>CAKNXH010002079.1:266345-328479 GCA_932178445.1 Andricus quercusramuli | reverse complement strand
ATCCAAAAGCAGGGACATTAATATCTAATATTGTGAATTTTATTGAATGAGCATGCGATAATAAATAAATTTCATAAATATCGTTAAAATATATGAATTTAAATTGAGAATAGGAATAAAAAGGGACATTCACAGATAATATTGTTTTAATTGGATAAACTTATAATTGTAAATAAATTTTAATAAAAAAGAACATAGTAAATAAATTTTATAAATATGGGAAAAATGTATCATTATGAATTAAGAATATACCCACCACACTCCACTTCCCTGGTTTGCACAAATCGTAGTGAATTTTCCCTATTGCGCCTTAGGGAATTTTCCCAAAAATCATGTGGCAGTAATATACAACAAAATTCGGGAATTTTCCCTATTGCGCCTTGTGAAAAATTCCCTAAATTTTCAATCAAATTCCACAAAATTTTGTGAATTTATCATACTACGCCTGAAGAAAAATTCCCTGAATTTTCGATAAAATTCCACAAAACGTAGTGAATTTTCCCTATTCCGCCTTAGGGAAAATTCCCTAAATTTCTGATGAAATTTCACCAAATTTATGGAATTTCCCGAAATCTCTTTTGGGGAAAATTGCCTAAATTATAATTAAAATTCCATAAAATTTGGTGAATTCTCCCTACTACGCTTTAGGGAAAATTCCCTACATTTTCAGTAAGATTCCACAAAAATTTAGGGAATTTTCCCAAATCTGTTTTGGGGAAAATTCCAAAATTTCTTTTGTAATATTTCACAAACTATTTTAGGGAATTTTCCCCAAGGCGAAGTAGGGAAAATTCCCGAATTTTGGTGTATATTACTTCCACACGATTTTGGGGAAAATTCCCTCGAAAATTGTTTACAGTGCAGTAACACATAAGTAACAGTGTTACGATGTAAATTTGGTTTGTAATCGTTGTGTAACAATTTTGGAACAGTGTTATATTTCAAAAAGGATTTTCAGAACAATTTAGGAACAGGGTTACAGAGGAACATTGTTCTGTAATAATGCCGTCACGCATATGTAACAATTTTACTATGTAAATTTGTTCTGTACTCGTTCTGTAACAATTCCATAACAGCACTCGCTGTGGATTCGAACCCTACTTAAACTACCTTACTCGAATGTACCTATCCGATGCCTTAGCCAATTGCGCTATCGAACCGCTTGAACGTTCATGACAAAATCTCGGCCATGCTTTTTCGCAAAAAAAGCCAGGGTAATCTCAGAAATATAATTATTTTCTGATTTCAGACATTGTCCCCTATTGTCGCCGTATAATTAGTTAATTAGTTAAATTACTTAATTCAAGTTCCAGTTCAAGTAACTGACTGCGCCCGACCGTCGGCACAACTGTGATCTAAGATCGTTACATAACAGTATGCCCTTTATATTCCATTTCTGTGACATGTGTTACATTCTAGTCATGTAACAGTTTTATCACTCTGTTCTATATTAGTTACATCACCGAATTTCATAACTGTTACATTTCCTTACAGTAACAGCGTTACAGAATAGTGTGTCCTTTATATTCCGTTTCTGGAACACGTGTGAGATTCTAGTGACATAACAGTTCTATCACTCTGTTCTATATCAGTTACATTACAGAATTCCAGATCTGTTACCTTACATATCCTTACAGTAACAGCGTTACAGAACAGTGTGACCTTTATGTTCTGTAATTGTTATGGCACACGATTGTAACAATATTATGTATAAATGTTTCCTTTTTGTTATGTAACATTTACAGAACGTGTCCGCTGGGTTAGTATACCGTGACCGCATTTTATATCAAGAAATTCCCAGCGATAAGTGCAGAGCATGTAATGCACACGCTGAGCACGTAGAACACATACTATCCGGGTGTCCCACTCACGCGGGAACGGCGTATCTCTGCTGAACGCTCAGAGGGAGATGGACTCAATTGTCCAAAACGAGATATGCCAAATTTTCTGGAAGTACGATTTTCAAACAGCAGTCTCCGTTGCACACTCGAGGCCTGACATCGTTCTCCAAGACTTCGAGAAACGAACTCTATTCATAATCAAATTCTCGGCTCCGTGCGAATACACTTCTACCAAGAAGAATGAAAAGGATGAGAGGTATCAAGCCCTTAAAAGGTAGCTGCAACGACTGTACCCAAAATCACTGGTTCATAACCTTAAAGAAAAAACCGCGTGCCAAAAATGTGCCAAGGCACTTGCGTGATGGATGCAGAAAGCTGTCATCCTTGGGTCGCTTCGTGTCCTCAAGACACATGAAGGTTTCGCCGGCCTGTCGTTATGACTTCATCGTGCCCTGTGACCACGCATGACGCGGTCGTGAGACGTGGCCATGTGCATGATCTACCACGATTCTACTGGGTGCCGGTGTCATTTTTGAATAGCATTTGCTCTTGATGGTATGTAGGGTAAAGGAAATTAAAGTAGATGAGAAAATGTGGGTGTGTGACGAGGAGAAAGAGGTGTTGAAGATGGCGCAAGGGGACTTGTTTCGTAGGAAGCAGGCAGGGGGGGGGGGTAAAGCGTGGTGGTGGAATAGTGAACATGCTTTACTGAAATGTAGCAGGGCTGAAGAAAAATTATGAGGATTTCTGGAGGTATGTAAAGGAATTTGACATTGTGGTACTGGTAGAAACGTAGGTAGAGAGAAAGGAATAAGAGAGAATGGAGCCAAGGCTGCCAGGAGGGTATAGGTGGAGGCTCCAGGAGGCGGCCAGAGTAAAGAAGAAAGGCAGGGCTTGCTGGCGAATTATAACAGGGGTTAGGGGTGGATTGGAGGAAGAATTTCATGGCGGGAGAGAGGGTGCAAATGAGGGCAGCGAAGAAAGGAGGGATGATGTGCAAGCTTGTGACAGTATTATTCGATAGTTATATGATGGAAAGGATAAAGAAAAGAGTAAAGGACTGGCTAGGCGAAAGGGAGGAGGGTATGGTGATACTGGAAGGGGACTTCAATGCGAAAATGGGGTGGGAAGGGAGCCTCTACAGGGAAGAAAAGAGTTCTGAAAGATGGCGAAAGGACTAGTTAATAAATAATGTGGGAGCGATTCTGAGGGACTGGATGCAGGATAAAGGCTGGGCGGTAGCAAATGGTATGGTAACAGGTGACGAAGAGGGAGAATACCTGTATTTTTTAAGGTGGGGATATCGGTGATGGACAATGTGGTCACGAATATGCAAGGTTGCGAGGAGACGAAGAAATTCGCAGTAGAAGTGAGGGTAGAATCAGACCATCAGTCATCAAGTTTGTGGATAAGAGGGGAAGATGGCGGAAGGCAAGGTGGGGAAGAAGTCTCGATAGGGGTGAGGGTGACCTGGACGAGGGCAGCGATAGAGAAGTATCAGGAGCAGCTAGGAAAGGTACGCTTTGAATGGGAGTGGGTGCAAGATATATGGGAGGATCTCCAAGAGAAAGTGTGCAAAATAAGGTATTTAGATAGAAGAAGAAAGGAATGGTGAGGCCGTGGTGGGATAGGAAATGTAAAATGATGAAAAGAAAGGTGAAAATGAAGTACAAGCAGTGGAAAGACGGAACTGCGAGAAGGAGGAGTACATAGAAAGGAGGAAGCAGTTTAGGTTGATGTTCAAGGAAAACAGCGGACGTGTGAAAGATAATAAATAGGTCTAGGAAACGTAGGGTGGGGATTAGAATGAAGAAAGTATGGAGGGGGAGGGATTCCCTAGAGGGTGGGGAGAGGGGTTGATTGTGCCATTGTATAAGCAAGAGGATATGAATAGGGATAGGCAGGAAAATTATAGAGGGATTACGCTAATGAATACGGCGTACAAAGTATACGCGATGTTGTTGATGGATAGGCTCCGGAAAGATGTCGAGGGAAAAGTAATATTTTTGAAGACGCAGGCAGGCCTTAGAGGGGGGGGGGGGGGAGAGATCTAGATAGATAAACGTTTATATTTCAGTCTGCTGCCCTTAAAAAATTGACTTGCTTACACCTTCATTTCTCACAGAATTTTCTTAAAACTAACCCTCGAAAACTAACGTCCATCCATAGCTTCCCTGCAAGAAACGTAAAATTCAAAAGTATTGTTTCGCATTCACGATTTGCTTCCGTGAAGTCTGTTATGTGTCAGTTTCGCATTGGAGGTTAGCCGAAAACGTTTAAATGCGATACTTCTTATATAAAATTAAATTCCTGAATGCGTTTGAATACAAAAGATAAAAATTTGTGCACGCAATGCTTTTTAATGCGAGACTTCACATTCGTTTTAATGCTTTCTAATGCGACCGAATGAAAGAAAATTTCAGAGCGAAATGAAAACTTTTTAAATCGAGAGTTCGCATTAATTTGAATCCTTTTGAAAGCGAAAGAATGAGACTCAGTTTTTGAGCGAGGTAAAAACTTTTCAATGCGAAAGTTCACATATGTTTAAATACTTTTGAATGCGATAGAATGAGACGAAATTTTTTATCGACTGAAAACTTTTTAATGCGGGAGTTCGCATTAGCTTTAATGATTTTAAATGCGATTGAATGAGAAGAATGTTGTGCGTGAATTAAAAACTTTTGAATGCGTAACCGCGGATTAAAATTTTATTCAATATTTTATAAAGTGTTTATTTATTTATTAATATTTATATATTTATTTTACATTATTTTAAAAAAGTTTTACAATAAACAGGAACCGCTTGATTTTTTTAAAATTTCTTAATATTTAGATCTCGCATTCGGCGCCTTAAAGTTTAATGCGAACCAAAACTTTGTAATGCGAAACATCGGCACTGTTGTCTCGCATTCAGCGTGATGAAGTGTGATGCGAACCAGTACGAACTAATACTTTTAAAATCTTTTTTTCGGAGCAGAAAAGAGAATTGAATCGCATTCAAAATGTCAATACATTTTAATACTTTTCAATACGACGTTTTTTGCAGGGTTATCTCTAAGAACGCACGCTCTTATCGCCTTGCCTTCCTCGCTTCGCCTCGCCTTGCTCACATGTCCCTACTTTCTCGCATTGTCTTGCATTGCCAAACTATGCTTTCGCACTTAATACCTGATACTTATTTACTATTTACAATATTTACAGATTGCTTATATCTACTTTCTCCTCTATTTACAATCTTTCGTTCTCCATTCCTCTTCCTCCTTCCTCCTTCCTTCTCTTCTTCTCAATCTTACCCAACACTCCCTTCACCCATGCTACTGCCCTTTTGTCCCCCTTTTCATGCATCAATACCTCCATGCTTATCCCACTCCTTGCCACCTCTACGCACTCCTCCAACCAGTGCTCCTCTGGCATCCCCCTTCCCACACAGTACACACATCCTCTTCTCCCGAGAGAGTCAGAACCTATTCAAACCCTCCATGCACCCATATCTCATCCTCGCTATAAGCTCCTGACTTCCTTTCTCTCCTTTCTCACATGAATATAGCGCTCTCGCCCTTGGCATAATCCACACATAGTTCCCGTTAAACCTTGACTCTCTTATTCTCTCTTCCCCTTCTGTCTTTTCTCTCCATGCCGTTTTCCTTAACCAGTCCATTCGTTCTAAAGTACCTTTCCCTCTCAACCTTCTTCTTCCCACCCCCTCTCCTTCATCATCTCCTTCAATGCCTCCTGGCTTCTTGCCAGTAACACTATGTTATCTGCATACGCTAGTAACCAGATTCTAACCCCTTCTATCCTGACTCCTCCTACCACCCCGACCTCCAGCTTACTTTCCATATCTTCAATTAAAATCGCAAAAAGCGTTGGGCTACGCGGACACCCTTCCATTGCCTCTCGCAACTTTCCCCTATCCAGCGAAGAAAAAACGCCGTTGAGATCCACAAAAAACGCGTACACTCTCGTCCTCGTCTTCGCTAATTCTGTATCCACCATGTGCTGCAGAACGTAGATATTGTCGATAGTACTCCTACCCGCCATAAAGCCCGCCTGCGTCTCCGGCAATATTCCTTTCGCCTCGACATCCTTCCGCAGTCTCTCCTTTCTTATACAGTGGCACTATTAACCCCTCTATCCACCCTCCTGGGAATCCCTCCTGCCTCCATACTTTCTTCACTACCTCCTTCAGCCTCCCCCTAACCTCTTGTGTACTAAACAGCTATACTTCGTTCTCTATCCTATCTAGCCCTGCTGCTTTTGACCTTCTTAACTTCTTTATCTGTTTCTCTATCTCCTCGTCATTCAACTCCTCCATCTCTGCGTCCCCGGTTCTTCTACTGCCACCATCCCTCTTCCTTGAATCTGAGCCCTGAAATGCTTCTTTAAAAAACTCCCTTCACTCTTCACTGCCTATCTTCTCGTTAACCCCTATACATCCTAAACCTATTTATTATCTACCAGACGTCCCACTCTGTCTTATCTTTTCCTAACTCCTCTTTCAGATCTTTCTCCTTTCCCTGTTATTTCTTCTTACACATCAATCTAAACCCCGTTCTCATTTATACGAATTCCTCCCTTTTCGCTGTACCCTCTTTCCACTTCTTGTACTTCCTCTTCACCTTCCTTTTCATCTTTCTATATTCCCTATCCCACCACGGCTTCACCATTCCTTTCTTCTTCTTTTTAAATACCTTATTTTACACACACCCTTTTACCTTCTCTTTCAGATACTCCCATATCTCTTCCAACGATTCCCCTTCAAAACGTACCTTTCCCAACTGATTCTGATACTTCTCTATCGCCTCCCTTGTCCAGGTCACCCTCTCCCCTATCGAGACTTTTTCCCCACATTGTCTTCCGCCACCCTCCCCTCTTATCCACAGACCTAATTTGCTGATGGTCTGATAACACCCTCCCCTCTACTGCGAATTTGTCCGTCCTCTCCCATCCTTGCTCATTCTATGAGCAAGATCCCCAGGATGCCATACCAGTTGCCATACCATTCGCCACCATCCAGCCTCTATCCTCCATCCAGTCCCTTAGAATCTCCCCCTCCTTATTTATTATCTTATCCTTCGATTTCCTTTCGAAGGTCTCCCCTTCCCCGTAAAGGCCCCCTTCCCTCCCCATCCTCGCATTAAAATCTCCACCCAGTACCACCATACCATCCTCTCTTTCGCCTAGAAAGTCTTTCACTCTTTCTTTAATTCTTTCCATCCCATTCTTATTGTACACTGTCACAAACAAGCGTTCCCTTCGGTAGATAGGGGGAAGTTGTGAGAGGCAACGGAGGGGATGGGAGTGGCGAGAGGCCTGATCGAGAGGGTAAGAGAGGTATATGAAGAGACGAAAGATAGAGTGAGACAATGGGAGGGAATTTCGGAGGATTTTTGGATGGATATGTGTTTAGGGCAAAGTTGTCCACGTAGCCCAACGCTTTTTGCGATTTTAATCGCGGATATGGAAAGTAAGCTAGCGGCCGGAGTGGTAGGAGGAATTAGAGTAGGAGGGTTTAAGATATGGTCACTCGCGTATGCAGATGACATAGTGCTGCTAGCAAGAAGCGAGGAGGCCTTAAAGGAGATGATGACGAGGTTGAGAAGATACCTGGATAAGAGGGGGTCAGGCTGAATGCGGAAAAGTCCAAGGATATGGTGTTCAGAAAAGGAGGGGAAGGGACAATTAGAACGGCAAATTTGATGATCAGGCAGGTGTGGGGGCTGGAAGAGAAGTTCTTCACAATTATTTTGGAAGGAGAATGAAATTGTTCGAGTCGCTAGTTATGAGTGTCTTATTTTATAGAGTGGGGGTGGAAGAAAAGTGAGAAAGTAAATAGGGTACAGGAGAGGTATGTAAAATGGACACTGTGATTGGCAAGGAATACGCCTAATTATTTTGTCAGAAGCGAGACAGAGAGAACGAGTTTAGGGATTATAACGAGGAGTCGGGCGTGTAAACATGAGGAGAAATTTTTGGAAAATGGGGGAAGTAACCTGGTTAGGGAGTGTTGGTGGGAAAAAATGAACAAGAGAGGGGGTGGTAAGATGGAGGTTGAAAGGGAAAGGTATCTTAGAACGAACGGACTGCAGATGGATGAAGTGAGAAGGATGCACGAGGACGGAAGGAAGGTGTATGAGATGGTTAAGAAAAACGGCGTGGAGAGAGAGAGAAGGCAGTAGAGGAGGATTGAATAAGAGAGTCAAGTTGTGACGGGAACTATAGGTGGATTATGTGAAGGGAGAGAGCGCAATATTTTTGTGAGAAAGGAGAGAAAGGAAGTCAGGAGCTTATAGCGAGGATGACATGTGGGTGCGTGGAGGGTTTCAATAGGTTCTGGCTTTCTAGGGAGAAGAGGATGTGTGAATTGTGCGGGAAGGAGGATGCACGAGTGGTGCACTAGTTGGAGGATTGTGAGGAGGTGGAAAGGAGTGGGATAAGCATGGAGGTATTGATGCATGAAATGGGTGGCAGAAGGGCAGTAGCATGGGTGAAGGGGGTGTTGGGTAAGATAGTGAAGAAGAGAAGGAAGGAGGAAGAGGAATGGAGAAGAAAAGATTGTAAATAGGAAAGGCAGTAGATATAAGTAAAACGTAAATATTGTGAATAGTAGATAAGTAGTAGTGGGTAGTAATAAGGCAAAGTGAGAAAAGCAAGGCGATAAGAGCGGGCGGTCTTAGACCCAGATAACACAAAAAATTCCGTGAAGGTTTCCTGAAACTTGCATTGTAAGGTGGGAATATTGCATTGAAAGGTTAGAGCAAGGTTCGGTAAATCAAGAAAATGTTCGCTTGTGAGGGAATGTTGCACGGCAAGTTTTAGGACAGTTTGGAAGATTCATTTAGCTTAATTCGATGCGCATTAGTTTTCTATGGGGCCTAAGGCTGCGTAGTATTTTTTTCAACCCTCCTAGTATATCACCAGACATACGTATTATGGTGCAAAAAATAATTAAAATTTTTATTTCTTTTTTCTTTTTTTTTATAAATATGGAAAATAATCATGATACGTGTGTCTGGTGTTATTCTAGGAGCGTCAAAAAAAACTACTGCGCAGCCATAGGTCCCATAGAAAACTACTGCGCACCGAATTAAGTTAAATGAATCTTCCAAACTTTCCTGAAATTTGCCATGTAACATTCCCTCACAAGCGGACATTTTCTTGATTGACCGAACCTTGCTCTAACCTTTCAATGCAATATTCCCAACCTTACATTACAAGTTTCAGGAAATCTTCACGGAGTTTTTTGTGCAATCTGGGGAGATAAGGTGTGGATGAATCTTAGTTTTCAAAGGTTAGTTTTAAGACAATTCTGTAAAAAATTGAAGTGTAAGCAAGTCAATTTTTTGAGGCTAGCAGGCCTCAAATTTTTCTACGTACCTTTACCGAGGTTCTGGTGGTTCGGATCCCACCTTAAGCTGTAGGTCCCCCCGACGTGCACTTGGCTGCAACCCAGTCCGTGAATGATATTGTAAAAACCAGGCTTTGCCCAAAATGTCAAATTTGGCACACTGCTCTCATCAGATCAACCTGATTGCATTACAAAAATGCATCCGTAACTGATGACATATATCGGGACAGCTCCGTGCAGACTATTCAAAAAAATAACAATCCAACTCTGATAAAAATAATGCCTTTGAAATATTTAGCAGTAATCATCTAAAACCTGAGACATTATTTATAATTACATTCCATAAAATAATATAATAAATATAATAAAATAATATAATAAATATAATAAAATAATATAAAATGAAGGTATCTCTAAGAAAGCATCCAGCAGAGGCGACTGTTATCACCTCCAACGCTCGCAGGCGCTGTGTAAGGATAACAGCGGGAGAAGACGAACTCCAAACTGCACCATGCTCCTAATTTTGTGCATGCAACATCATCGTAAAATATTTCAAACATCGTATTAAATTAACTTATAACATCCTCATCTCATCAGTCACTTGACTTAGTCCGTGGCTATGGTGAAAATCGGGTTCACCCGAGACAAGTTTGAAAAAATAAAATAAAATATAAAAAATAAATATAATAATATATAATATTAAAAGATTTTGATTTTGAATTAAAATTTTGAATCTAACCGAGAAAGATGAATTTTCAATCAAATAAATTAACTTTAAACCACGTAAGGCAAACGTCCCAGTAATCGTGACCTTATAGTTCCAGTAATCTTGATGCCAATTTTCTTGCTTTTTATTTTCTTTGAATGAATGCAATTTCTATTTGCTATCATAAAATGCTAAAAATAAGTGAGTTTTATCATTAAATGTTACTTTGAACACATTATTGTAACTTCATATTCAAACTATAACCAAGTTTCACGATTACTGGGACCGTCACGATTACTGGGGCTTACCTTATTTTACGTTTTTTTACCTTAGATTTAACCTGAGTGAAATTGTTAAATTTTCGAACCAAAAATACGAATTTTCTACAAAACAGTTGAATTTTTAAATCCAATCAGATTCATTTTTAACCTGACATTATATTATATTATTTTATTTATTCTAGGCATTATAAAATTATACGTTTATAAAACTAAATACTTATTGTTATTAATACATTTTATTTTTTTCAACTCATTTAATTGAGGCTCCATGAAATCTGCGTAACTTTTGTTTTTTCGTGATGAGCAGCCTTGTAAATATCATACGTCCGGAAATTTGTGAAAATGTCCAGAATTTGTTTGAAAATGTAATATTTTTTCTTCATTGTAAGATTCAAAATTTAATAGTTTGAAGATAACAATGTTTAAATCTTGAAAAAACGAGGTGGCTGCTGGCGCTGGATCGGAAAACCGGAAAATTATCGGGAATTTTTCGTGACTGCGAAGCCTGAAAATGACAGTGAATTTATTTTTTGACCGGGAATTCTACAAACTTTTAGAAGAAAAATCCATCCAATGACATGAAATATCACTAATCTCGTATCTCATGATATAATTCAATTTAAAATAAGTTTGACTTGTTTTTTTGTTAAATTCATTCATTAACTCAGAAGAAGACTTAAACAATTAAAGATTGAAAGCGTTTGAAATTGAAAAATTTGAATAACAAAGTTTTTGAGTCAATCAAATATAAATATGGATTGATTAATAATTTTGCAAATTTAACTATAGTTCCATTATCAACAATTGAACAATAATTTATTTTATTTATATTTATAAATTCTCAAATAAATAGCTCAAAATTAAACAATTGACCATAAAATATTTGAATAGTTCAATTTTCAACCAAAGAGAGAAATTTCAAACTAAAATGAAGAATCTTCAACAAAAAGTTCAACTTTCAACCAAGTAGTTAAGTTCTCAACCAAAAAAGATAAGTCTCAATGAAAAATGTGATAGTTGATATTTCAAATAGAAAAGATTTCAAATTCTCAACAAAATATAGTTGAATCCTCAATTTATACAAATTACTTTTTAACTATACAGTTACATTTTCAACTAAAAGAGATAAATTTTCAAAGAAAACTGAAATAGTTCAATTTTTAGTTAAATTTTTTTTCAGACAAAACAAATTTAAACATTTTTTATTTTCACCCAAAGGGATGAATTTTAAACTAAAAATATGAATCTTCAACCAGAGAGATGCATTTTTAAAAAAGCAGGTTAAACTTTGAACCAAGTAGTAAACTTCCGTTTATTTTAAAGATTACTTATTTTAAAGTTCACTTAGTTTAACACCCCTACACTCACTTATTTTGAGTTGCGCAGTTTCATCCCCCCCCCCCCCCCCCTTCCCCGGACGGGCACGCCCGCGGCAGTGGCTGACAAATAAAAAAAACTGTGCGCCACTGGTCGGGCCAACCATCTAAATGATAACGGTCAACCGCCTTTGGATTCTCGAAGTCGGCCCGATATTTGGTCCCATATATGGGCCATCTTTTAAGATGATTTCGGCCCAACCCTGGACAACAATGTGGGGCCGACTTTGATTTTGAAGGTTCGTACTACACAGGTGGAAATACACAAAAAAGGGATTCAAAAAATAAATAGTAATTGATTGCGAGTATTTTGACTATAAATGTTAATGGTCCTGCTTACAAGGAAGGTACTCCAGGTGTCCCTCGCCGATTTGATTCTCCCTGATATATGTTGTAGTACTCGAAAAACTAAGTGACACGTATTTTTTTTTATCTGCGGAAAAACACTTTGAGGGGGTGAAACAACCCCTCAAAGATAGGGGTCGCAAGTGTCGATTGTATAGTTTTGTGTAGAAAAACAAAATTGATTTCGACCAAACCTACTGGGAAAGTTTCCTCATGATGAAAGATGACCAACGTAATTTTCTAAAAAAAAAAATAAAAAAATTAAGGGGATGAACCACCCCTACATAGTTTTAAAGTTGTGCTGAAAATGGCTAAATTCACAGGAAATAATTTGAAAAAAATATATTTTGCACTTGAGACCAAAGTAAAGTTGACGTGTTTCGCAAAAAAAATTGGTTAAAAAAATTAATGGGGGTAACTACCCCAAAACACTTTTTATTATTTGGCTATGATAATATATTCTTTTGATACACAAAAAAATTGAGAAATTATTCTTATAACGGAGGAAGTGAAATAGAAGTCCATCCAACATGAATAAAAAAATTACGCGGGGGTAAACCACCCCGACATATTTTTGAAAATGTGCTGAAAATTGCTAAATTCACAGGAAAAAATCTGAAAAGAATATATTTTGCAATTGGGACCAAAATAAAGTTGACGTGTTTCGCAAAAAAAAATTGGTAAAAAGTGTTATGGGGGTAGCTACCCCAAAACACTTTTTATTTTATGTCTATGATAATATATACTTTTCATACACAAAAAAAATTGGGAAATCGGTTTTATAACGAAGGAAGTGAAATAGAGTCTATCCAACATTAATAAAAAAATTGCGTAGGGGTGAACCACCCCTACATATTTTTAAAGTTGTGCTGAAAATTGCTAAATTCACAGGAAAAAATCTGAAAAAAATATATTTTGCACTTGAGACCAAAATAAAGTTGACGTGTTTTGCAAAAAAAAAATTGTAAACAAAATTAAAGGGGTTAGCTACCCCTAGACACTTTTCATTTTATGTCAATGATAATATATACTTTTCATACACAAAAAAAATTGGGAAATTATTTCTATAACGAAGGAAGTGAAATAGAGTCCATCCAACATGAATAAAAAAATTACGCGGGGGTAGACCACCCCTAAATGTTTTTAAAAATGTGTTGAAAATTGCTTAATTCATAGGAGAAAAATTTGAAAAAAACATATTTTGCACTTAACATAAAAATAAAAATCAGTTGTTTCGCAAAAAAAAAAAAATTCCAATTAATGGGGGTAGCTACCCCTAAAAATTTTTATTTTTTGTATATGATAATATATACTTTCCATACTCAAAAAAATTGGGAAATTAGTTTTATAACGAAGGAAGTAAAATAGAGCCCATCAAACATGAATAAAAAATTACGCGGCGGTAAACCACCCCCCAATTATGTAGAAAACTGCAAAATAAGACTTGCATCTAGCAAGAAAAATCCGAAGAAAATACCTGTTGCACACAGTATATCGAAGATTTATTGTTCAAACTTTGAGAAATAATGATATTCGTCAAAAAAGTGTTTAAAACATAATGATTTCTTACACCACGAACATCCAATTACAGCGGTATTCGTACAATCTAATATGTTACAATGTGTATGGAAAGTATATATTATCATAGACACCAACTAAAAAGTGGTTAGGGGTAGCTACCCCCATTAATTTTTTTATTTATTTTGGCGAAGCACGTCAACTTTATTTTTGTTCACAGTGCAAAAAATATATATTTTTAAATTTTCTCCTATGAATGTAGCAATTTTCAGCAAATTTATAAATATTGAGGGGTGGTTTACCCCTGCGTAATTTTTTTATTCATGTTGAACTGACTCTATTTTACTTCCTTTGTTATAAAAATAATTTCCCAATTTCTCTCGCGTATGGAAAGTATATATTATCATAGACAAAAAATAAGAAGTGTTTGGGGGTAGCTACCCCCATTTATTTTTTGAAATTTGTTTTGTGATATACGTCAACTTTATTTTCGTCTCAAGTGCAAAATATATTTTTTTCAAATTTTTTCCTGTGAATTTAGCAATTTTCAGCACATTTTCAAAAATATGTAGGGGTGGTTCACCCCCGCGTAATTTTCTTATTCATGTTGGATGGACTCTATTTCACTTCCTTCGTTATAGAAATAATTTCCCAATTTTTTTTTGTGTATGAAAAGTATATATTATCATAGACATAAAATAAATAGTGTTTTGGGGTAGCTACCCCCATTAATTTTTTACCAATTTTTTTTTGCGAAACACGTCAACTTTATTATGGTCTCAAGTGCAAAATATATTCTTTTCAGATTTTTTCCGGTGAATTTAGCAATTTTCAGCACATTTTCAAAAATATGTAGGGGTGGTTTACCCCCGCGTAATTTTTTTTTCATGTTGGACAGACTTCTATTTCACTTCCTTCGTTATAAGAATAATTTCTCAATTTTTTTTGTGTATCAAAAGAATATATTATCATAGCCAAATAATAAAAAGTGTTTTGGGGTAGTTACCCCAATTAATTTTTTTACCAAATTTTTTTTGCGAAACACGTCAACTTTATTTTGGTCTCAAGTGCAAAATATATTTTTTTCAAATTTTTTCCTGTGAATTTAGCCATTTTCAGCACAACTGTAAAACTATGTAGGGGTGGTTCACCCCCTTAATTTTTTTTTTTTTTTTTTTAGAAAATTACGTTGGTCATCTTTCATCATGAGGAAACTTTCCCAGTAGGTTTGGTCGAAATCAATTTTGTTTTTCTACACAAAACTATACAATCGACACTTGCGACCCCTATCTTTGAGGGGTTGTTTCACCCCCTCAAAGTGTTTTTCCGCAGATAAAAAAAAATACGTGTCACTTAGTTTTTCGAGAACTACAACATATACCAAGGAGAATCAAATCGGTGAGGGACACCTGGAGTACCTTCCTTGTTAGATTGAATGCATATATTACATTTTTTTAAATTATATTACAAATAAAATTTCTAACCCTACGGGGTTTCGAACCTACACCTATACCTGAATCTATCGCCTAGCAGTCGGGAGTCTTACCCATTACTCTATACCTGAAGAATTGAAAGTCAATGAAAAAACCATCCTCATAAGCTACAGCTCAAAGTAGTTAAAAAACAATTTGTTAAATGTTTTTTCTCATTAATTTTTGTATTATTATGCAACATATATAATATGAATATAAATTATATAATATTTTAATAAATAATTCAAACCAATGTTATGTCGACGGTCGGGCCATCTATTGTCCAGAGTCGGACTGAACGTACTTTAACGGCTTTTTTTAACAATGAACCAGCGTTTATCCGACGGTCGGCCCATATTTGGGCCACGGTTTGACCGACCGTCGGGTGCAACATGGTGACTTGTACGAGCCAATGTTATGCCGACGGTCGGGCCATCTCTTGTCCAGAGTCGGGCCGACCGTACTTTCACGGTTTTTTTTTAACGATGAACCAGCGTTTATCCGACGGTCGGGCCATATTTGGGCCAAGGTTTGACCGACCGTCGGGTGCATCATGGTGACTTGTGGCTAACCGACTGCTGTATCCAGAGTTGGACCGAGCGCATTCTTTCGGTCGTACCGACCAATCTGCCATAGTTTATCCGATCGTCGGCCCAAAGTTGAGACAGAAATGGGCCGACAGACGGCGTTTTGCCCACCGCCGACGTCGGTCGCCAACGTCGGTGAGACCATGGCAGCTTGAAAAGACCTTAGTCGGCCCAACTCTAATTACCGTAGATCGGTTACCAAAGCAGGGCCAACTTCGGGCCGATGGTCAATCTCTGGTAGCTGACTGTCGGCCCATTTCTGGCTCAACGTTGGGCCGACGATCGGATAAACTATGGCAGATTGGTCGGTACGACCGAAAGAATGCGGTCGGTCCAACTCTGGATACAGCAGTCGGTTAGCCACAAGTCACCATAATGCACCAGACGGTCGGTCAAACCTTGGCCCAAATATGGCCCGACCGTCGGATAAACGCTGGTTCATTGTTTTAAAAAACTGTGAAAGAACGGTCGGCCCGACTCTGGACAAGAGATGGCCCGACCGTCGGCATAACATTGGCTTCTACAAGTCACCATGTTGCACCCGACGGTCGGTCAAACCGTGGCCCAAATATGGGCCGACCGTCGGATAAACGCTGGTTCATTGTTAAAAAAAAGCCGTTAAAGTACGTTCAGTCCGACTCTGGACAATAGATGGCCCGACCGTCGACATAACATTGGTTTGAATTATTTATTAAAATATTATATAATTTATATTCATATTATATATGTTGCATAATAATACAAAAATTAATGAGAAAAAACATTTAACAAATTGTTTTTTAACTACTTTGAGCTGTAGCTTATGAGGATGGTTTTTTCATTGACTTTCAATTCTTCAGGTATAGAGTAATGGGTAAGACTCCCGACTGCTAGGCGATAGATTCAGGTATAGGTGTAGGTTCGAAACCCCGTAGGGTTAGAAATTTTATTTGTAATATAATTTTAAAAAATGTAATATATGTATTCAATCTAAGCAGGACCATTAACATTTATAGTCAAAATACTCGCAATCAATTACTATTTATTTTTTGAATCCCTTTTTTGTGTCTTTCCACCTGTGTAGTACGAACCTTCAAAATCAAAGTCGGCCCCACATTGTTGTCCAGGGTTGGGCCGACATCATCTTAAAAGATGGCCCATATATGGGACCAAATATCGGGCCGACTTTGAGAATCCAAAGGCGGTTGACCGTTATCATTTAGCTGGTTGGTCCGACGAGTGGCGCACAAAGTTGGACCGACCGTCCGACGGTTGGCCCGACCGTGGGCCAACGGTCAATTCGCACCTGGGTATGAGAAAAAAAAGGAGAAAATATGCTAAACGTAAAAGTATATCAGATGTGATTTGAGTCGTTTTTTTATCTATTATATTGAGTTTTAGTTGGCAAATTGTGGTACGTCAACAAAAACATATGAAGGGCACTTGAAAAACACTCACATGCTAACCGACCACGACTTTTTCAACTGCGTGAATCGGGACCGTCTAAACCGTTTCCAATTGGAATACATAATATTGCGCAATATACTAGAGTGGGTATTTGCGCACGCGGCCCTTCCGAGGCGAGAGTCGCAACCGTCGCTCGCCCCTTGAGCTGAGAAACTGCATGCGCCAGCAGTTCTAGGGATTTTTGGGTGTATTTGTCTGCATTAATATTGTAAGTACTTATTGATATCAAACCGACCGCTGTTTTCGGCACATGCGCAGTTAAATACTAAAAAGATATTTATATTGATATTTTCATTGATATGATATTTATATTGATGAATATATTTGATATTTTATTTATTATTAAAACGATTCTCTAATTATTTAGATTGGGGAATTTTATCATTCGGAAATCTTATGGTGTCGGATATTTTATAATGTCGATAGTTTTATTTTTCGCGATTCTTCAGTCTTTCCGCTAAATTTAGACTTTTAACGCTAAATTTAAATTTTTTCATTTAAGAACATTTGACATTTTAAATAAAGGTGTTGAATTTTTATCTACAATTATCACTTGAAAAATTATTAATCACTCAAAATGAAAATAATTTATCTTCTAATTAAAAAGATGTTTAGTTACAAAAATTGTAATAATTTGAATTTTAAACAATCACAAATTTATTGATTTATTCTTCATATAATTTTAAATTGACCACTTGAAAAATGTTCAAAGCTTTGATTTTATGTGTCTAAATTATTGGAAGAAATTTTAAGCTTTGATTATAAATGTTTGAAATTAAAGTTTTTTATTTTAAGTGTTTTAATTTGCAGTTCAGTTTTGATTGCTTTAAGGGCATGGGAAACTTATCCGATTCCTACTTTACCGACATTTTGTTGTGGGTCATGCCAATTCCAGATGAGACGAGATATCAAACTGAAAGTTTGGAAAATTAAAGAACAGTCACCAAAGAACGTTTATGTACTAATAAATTTATACAATCTATATCTCATCTCATCTGGAATTGGCATGATCCAAAAAAAATCTCGGCAAAGTAGGAATCGGATAAGGGTCACATGCCCTTAAATGAAAAAATATTCAGCTCTAAGAGTTCTCTTTTAATTTCAATGACCGTGAAAAATTCTTTCAAGTTAGGAAAAAACCGGAAAATGACTGAGAATTTTTTCCCTCGATTAAAACGGCCATCCTGAAAAAGAGCTATAGTCAACTTTACTCTATTTTATCCCCCCCCCCCCTAAAAAAACTCCGTTGGTTTTCAAGTCTCTCGCGATGGTACGGCCCTGGGACGAACCCTCCCGAAGTTGACCCGAAGCGGGCAATTTCACCCTCCGAACTGTGTCCGAACTCCGAAGCGGGTAATTTCGCGCGTGCGTGATATTCTCGCTCGATCGGTTGCGCAGTCACGCAGTGCTATCGGTTGATTTCGCGAATCGTCACTAGTCAGTCGCGCGGTTGTCGTCGCGCTCGCGCATGCTGTTGAAGAAAAGTTGTGTCTTCCTTGATTGACATTGTTTTACAAATTTCAACTCCAATTTCCTCAAGACATGTGTTACCAGGATCTTGAACTCATCTACGATCACGCGTTAAGAATCCGGTCGCTCGACCAGTTCGATCCAGTCAATGCTCGATAACAGTAGTAGTGGAAATCGTTGAAAGTGCTCTTCTCGGAAACAAGTCTCGAGAGTAAAGTCGGTTAAAAAGAACTTGTTGACAGTTAGAGCAGCATCACGCAAACTTGCTTGAAAGTATTCTCGAATTCACCGGTTGTCAACTTTTTTATAATTATTACCAGGGAAGGAAAGACAAGTGAGACGTTTAGTGGTGGATTCTATTTTCTAACGGACTGTCAGTTGTGAGAACGAGAAACGATTGACGAAGTCATCTGATAAGAGCTGTTATTATTGTCTCTGTCACGTTCGAAAATACTGTCTCGGAATTTAAATTTTTCGCGGCAATTTTGAAAGCGGCTTCGCCAATTTTCGGTTCATTTCGGACAGTGTTACTGTTATTGTTTGCGTTTGGAAGGAAGTGATCGTATTTGAGACTTTGGTTTTATAGGAAGAGATTGAAACGATATAAAAAGGTTGCTACTGGACCAAATTTATTTCGTAAGTTTACTGAATTTCATAACATACCTATATTTTTTGGGTTACGTCTAGTTGGCCAGACAAATTTGTGGAGCTGGGAACGGGGATGAACTAGTCCCGAATTTCGGGACGATGAGACACTTTGTATTTTTTATTAAATCAGGGTTGCTTTAGGTTAGGAAAAACCTGGAAATTAGAGAAGTCTGGATTTAAAAAAATCTTCCACAAGTCAGGAAATTTCTAAATGAGACACTTTAAATAACTGCCAAAGATGACAAATTAAAAAATTTTAATTATTTTATTCGGTTCATAAACGATTCTATGCTATATTTTTTACATGATTCAGATTCTGGTCTGAATATTAATGGTCAACGAAAATTAAAAAGTGGTCAGGGAAAAATTATAAGAAATTTTGAAAATGGAGTTTTACGGACACCCTGATATAATATTCTTGTTATTAATTTATTTTCTATTTGTACCGAAATTTCAGTACGTATAGCTGGTTTTTTTCGGTACGCGTAGACACTTCCATTTCTATTACCTTTTTTTCAGTTGCTTCCTCCTAATAATTATATTTTTATTTAAAAATTATACTATTCGGTTGAAAATTGAACCGTTTTGGTAGAAAATTAACTTTTTGTTAAAAATTCATATCTTGGTGCTGAAAATTCAATCGAAATCTTTTTTTTATACAAATGCAACTGTTTGCTTGAAAATAATGTAATTTGGTTGAGTATTGAACTATTTCGTTTGAAGAGTAAATTACCTTATTACCAATTATTTTTTTTTTTCAATCAACTTTTTAAACTGAAACTCTTACTTTTCCATTTTTTGTTAAAAATTGATATTTCTTTGTTGAAAATTCATCTTTAATGGTAGAAAACTTCTTGGTTTGTCATTTCCTCTTTGTTTGTTAAAAATGCAACTGACTCGTTTAAAATGAACTTTTTTGGTAAAAATAATTTTTTATACTGCAAATTTAATTTTTTAATTTTTGGTTGTAAATGTATCTTTTTTAGTCAAAAATTTTACTATTTGTTTAAACATTCATGTACCTTATTGAAAAAGTGACTTTTTGGATAGAAAATTAATCTTTTTAGTTGAAAATTCGCCTTTTTGATTTAAAAATTTATCTCTTTTGGTAGAAATTTCATATTTTTGGTTTAAATATCAATTATTACATTTTTTGTTGAGAAGTTATCTTTCTAGGCTGAAAATTCGGCTATTTGATCGAAAATTCAACACTTTTATAGAAGAAAAGTCATCTTTTTGGTTGAAATAATTAAAGAAGTTTTAAATTTGTAAATTTTAATATTAAATTGTTCTATTCCGCTGGTAAAAGATTCGATGTTAAAAATATTACAGGATTAAAATGCTGGTATTTGAATAATAATGGTCAGAAAAAATGAAAAATTGGGTGGGGAAAAATCAGGTATTTTGAAAATGAAGTTTTCCGACCACTGTGGTAAATTCAAATTTTTCGTTATTCAAAAAAACGTTAGCTCTTTGACTTATTCTTATTTTGTACACTATTTTTCACTTCACTTGAGAATACAAGTAAAAAGTCAAGGATCAAGATCAACTGAAATGCCAAAAAGTAACTTCTGAAGGAAATTAGATTGAATTTTGAATCTTGTTCGCATGATGATTTCGATAATAATTTGTTTTTATGGAAAAGATTGTAATAAACTGTTTGAATTTAAACGCCGTCTGAATGAATATATATTTTTTTTTCATTTTAAATCTTCAAAATTGGACCTATTTCCAATTGTTAGCGTTGAAAAATAAAAATTTAACTAACAATTTTTACAATGTAATAATTCCACATTCAGAAATTCATAAATGGTCAATTTAAGATTTATATAAATGTTTTAAATCATCGCTTGTCAGGCCTCATATCCCCGTAAAAGTGTTAATATCCCGTTATTAAAATTAGAAATGACTTTTATGGAAACGAATCTAGAAAATGAAACCAAATCAGCAGCTGAGATTAGTTTACAAATTTTTTTAAGACTGCGGTTCTCAAGTATGTTTGCGATGCTGTAAAAGTAATTTTTCTCCTTATAATGTGAAAAGAAAGTGCTGCCGAGTACTTTTCAAATGTATAGCATTGCTCTAAAGGGGCATAAAGGAGAGCGTGAGATTTCTTTCAATGCATTTTCCAATCCCGTTTTCCTCTCTTAGACGCACCTAATATAATGATTGAGTTTATACCATTACTCTCCATAACGGTGCATACCGTTTTAATTACTAAATTACATTGCGCAATTCGCGCAGAAAGTATCTGCTATAATTATTTATTCAACTATGATATCATAATTTGAATTAGATCATTCTCGCTTTTACGTGTTCATTTTAATTTTACAGTAATACTTGTGCATCTAAATATCTATTCAAATTAATTCATTTAATCAATTAAAGGTAAAGAAAAAGTATGTTATATATATAACGCGATTAGTAAATAAGTCCTTTTTCACTTTAATAATAATCTTCAACAGGAACGCTATATTATATGGATCAATCACAATAAGTATTAAAATTTTGAATTTGGACTAGCTTTTATACTAGCCTAGAATTGTCAGGGAATTTTCATATATCTAGAAAAATGTGGAAATGTCAGGGATTTTTTCCGAACGCGCTTAATTAAAGAAACGGTAATATAAAATGAACTAACCATTGTTTGTTTCACTTGCAAAAGTAACTTTCATAGTGCTGGATTTGATACTGATTTAAAACAAACTTCTTTTTATCATTTTCACTAATCTCAGGAAAATATCGTTTATTATTTTTAAAATATGGAAATATGGTCGCTGCCGCAAAATACGTTGTTTTATTATTACTTACGGTGAGCATGATAGCTGTCGAATGGATGATCAGAAATAAAAAAATAAAAAAACATTTCCTTGGAATATTCCTATACGGTGTTCTTGAGCTAAGGGTTTAGTTAAATTTTGAGTTTTTTTAATGGCGACAATTTTTTCATAATCTTCTATTTTTAGCGTTACAATAATTCAGTTTTTTGGCCCAGAAAAAAAATAATTTTGGTCCGAATTCGTTCCAGAGTTCTCATGCTCATTGTAAGTAATAATAATAAAAAACAAGTTTTGTGGCAACGGCCATATTTCTCCCAGATTTTAACATATTTAAATGAAAAAGTACCTAAAAATATGTAGTAATCAATCCTCTGTAGTCTATTTCAATAAAATGTTTTTAACGTGAGAAAAAATCTTGAAAATTCCATATTAAAGGTAAATGTCCCAGTAATCGTGACGGTCCCAGCAATCGTGAAACTTGCTTACGTTTTGAATATATTGTTACAAAAATGTGTTAGAAGTAACATTTAACGATAAAACTCACTTATTTTTAGCATTTTATAATAGTAAATAGAAATTACATTCATTCAAATAAAATAAAAAGCAAGAAAATTGGCATCACGATTACTGAGACTAAGGCCACGATTACTGGGACGTTTACCTAACATTCTTAGATATAACCCCTTAAATACATCACCCAGATATTTGACAGATTAAAAAAAAAAAGATTTAAGAGTCTCCCAAATACATTTGTTAAAAAATAATGCTTATTTTCAGTTAATTTTCGCTGTTAATGTATTATTTTAATAAGCAATTTTTCCAAAATGGGCTTGAGAAACCCTTAATTATTTTTTTTATGTTCTGTCAGAAATTTGGTGATATATTTCACTAAAAATAAGACAACACGGATGTATTCCAAAGTAATACGATCCATTAACAATGGCAGTTAAAATAAAATTTGCAATTTCTTTGTAAAAATTGGCCTGAGAGACATCTAAATGTTATTTTTAATTATGCCAACATTCTGCGGACATTTTAACACCCAAAGAAACAATTTATAGGGGATCCATTTTAGGAACAAAATAAAGCCTTTGTTGGACCACATTTAAGAACATTCAGTAATAATTTGTCAAGGCTTCCTAAATGCATTAAATTCGTAAAAACTTGTGCCAATGAGAAATTATTTGACCTTTTATAAAGTTTCTTTCACAAATAAAAAAACAATTATTTCATTTTGAATAGAATAATGTACCCATTCAGATATTTACAAGAGGAATGGAGAAAAAACATTCTTCATAATAAACTCGCGAAATTGTATGCATATTTCGATTTTTTTATATTAAGTATTTATAATTGAGCTAAATTTCCAGATACCTGGAAAAAACCTCAAATTGTCAGGAGATTTTTTTCAAGATTTGAGACTAATCCATTTTCTTCGTTCAAAATTCAGTTTTGAATAAGAAATAAGTAGAATAACATCTGTTTCATAGGCACAAACCCTTTATTTAAAGTTAAAAAAGCCTCATTAGGTAAAATTCCTTGATTATTTTCTAAATTTTTCTATTGCTTAGATTAGAGTCTAATAATTACATATAATGAGAAAGTCAGAAAGAATGCAGTTTCTAAACTATTTAGACAATATTTGAAATTCCTCAACAGTAACTCTTTATACTTGGAAAATGTCAGAATTATAAATAAAAAAGCGCTTTTATCTCTGCACAAAGGAAATGAAAAAGATTTCTAGTGAGAAAAATATTTACAATAGATCTTTACAAAAAAAATCTGATAAAATATTGACTGAATTTCTTCATAAATTAAACTTTTAATTTATTGATAAGCTCTTTACATATTAACAAATTAGAAGAATCGTTTATCTTGAATCTAAATCAAAAAAAAATTCAGATAGCAATTCTTAGGATATCCCCGTAACACGGCATATCTCCTTATTACCAGTCGATCAATTAATTAATACAGTGCCTATCGATGTTGCATCACGAAATTCAGGCATTTTGTAATCATTCGCCAGCAAGCAAAGTAAATTTGCATTCCTTTCTGCGTATTTGTGTTGGAAAATTGTGTGTACTTGTCCGATCATTAAAAACATTTTTGTCGTGCTTCTAAATTTGTTATTTTTTCAAAATAACGCATTTTTATCATTGGTAATTGTATTGAAAATGTCGATGTAGAATAAATACAGTGGGAAAATTGCTTTTAAATCATTTGTTAAAGTTTTATTTTTTTAATTGTCTAAACTAGGTCTAGGGACATGTCTTGTTTTACAATAGTTCCGAGAAATATTATTTTGTATGATTCAAAAAACATTCTCCCGTTGGAATATAAATAAGCCTCCCATACGTTTTTTAAAACTATTCTAGTAAATATTAAATTAAAATTTCGTTCATTTGAATATTCGGAATATTCAATCTATTTTAAATAAACCGCAGATGAAAATTTAGATTAAATTTGGAATTTGATGGAAATAGATATTGATGCTTTTTTGGGTAATAGAGCCAGGCAATCAATTTAAAAAAATTAAGGTTATTACAATTTATGATAATTATCATCAAGTTTGTTTTTGTTTTGTTACTTTTGGAACAGCTTCTCTTCTTCTCAAGATATAAATGAACCCTCTGAAAGTTGAAATAACCAATAATTGTGTAATAAATATCCTTTCGAGTTACAATAATGTTATAATAGAGAGGCAAATCTGAATTCACTGATATTAATACATAGTGCGAGTCCGAATAAATTAGCGATCCGATCGAAGCGATTGCCTGCCGAGCAGCTGGTTTAAGTTTAATGTCACGAACATACGGTCAGCGAGTTTCAACCAATATAAGGTTTATTTCCATGTTTTTTTTATTGTCAAATGCGATAACGGTAATAGGATCTTCTAGCCAAGAATGCGTTTAATATCGATTTAAAATATCCGGTTTATGAGAAATCGTGACGAAATCACGCTTTCCCTGCGTTTGAAAATTGAAATTCCATTGCTATACAAATCTGGCTGATGACATTCCAATAGAAATCAATAGACAATTTTGTTCTCGTTCTTTTTTTTTATACCCGTTTTAATTATAAACACGTGCTTTACTGTTGTATCAATATTTATATTTTACTTTATCTTACCTAAAACATCGTGTGCTAAAAGAAAAATAAGAGAAATGCCTTTTCCCTATTTTTTATGGATTTTAATCTGGCTGAAAATAGATTTTAGATTTAAAAAATTGAGAATACGAGAAGTGGAATGGCTTATTGTAAATTGCAATTTTTAGTTGAATTGATATGAAAATAATATGCGAGAAAAAAGTAGAATTTAGATATTAAAAATAATTGACAAATGAAAGTTTATTATTGGTCTTGTCATTAGAGAATATTATCAGTAAGGAGTGGAAGGTTATATAAAGTGTTTTTAATTGACACGGTAAGAAAAAAGAGAAGAGACAATAATGTCTGATGAAATTTTCTTTATATGAATTTATACGAATTGTTTTTATATTTCTCACGGATGATACGAATGAATGATCAAATTCTGGTTGCATATGAGATCTTCCCTGTGAAAACTCAGTTTCTTGAAAGAATTTTAATATGTAATATTAACTTTTATTTCTCATAGTGCTCTTCTTCAAGCTACAAAAATACATGAGAATGATAACTGGATAAAGACCATTGAGTCGCTTAATATTACATGAAACTATGCAATTTTAAATGAGTCCGGTTTGAATTTTTTTTTTCTGATGTTCTAATTTAAGAATTCTACCATTTTAAGGAACTTCCAATTTTAAGATTGAGTTTAAAATGTTTAATTTGTAATATTTTTCAAATTAAAAATGATTCAGTTTGATATGCCTAATCTTAAAATCGTTACCTTTAAAGGCCTTGAAGAGTCGCTTAATTTTTAAGGCTTTTATGTTAAAAATTTGTTTTTAATTGTCCTTATTTTTCATCGTTTATTAGAAATTTTTAATTACAGTTTTTATGTTTAGGCAATTTTAAATTTAATAAAAACTTTAGAAATTGAACCACTTCGACTTAAGAAGGTTCCTAATCGAATAATTTAAAATTAAAACCTTCATAATTAGACAATTTCAAATTAAAAGTTTAAAGATAAACAATTTATCAGTACGTATAAGTTCTTTAATCCAGAACGTTTTTTCATTTAATATTTTTATAAAATGCGTCTATTCACAGTTTCACTATATTTGACTGTAGATGGCTTCAAAAAAAAATTCTCAATATGTTCAAAATAAAAAAATTTTTAAACTGAAATGTTAAAAATTGTATTGTTTTGAATTGTAATCGTTTAAAATTGTGCATGTATTTCTAAACGAAGGCCTTGATAGTTAATTAATGGCAAGTTTTCATTTCAAGATTTCAATTTTGCAACTTAAATTCAAATGATAGAATTTAAAAAAATATGAAACATATTTCAACAAATATTAATTTCAAATTATTCAATTTCACGGTTTTAATTTAAATATTGTTCAATTTTAAAGGATGTTTGGAATCAATCTTTTTAATTTTTCCAATTATTTAATTCAAACTTTTTTGAAATAATTCAACCTTAAAAGTTTACAATAAAATTTCTTTTAATTACGAATGACGAAAATGACAGTGGATTTAGGTTTTGATCGGATATTTGATCAATTCTTAGTTAGAAAAAAATCTATTTAATAATTTAAAAAGTCTCTTTAAATATCACTCGGCCATTAGGGCCTCGATTAGGGTGCCCTAAAAAACCCCCAACCTTTTTTTGGATCACGCACCCCTAAACGTATTTCATTTGATGAAAAAATAAATGCCTATTTTTGTTTTATTTAAAAAAAAAAGTTTAAATCACGGTCCTGGGACCTTGAAAAGCTCCCAAATTATTATCAATATGATTAATTAATGCTCAATTTCGTGAAAATAATAAATGTTTTGCAGGAAATACAACTAATGGTACTAGGACCGAACAAAAAAAAAGCCTAACCTAAATTGACAATTTTACACGCAAGTCTTCGGATATTTTAGTACTCAAATATCTTGGTGCGATATGAGAAATTCGAAAATGGAAAATATTATGTATTAAAATGTAACTCACATAAAGGTAATTTTTTACATGTAGGGGTAGTATTTTTGGTCTTATTACGTCAAGTTTTTTTTGTCAGCGCCTGGTACTATGAGTTGCAATTCCTGCTAAACACTTATTGTTCTTAGGGAAATTAACGTTAATTTAAAGTTAATTTTTTCACCAAATGGAGCAAGTTTGCAGGGTACGTGAACAGACAAAAAATATTGGGTTTTTTAGAACACCCTAGGTCTGAAATTGGATGGAGGTCATTGAGGACCGACTTATCTTCTCTCTTTCGGAACACATTACATTGTTTGAAATTTTGTAATCTAACTATTCTAACTGTAATACTTTTTAAGAGCTTCAAATATTATATTAATTTATTAACATTAATAAACAGTAGTTGAAGGTTGGCAGTCCAGAAATAGATAATCAAAATTTTTCGGAAAATGGGGTTATTGAATAAAAAGTTCTAATAAGTTAAATACCCGTTCTGTTCAAAGAATTTGTTCAAATTCTCATTTCCCAATAGAGTAATCAAAAAAGTTTTGATTTTTATTTTAGTTAAAATTTCAGCTTAGAATTCGAGTTTATTAATAATTTTGTGTCATCCCTTTAGTATCGGTATTTCTTAAAATTACTATTCTTTATTGAAAAAATTCTCTTTTTTATAGGCCCCATAGTGGGATACCGTCACACTAAATTTTGATTTTCTAAAACAGAACCATTTTTTTGTATCAAGCCTTTGTTATTCTTACTCAGCGTCTTCGTATCTCGGGAGCGAGTTTTTATTTTGGTAAAAAATTTAAAATTCGACTTTTAATTTGTACTGAAAGTCGCTTTTTAAAACCTGTGAAATTGTAATCTTAAAATTTTTGGACAATTTATTCTGAATTGGTTAACTTTTTTATATCAAATATTTTTCACCCACATTCATTCAATATTTCGGGAGTAAGTTTTAATTTCTATTGAAAGCGGCGACTTTACATTTTTTACGGCAATCCGTAGCCAAGCATGTGCCAATTTGTGGTCAGTGTCACTTCGAGAACTGACACATCTGCTTCCTCAAAAAGGGATGACTTTTTTTAAAAATTGTTTAAGCTTGAATCGCCAACACGTCATCCCGGAAGTGGAGTTTTGCCTTTTCATTAAGTGGTGATTGCGATTTACAGAATGTGTTTTTTCGCTCTCCTGAAAAATTCCGTTGTTTTTTGTTATGTCTAATCTTGAAATTTGTTGCCTTCAAAGGCCTCAAATTAAGAGTTGCTTAATTTTTAAGGCTTTTATTTAAATATTTTCGATTTTAGTTGTCCTAATTTTTAATCTTTTATTAGAAATTTTAAATTACAATTTTTATATACTGCCACCCTTCAGTTGATAAAATTCGTTAAGAAAATAAAACTCTGTTTCATATATATCCCCCCCCCCACCTGCCCGGGTTATCTACCGAGGGCCTACTTACCTATTTTTTACCATCTACGACACCCTGTTATGCTTGATATATACCGGACCACCAGACATTATAATTTTTATAATGTTTATAATTATTGTAAACATTTTAATGCCTGATTCTAAAATGGTTTAATTTTCGAGATCTTAAGGTCTACATTTTAAAATATTTATTTTTTAAACTTTTAATCCGGAACGTTACAAATTTAAAAATGTTCATTGTTTAAGAAATGTTTAGAATTAATAAATTTTGACTGCGCGTTACATAAATAATTGTATACATTCGCAGGTTATTTCAAATTGCACATGTTGAAGGTTTCTGATTTGATATTGTTTAATTTGTACTTTTTTGGAGATTGTCTCATTTTTGAGACTAAGAATTGTTGAAATTATACAAATATGAATGTCTTTTTTATTATTTTGGAATTACGTAGCCCTTGGAACTATCTTTTGAATATTTAAAATGAAAAATTTCCAGCTTTGAAACTTTAAGTCAAACAAAATTTTTAAATCTGAAATGTCTAGGAATTTTTCTAAAGATTTTATAATTACTCTAATATTATAAAACATTGGCAAATAATATCTCAATCATCAAGAATGTTTTGAATATAGATTCGAAATGATTTCGAATGATTCTAATAGTGAATCATAAAAAATAAAAAATGAATATCAGGTTTAAAATCAACGATATTATTGCCTTCTACTCTACTTTTTATCCCATTGATACCTGCTTCTGAAGACTCTTCGAGATCCCCTATCAAGTTTGACCAATTTTTGCAAAGTTCACTGGTGAATCACAGAATAACCGGTTGTCTGCGTTTAAATGTACAGGAGGAGCAGGAGAGGTGAGGATGGAGGAAAAAAACTGAGAATCCCCTAGAGCAGAAACGACAGACGAATGCACGTTAAACCGGAAGGAGTCGGGATGAGTTCGTCCCCTTCGGCAAATCGGAGTTTCCTACATGGGGATCGACCACCGTGTTTGAATTCCGATTCTGATAAAGTCGTTTACGCAACTTTGGATAGCCTGGCACTCAAAAGAGCGAGACTTCCCTTAAGACTACTGCCAGTTGATGACAACAGTGTCCTCGAGGCTCCTGAACGAACTGATAAAGAGAAAAGAGTCGTGTATAGAAAAACATCTTCTGGAAGACCCAGTTTCAAGGTAAGTAATCATTAGGGTGACAGGGGTGGCCGTAGGTCAGGGAATCCTGGAAATCAGAGAAAAATCAGGGATAATAAATTTACAAATTTCAATAAAAAATTATTTTATTCCGTTTATAAGAAAAGTCTATATTAAAAATGTTACAAGATTCAGATTCTGGTCTTCGAATAATAGTGGTCTAGGAAAAATGACGGAATCTTGAAAATGAAGTTTTGCGGACCACCCTCACATAATATTCTTGTTAGTAATTTATTTGCCTTGTATTTCTATTTCCATTTATTTTTTGATTGCAGTTGCTTCCTCCTGATTGTTATATTTTTAGTTGAAAATTTTATTATTTATTTCAAAATTTAACAAATTGGTTAAAAAGTAATCCTTTTCTGTTAAAAATTCAACAGTTTTGTTGAAAATGCAACTGTGTTGTTAGAAAATTAACTTTTTGTTCAAAAATCAACTGAAATATTTCTTGGTGGAAAATTCAACCATTTTTTTGAAAATTTGTGTTCTTGGTTTAAAAATTCGTTTGTTTTAGTAGAAATTTCATCTTTTTTAGACAAAAATACAACTGTTTGGTTTTCCCTTTTATTAAGAATTAATTTTTGTTAATGAAAATTTAACTATTTCAGTTAAAGATTCCTCATTTTAGATGAAAATTCATCTCTTTTGTTGAAAATTCAACTATTTTATTGACAGTTCTTTTTGTTAAATTATTTTTTAACTGCAAATGTAACTTTTCCATTTTTTGTTGAAGATTGCTCTTTTTTAGTTGAAAATTCGTATTATTTATAGAAAACTGATATTCTTGGTTTCGAAATTCCCTCTTTTTTGGTTGAAAATTAACTTGAATTAACTTTGTTAAAAATATTTTTTTACTGTAAATTTAACTTTTCCATTTTTTTTAATTTATAATTTTTATTTGAAATATCAACTATCGCATTTTTCATTGAGATTTCATCTTTTTGCTGAAAATTCAACTTTTCGGGTTAAAAATTCAACTGTCTCCTAAAAAAATGTGTCTTTTTGACTTTAAAGTTCAACTATTTGCTTTTAAATTGCAACTGTTTTTGATTTAAGTTTAATCTATCTAGTTTGAAAATTCGACCATTAGATTGAAAATTTATCTTTGTACGCTGCAAATTCAACAATTTAGTTAAACATTCAACTATTTTGCTAAACAGCCATCTTTTTTTCATCAAAAATTTAACTGCTTTGTTGAAAATTCGTCTATTTGGATTGAAACTTCATCTTTTATGGTAGAAAAGTCATCTTTGTCTGTTGAAATGAATCAATAAATTTGAACCTTCAAATTTTAAACTCAAATTGTTCCATTCCGTTTATAGAAAATTCTACGTCAGAAATATTAGAAGATTAAAATTCTGGTGTATGAATATTAATGGGTAAATAAAAAAAATCGTCAGGAGAAAATCATGGAAAAGTCAGAGAATTTTTGAAATAAAGTTTTTCGGCCATCCTGAGGGTGGCCCAAAAAATTAATTTTTTTTTTCGTTTTCTCAGCCTCCTATTTTCTTTCATTTCATGTGCAAATAATTGTACAGTTTTTTATGAATTAAAAAAATGTTTAACCCGTGGTCCAAGGCCGTTAAAAGTATTAATTTTTTTGTGTAAGAATGACAAATGAGTCACATGAAAACAATAATCGCGACAATAAAATGATGGTCGGCAGTGTCGGCACCACTTAAAATAATTCAACCTTAATTTTCTTCAGAATACTGAGAATACTAACATCAAAAGTGAAAAAATCATCCTCTGTAGGGGGTTACAAATTTATAATGTACTTTTTTTGTACAGCTTATATATTTTCATCAAAAATGACCTTCCAAATGTTAGATTGTGTGCCAGTGATAGAAAACTACCCTTAACATTTTTTAAACTATCCCTTGGTACGATATTTTCCTTTTTTTCACAGTCCTTCACATAATTTTGTATGAGAAAAATTCTAGGATTACTTAAGAAATATTAATGATAATTTGAGTTCCGTGTTTGGTCCTTTAAAAGCTCTTGCGCTTGATTGTTCTTCACAGAATACTTTTTTTGTAGTGAGTTTGAAGTATTTTATACTCAAAACAGAAATAAAGTGTGGAGCACTTTTTGAAATATATCAAATTCAAATTTAAGAAGTTATTCTGCTATAAAAACTGAATAAAAAAGTCTCATAACAAAATTGGATAATATATAAACTGTGCGTTGTATGAAGATTTTTGTATATAACAGAAAATCCTTTTTTTTGTCATTAAGGTTATTAAAGCATTTTTGCACTCATCTTTTCTTTATTTTTTATTACTCTGGCTAGTTTCTAAACATTTAAATATTTAAATTAACAAAAGTATCGAGCTCTTTTTGAAATAAGTGAAATTAAATTCTCTGTTTTACATTTCAAATTATAGTTTAGGAAGTGGTAGGGTAAGAGCACCAGTTATTGGCACCTTAAGAGGAAATTTAGACTTTAGGAAATAAATAAACACATAAAATATTGAATTCTGAAATAGTGATAATTATACCGGCACTCAAAATTTTATACAGAATACACTGGAATGTTGAATTATTATTCAAAGTTGAAAAAAACTTGAAAAATTATTAAAAATAAGCATGTAGTCCCAAAATGTTAGTGCTTGGCACTGCTAACCCCAGTTATTGGCACCCCTCGTCACCAGTGATTGGCACTACACTCACATAACCTCCTCAAACTTCTGTAATTGCATTAAAACATTGATAAAAACAAATTGTGCATCTGAAAATATGAAATAAATTTTCTATTAAAAATTATAAATTTAGTATTTTATCAATTTTGTTTTTGGACAAGCCAACTTCTTTGACAGCAGCTATAAAGCCTAGCCATTTCACATATCTATTCTTCGGCTTATGTTTTTCTTTCCTCAGAGATACTCTCTGACGGGCAAACATATGGCAATAAATAAAATAAAAACCATAAATGTTACTAATTTTCTCATTTTCTACTTCAAACTAGAAAAATTAAGAAACAAATTCAAACATGGATACATAAATATAGTTAAAACAAGTCACCCACCGATTAAATAAAAACTTTGGCTATTTATAATAACATGAATTCCTGCGTAACATTTAAAACATTGTACGACAATATTATTAAACACAATATGTATAAAGATAATAAAATTCTATTCATAATTTAAATAAAACCAATATTTACCTATACCTCGAGGTCTGAAAAGAATAATAAATTAAATGAACAAAACTTTGGAGGTTACGATTACCGGTATCCCGGTATTAAAATGACAGCTTCATTTATTATAATTGTTAGCTACTTTTTCGTCTACCTAGTAAAGACTTTTGTTGTTCCGGCACTTTTAACACTTCATTTTATCAGAAATACGTGAAATGGCTCATGTCAACACAAGGTCTTGAGATTACATAACCACACTTTTTTCCGGCGAGGCAGGGGTGCCAATGAATGAAATCATTCCCGAATTGCATGGTCTGGTCATTGGCACTGGAGTGCCAACGACTAGAGACCATACTTTTAATATTAATTTCCATTGGCACCCCCCCTAAAATTAATAAATAAATTATTGCCGAGGTTCATTCCTTATTTTGATTATATTGCAAGTATTTCTTTTCAATATTCACAAAAATTGGAACAGATTTACTTGTTCACAACGTTGTTTGAACAAAATTAAAAAATGTTGTCAGCTAAACATTTTCTTTAGAAAACCGGATAAATTCTTGGCACCCTAAGAACTGAAGTGAATTCATTATTTTATAACTAAATTTGACATTATTTTGTATGAATTATATATGTCGGTACACGCAGAAATAATGGTAGAATTAAAATAATACCATCAAAATACGATAAATGTTTGCATTTTCTTAAAATTTAACAAAAATGAGAGAGGGTGCCAATAACTGGCGCAGTGCCAACCACTAGTGCTCTTACCCTATTTCTTGTTAAAAACTGAGCGAAAAAAGTATTATGGAAGAGTTGGATGAATTGAAAATTGTATGTTTTATGGAGGTTTTAGCAGAAGATGGTATTCTGTCATTAAGGTTATTAAAGCGTTCTTGCGCTCGACTTTTCTTTATTGTCTATTACTTTTCGATGAATAGATAAGTAAAATGCAATATCATTTTTACAAAAGTTATATGTTTATTCAACAACAAAATAACTCTGTAGGATGGGGACTTATATTAAAAAATTATTTCGCATAATTTTGATTGAATTTCCTATTGGACGTATGTGATACTAAAAAAACTAAACAAAAGCTTTCGAAAAGTTGGAAAAAAGTATATAAAAAAAGATATATAAAAATAGCACATTATAAATCTTTCAACCCGGTACAGAGGGTGGTTTTTTCCACTTTTGAGCATAGTTATCGGAATAAAATAAGGGTAAAATTATTTTTAGTGATGCCTAATATTATTTTAATGTCATAAGTATTGCCTTTAATTTTTAAATATTGCACAATTATTTTTACACCAAATGTAATAAAATAGGGGGGGGGGCAACCACAAAAAAATATTTTGTTGGGCCACATTAGTTATCACCTTATAGAATTTAAATTCAGACTAATAGGAAGTAGCTGAATGCATTTTGATTTTTCGTATACAATATATTACAAGATTCCTTGATTACATAAGATTGCAAGAGATTACGTGGGATTACACAATATTAAATGGGATTACATTGCAGCGTTACACCAGATTACAACAGAGGTTAACCCGTCGATACATATTATATTAATGTAAAATCGTTTTTCTGATTGTCAGAAGATTTTTCTTATTGTCAGAAATTGACAAAGTTGTAAATTAATACTTTCGGAATTTGGACGTAAGATTGATTAGCTTTTTAAATGTGAAAGTTGGAAATTTTGCGTGTCAAGGAAAATCAGTAAAACTCAGGGAAAAGTTATAGAGGACCAGCTGCTCGCAATATTTGCTGACATTGCACTCTTTCCCCTATACCCCTCTCCCTCTTTTCCACTTTTTTAAAGAATTCCTTTTTTCTCCTGTTTTCAAGAAACTGTTCCTTTTTCTCGATTTTTTGTTCAAATATGAACTGAATTAATATAACCCAGTAAGAAAATCCAACTTTTTTTGGCTAAAAGTTAATTCTTTTTAATTGAAAAATCTACTATTATTTTTGGTTCAGAATTCGGGTTTTTGAATAGAAAATTCGTCCTTCTGAATTTAAAGTTCATCTTTAGGGTAGAATCGTTGTCTTTTATTGGTTCAAAGTTAATTCTTTTTATTTGAATAAAAATTCTATCATATGCTTGAAAAATTCTTTATTTTGTTGAAACTTCAATTACATACTTTGTTGAAGGGCATCCTTTTTCATCAAATATTCAACTGTTTTGTTGAAAGTTCGTCTTTTTGGATAGAAATTTGTCCTTTTGAATTTAAAATTCATCTTTTGGTAGAATAGTAACCTTTTTTGTTTCAAAATTCATTTTTTTTACTTTAAAGGTAATTTCTTTAATGCCTACTATTATATTTTTTATTTATAAAAAACTCTTTTGGTTAAAAATTCTACTACTTGGTGAAGAATTGAACTTTTTTTGAAAATTAAACTATTTTCTTAAAAAGTCCATTTTTTTCGTTGAAAATTCAACTGATTTCTTGAATATCGTCTTTTTGGGTAGAAAATTGTAAGGAAGGGGGAAGTTTTTTGAAAGCGGGGAAAAAAGGGATTCTTTCAAAAAGTGGAAAAGAGTGTAATAGGGGGATTTGAAAAGTCAACTATTATATTTTCGTTTCAGAATTTATCTTTTTTGTTTAAAAATTCTACTTTTTTTCGAAAATTTACCTTTTTTTACATATTCGTCTTTCTGGATAGATCATTCGTCCTTTTGTTTTTAAAATTCATCTTTTGCTAGAAAAGTCATTTTTGTTGTTTGAAAATGCAACTATTTGGATAAAAATTAATCTTTTCGTTGAAAATTCGTCTCGCTATTTGGTTGTAAATGCAACTGTTTCCTTGAAATTTAATTTTTTGTTGGAAAATTGTATTTTCGGATTCAAAAGTAAAATTTATTCTAAAACATTCGACTTTTTAGCTTGAAAATTCAACTCTTTCGTTGATATGTCGTATTTTTTATTGAAATTCAAACTATTTTTTTGAAAGTGCAATATATTTCGACCTGATATGTGGGGACAATGATACCTACATTAATATCATTTAAAATAATTTATTCTTCTATTTTCGCGAAAAAAACACCCTAATTTCCCCTGTTTTGAGATCCTTTTGGACTGTGGAACATATTAATAGAACTATTTAAGTGTCAATATGATTTTCAAAATTAACAGATATTAAAAAAAGACATTCGTCATTTAAAATTAGACTTTATAAAAAAACCTAGAAATAATTTATTAAATTAGTAAAATCAGTAAAAACATTAAAAAAGCGTTTCTACTATTAAATAACCTTCAATAAAAATCCTATCAAATTATGGAGGGCAATTCAAATAATTGGTGCAACGCAATTTGAGTGTAACTATTTTAAAAACGAAATATCGTTTTTTTTTCAAATTCACAAATGTACAACTAATTCGGAAAAATTGATCGGCATCCCAAAAGAGTAAAATTAATGTTTCTGAATTGCTTAAAACATTTAAATTGAGAAGGACACGCATATCTTGAATTCTATTTTTTAGAAATTATTTAAATAATTTTATTTTTTATTTCTTAAACCAGTATTTTTTGAATTTCATGAATAAGGAGAAGGTTGAGAAAGGTAGAGAACGTAAACACTTTAAGTTCTCTCGACTCTCGTTAACTTTTTACAGTGTTTTTTTCGTCATCACTAATCTTACAAAAAAGTGGCGATAAACGGTAAAAGCAAACTCAAGATATGCGATCTTTCATACCCAAGAACAATTGAATTATAGCTTTTAATCTCTCTTACCTAAGCATTTAATTTCTGATAGTGATGTAATATAAGTTATAAGCAGTGGGATGCAATGCGTAAAAATAAAACATTCTTTAATACACATAATTAATTTGATAATTAATATAAATGAATAATTGAGCACAATGAATTTTTTTTAAACATTTGTTCATAATTTAAGTTACGTTCCTATTTTGTATTTCAAATATCTAGGTAAATTTCAGAGCAATCTAATTAACTTTTCAATCTTAGTATTTCTAAGATTCAATTCATTTCAAAATTTTGTTTTTTGTTGATGATTGATGGTTTTGACAAGGTTTGTTGATTCAAGTTTGGAATATTGTATTATAATTGAAATATCTTAGAAGGCATTGAGAGGATTTGAATGAAGACAAAACGTAAAATCTTCAGTATTTATGAATACATTAAAGTTGATTAAATTTAATTTTTAACTTAATTGGACGAGTTAAAATAAATGATTCATTATATTTTTCTTTTCCCCAAAAATAATATATTTTTTTGAAAATAATGTGCCCTATTTTCCGAATTTTCGATGAAATAGGGAGACCACAAAAATAATAAGTAAAGAAATGAGTTTATTGAAATTGCAAGGCATTTTTTAAATATTCATTACGTTTTCTTCGTTTATTCATGTAAGCGTCGATGACTCAGATTTTCTATTAAAAATCCAATGAAGAAAGAACGGATGTGGTTTTTATATTTTATCCGGGTATCTCAACCACATGATTTAAAAATAGAATAAATCTTATCTCTTGATTGAATCTTAGAAAAAGGATATAGGCAAAAGGAAATCTTTTTTTTTATATCTTAATTTGGTATAATATTTTGAATTAAGCTAGACCAAAATACCGTTCCTTTTCTCCAAAGCAGAAAGTATCCACACCGATCAAAAACTGAATATTTTGCAAATTTTTAACCAAACCTACTTACCTCATTTCACTGATTAGACTTTCTTGGTAATATTGACGTCAAGTTCAGTCAAATAAAATTATGAAGTCTACCGTTAGTCTTTGATGTTAATTTTTAGATTCTCACTTCGCAAATAGAAAATTTTGCCAACTTGAGCTTCCCATGAAATTGAACTCTTTATTTTATAATATAGAATATATTTACAAAATATTTCATTTGGATCTTAAATATTTTATTAATCTCAAGATTCTCAAGCAGCTTTTTAATGAAGGTCAAAGAACCATCATCAGATGAAATTATGAGTGATTCATCTAAGAATAATCCCCCCCTCTTTTTTCCTTTTCTGAACAATTTGTTTACCTAGTTTACCCTGACATTCAGTGATGTATTTTCTCGGCATTTTCGCTTTATGCGAAACACGTATGTCTTATGTACGACTGTGTCAACCGTCAGCACAACATCTGTGATGTAGATATCGAGAAATACACCAGAGCCCCGTTACGAGAGTAAACATTCTTCATTCCTTGTCTAACAATAAGTATGACTTCTAAGTCATAACGGTACCGTAATCGTGATGGCAATATTCCTCCAGGATCTCTTTGCCCAATTCAAAAAATTTTCAATTTCACCACTTTTCTTGCCGAACCAAAAATGCCCCAAATCATATTCGCAAACCTGGGTCGAGCAAAGTTCATTGTACCGCACGGTCCAGATTCTTTTCTTACAGGTTTCTGTGACGACACTGACGACTACTTTTTTCTGTGGGTGCTTCTTTTCTTAAGAAATTAACAGAGTTACACACACTTTAAACCTGGAAGAGACATATTATTGAAAAAACGAGGGGGTGACGAATCGAGTTTTGAGTGTACACCAGATTGAAAGATTTCAAGGGATTTCCAGTGATTTCAAAAGTATTCTAAAGATTTTGCAGTTATTTAAACCATTTTTTCACAAAAATTAATAACTATATTATAACTTTGAATCCTTAAAGTTATAATTTGTTTGCTAAAATGTTTAGTTTGCTTATTATGATGATGGTACTTTTTAGCTTAAATTTATAAGAAAGGATTCGTTAACCCACTGGACAAAATTCATATTCAATTCATAATTTAATAAACCAAGATTTCATAATAATCACAAAAGATTTCAAAAAATGTTCAGAGATTTAAAAGATTTCACAGATATTTAGATAATTTTTTTTATATAAAAGACTATATTATTAGGACTTGAAATTCTTTGAATAAATTATGATTGGTTTTCTAAAATATTTTGTTCACTTATTATAATTATGGTATTTTGTAGCTTACATTTATAAGGAAGAATTCACTAATGCTCTGGACAAAATTCATATTCATTTCAAAATTTAATAAGTCTGAGAACAAGTCGTTTATTCTTGTGAATAATAAATTATGATTGAAGCTACACAAATAAATTTTTAAACAGAAACTCCGGATTTTACGAAAGTGGATATAAATAGATTTACCATTTAAAAATACTTAAAAATGATAAAATGCCAAACAATTTCCAGGATTTCACAATAATTGCAAAAGATTTCAAAATATGTCCAGAGATTTAAAAGATTTCACAGCTATTTAGACCTTTTTTGTTTATATAAAAAAGTATATTATTAGAATTTGAATTTCTTGAAATAAAATATTCATAATTTAATAAATCCAAGAATAAATTAGTTCGACTTGCCAATAATAAATTGTCATTGGAGCCACTATAATACATTTTTAAATAGAAACTATGAATTTCAGAAATTTTTGAAATATAAAAAAGTAAATAAAAATACCAAAATATTTCAAAGATATAAGGGTTTTCAAAAAATTTTACCAAAGCATATAGACCAGATTTCAAAAGAGATCAACCCCTCGGAAAGAAATTACGATTTCAATTAATTTGAAATTTATTTTTGAATTCAAATACAGAATAAGATTTATCTTCATCGATGGATCCATTTTTTATCAATTATATTTTTTTTAGTTCAGGGATCGATTACGAAATTGAAATAAGTGGCAAAGTCATATTTCTGAATTTTTAATCAATTTGTGATTCATGTTGTAACTTTCCCTTGTGTCAAACTTCACACGTGCATAAAAAATCTGAGAATTTTAAGTACGAGAGGCTTCTAATCTAGGAATTTTATCATAATTAAAGATTGGTTTAAAGTTTTTAAATGGAAGACTAAACTTGAAATCCTCGACCTGAATTTGAACAAATTTACCAACTTTATACAATGTTTTCTTATTGGTTGCATAATATTAAAGAACCGTTCTAAGGTCACTGCAAATAAGAAACAAAGTCACGTTACCTCATTTTTTCAGGGAACGGTATACGCCAAACTAGCTTTTCATTTTTTGCGATTCATTGCACTGTGAAATGTATTTTATTCAGAAACGTTAGAAATTCATTGATTATACTATTCTATGAATGCCACAGATTTCTAACTTTGAAGCGTGAATTAATATATAATATTTTTCTTTTCATGCTTTCTACATCTAAATTTCTTGAAATCATTTTTTGGACTGTTTTATTGTATTTTTGCAGGTTCGGTCAGGCTCAAACATTCAATGGAAGCTTCGTTCCAAATTGAACCAAAATGCAAAAGGAGACAACAACCAAAAAGAAACTGCCACTAAAAATGCAACATCTCCTAAGAAAAGAAATAGTCAAAGCTCATCAAAAGATTCCAAAGTGCCACTTAATAAATCGGAAACTTGCCAAATCAAAAGCCGTTCCTTGCCACGAGACACGAGATTTTCCGAATTTATAAAGATTGAAAAGAAGAACAAGGAAACTACACTCGAACACAATGTTAACTCATCAATACTCATTGATACTGAATTGTACGATGACGTTTTGACTTCCCAAGACATGATCGGGAGAAAAGCGACAGGAGAAGAAAACCCGGATTTGAATTTTTCTTCGATTAGTATCAGTAGCTATAATCTTAGTAATCGAACTGACACGAGTGGTTATAGCAGCAATAATAACACAAATAGTAGCAACAGTATTCAATTTGATGACAATGATACCTGCAATATTAATAATAATATCATCAAAAATAGATTTATTGACGATAATAAAACCAAGAAGAAATATAAAAGGGAATTTGCTTTTGCGAAGAACGTTCTTCATTATGTTCCCATTTCGAGTCATGTGAAACGTTACAAGAAATTGAGGAAAAGTAGTTTGAGTTCATCAATGGGGTCATTGAAAAATCATCACCTGGGTAGCAAATTCGATTTTGATGATTCCTGCAGGTCCAGAAGTCTCTCCAGAGAAGAATTAAAGTATGTGAAGATATCTTCACCTACGAATTTTGTGCATGTGGCTTCTGCTACAAATCCTAAATTATTGGCGAGTTCTGATGCCACTTCTTGCTCTGAGCAGATGATTATTACTCATGAGCAGAAATTTGTGGATTTGAGGATTTTCAAAGTTGATCAGTTGCGAGATTCGAGAACTCTGGAAAATTTAAAAGGTGAGTTTACTTTGTATATTGATTTCTAGATTTTTTTTTAAATAAGCTGACACAAAAGAATTTCGAATTAGTTATTCGAATTCTCATTGACGTAAGAAAAATTATTTGTGATAAAATTCAATCTAGATATTACGCTTGATTTAAAAGTGACTCTTTTTATTCAATGACAATTAGTGAGTATCTGTTGCTTTTGTTTTATTACAGTGATTGCTAAACAAAAATTGAAATATGTTTTTTGTGTCTAAGGTTTCAGAGTTGACGATAATTTCTTATTTAGACTGAAGGGGAAATTTTGCAACACTAAATTTAATGTCGGTGACAATTTCATTATATTTCTGCAAACTTAGGATCGAACTTTACTAGTTTTCGGACGACGAGTATTTTTAAAGGAGTGTGATCATCGACATTTTGAAATTGAATTGGATAGTCTTTTTTAAAGTCCTTAAGATAAAAAAAGTAAAATCTTATACAACTAAAATTGTATTGAAATGAATTTAAACTAGAGGCCTATATAAGGGGCCCTAAAATGATTTTTTCAAACAGAAAATAATAAAAACAGTAATTTGAATAATTTGGAACTTCCTCGATCATCACATTATAATATTAGTAATAAAAAATTTAGATCTCAGTAAATTCTGGCACAATATTACGCTTCAATAACCTGCCATAAATATGGGTACATGAGAAAAATGTTTATAGCTCAATGAACGGTGGCAATTATGGTTAGAGCTACCGCAAACTGTACCAGGATAACGTAGCGTAATACTGCAATTTTACGAGTGAATTGTTCCGTCATAGTACGCTCATCTACGCAAACTTATTTTTGTCGTTTTTTAAAAATCTTAATTTTTTTACTTTTAGCCGACCGAAAATCGTAATTTTTTCATTTGAGGGGAAAAAATAATTAATAATACAAAATATAAATGTTGATTATCTACTTATTTTTTGACTTTATTTGTTTTTAAGGTTATATACATATAATTTTCCTAAGATTCTTCAGAAAATTCAAAAATATTTCTGAAGATTTCAGATGTCAAAACAGAATTTCAACCAAAAAGTTATTTTTCAATCAAATAGTTGAACTTTTAAACAAAAAAGACTAATTATCAACGAAAAGCTTTGATATTTCAATTAAAAAATATTTTTTTGGCAAATCGTTTTGAAATTTGAATTAATAAAGATGAAATGTTTTCCAATAGAGATGAGTTTTCAACTAAAGTGATCAATCTTTAAAAAAAAATTTTAAGAAAGCAGTTCAACTTTTAACCAAGTAGTTTAATTTTCAACCGAAAAAAAGAAGACTTCTTAACGAAAAATGTAATAGTTGATACATCAACTAAAAAAATATAATTTTAAATCAAAAAGAGTTGAATTCATTCAAAATATAAGATTTTTCAACATAATAGTCGAATCTTTAATCAAAACAGGTCAATTTTTAACTAAACAGTTGCATTTTTAACGAAAAAATACGAAATTTCTACCAAAAGAGATGAATTTTCCAAACCAAAAAGACGATTTTTTTCAAAAGAGTTGAACTTTTAACCAAGAAAGAGTTTTAAGTCAAGATAGAAAAAAATGTTAAGCAAATTATACTTACGGAGGGGGGAATAATTTTGAATGAAAAATTAAAAACTCGCGTCAATTTAAAAGATATTATGAGTTTTAAAAGTTTAGAAGAAACTTGAAAATATTTGTTTATATTTCGGAAATCTTTTAAAGTTCTAAAATATTTTTAATCTCTCAAAAATTCCTAAATATTATTTAAACTGACTCGAATTGTTCCTAAAATTTACTTAAAATCTTCCAGATTCCGATTCGACAAGTTTGGAAATATTTTGTAGATTTACATTTTTTTAAATATTCCCTCAAAATTAATTTTTCAGAATAAAAAACTATTTAAAGTTTTCCCACGAATCTTAAGAAAAAAATGTATTCCTTTGAAACCTTTGAAAATACCTAAAAAGCTTCTAAATTTCTTATTCGAAATCTTGAAAAATCTAAATTTTATTTAAAATTTGTTTAAAGCTTTTTAAGTTTAAAATTATTTTTGTATATTTTTAAAAACTTCAAATTATTTCCTAACTCACTTAATTTTTTTATAATTTTTTTAAATCTTGCAATGTTGAAAAAATTTGCTACAAAATCTTCTTTATTCTTTTCCGAATATTTCAATTTTCTCTTAAAATTTTTTTTTTTAAATAAAAAGTCACTTAAAATTTTCCCAGCATTCTTCTTAAAAACTCAGGAACCTTAATAAACATGTCATATTCTTTGGAAACATTTCAAAATTGTTAAAAAGCTTCTTTTTCCAAAAATTTTATTTATTTTCAAATTTAAATTATTTTTGAATCTTAAAAACTATTGTTTTAAATCTTCAGTAATCTACATTTTATCTGAATTTTTTAAAAATATTCCTAAGATTTCATTTATTTTCAAAGTTTTACAAAACTTCAAACACTTCTAAATATTTGGTTAAACAATGCATTTTTCCTAAAATTGTTAAAAATCCTACAAAAAAATGTAGGTATAACAATATTCCAGATTCTTTTTCGACTTATTTTGAAATCTTAAAAACTTAAAATTAATTTTTTAAAATAAAACCTAAATCATTGAATTTTTTTTAGAAATCTTGTTGTGGGTACCGGCATTTTTTGTTACCGCTACCGACAATTTTTTTTTGTTACCCTTACCGACAGTTTGTACACCTCGTAAATTAAGGTACTCTAAGTTTTCACCCATAATTTCATTTTTCTCATCTCTTTAAAAGTGTGGAAAATTTATAATTTAGTCTGGGACAGCAAAATATTAAAAACAGAATTATTTCCCAATATTAAAAAATCATTTACAATTAAAATGTTCTTTTCTATCAATAATTTTTTGAATCATTTAGAAATAAATTTTATCATGAAATAAAATTACTTATTTTGAAATTTTTATTAAAAAAATTGCGAATTGATATTGCAGAAATTCGTAATCTTTTTAATAGATAAACAAACTGAAAACAGACCCTGAAAGTCATATTCACGCAGTTTTGTCAGCAATCAGGTTTTTGACAGCAATGTGTCCGATATTTTCAAGATATTTGGTAACATCACTTAAAAAAATTATTTTTAAAATATTGAACAGCATTTTTTAATTTTGTTTTCAGGTCTTCCAAGTTTTCTACTAAGTGAGACGGATGGAAGAGGCTACGTGGAGATTAAAAAAATACCCTCGGCTGACGAAGACCCTTGTTATGACACTGTGAGCATCGATGAATCGGTGAAAGTTGTGAATTTGGAAAAGAGCCAGGAGGTGAAATTTGATGAGAACGAGGTCGAGGATAAGATTTACGAACCGATGTCTACATTTTCCGTATCCAGAGGTCCTCAAGCCAACTCCAGTTTTCTCTGGAACAATCAAATAAAGAATCCTCACTGTGATAACAAATTGTCGACAGTTGATCGAGGGAAAGAGGTCGATCTCAATGAAAATACCTACGAGGAATTCGACGATGTTGGAACACCTTTTGAGGTGATGAATTTATTTTTACGAAACAATTTAATTTATTGATTAAACTAGAAAATGTGAAAATTAATCATTCCTATATTGTGATTATAAAATTTGAATTTTATAAAATACCAGATTAATCTCTATTTAGACTTCGTGAAATAATTCAATGAGTTTAGACTGATATTCCCCTCTCAATTTCGAAACAACACAATGTTAGTCTTTTCGCAACTTTTGTTTGAACAACAATAATTTATGGTTCTCTGCCGGCCTTTGTTAGGAATATATATCTCAGTCTTCTGCAACTTTTTATGTTCAAAGTACGCATGTTAAACACTTCTTGTTTATCTTCGTGGGTGTCGGAATTCATTTTCGAATAATAATTACGTACCGATAATATAATACAGCTTACCTCAGCAGAATTTTGATACCTTACATAATTTGGCTGTCATTTCACAAGAGAGGCTAATTGATAAATTCGTTGAAAGAATAAATTCGTAACAATCAATATATATAATTTTATTTATAGGAAGACGAATACGATGATGTTGGCTTTCCTCAAATTGAAGAATCTGACGAAGTTTATGACGACGTGATGCCTTTAGTTTATCAAAAAGAACACCACTTCTCATCGACAAGTACCTTGGAAATAAGTGACTATCCGACTCCTTCCAAGGATCAAATCCTGGAAGAAAAAATAACTGAAAATGAGATTAGAATTGAGGAGGAAAGTCCTGAATACGAGAATCAAGGTACATCGATAAGCAACGAATATTCGAGTGTGGATGAAGATGAAGATGAGGATGAAGATGAAGATGAAGATCAAGAGGAAGATAAAGATGAAGATGAGGAAAAAGATGATTGTGAACAACGAGTGTATGATGACGTGGGTCTTCCGAGTCAGGAACGTGTCAATAGCCTTTACGCAGGCTCCAGTGCAGGATCTCAACCGGGGTCAACGTCAAACGGCAAGGAATCTGAGTGGGAGGATCTTGAAGACGTGAAACCCTCTTTGCCCTTACCCAAGAGGAACGTCTCGTGGTGAGTGGCATTTGAATTCTCCTCTCCATCAAGGCTCACTAGTCAGCACTCACTAGGCTCAGTAGTCTCAAGAAATCACACGTGCAGCTCCTACATTTATGCAGTGCTTTATTTCCAGTCTAAAGAGTGACAAGAATTTAATTTACGCAAATTAGAAAAGTAGTTTGCTAGTTTTATTGGAAGTCACGCCTACCACGAAAGGGAAATGACTTAATGGTATAATAATTGGAGGATGCTTTAGAGTTCTTACGGTTTTATAATTTGCACGATTCAATTCAAGAATAATAATTTAGTTTAATCTTATTAAGTATTGGATTTTAAAAGCATACAAATTAGAAAGGATCTAAAATTGGAAGCTTTCAAATATTTGAGCAAGTTACATTTGAAATTATCCAAATTCGACAAAAATAATTTAATGTTTTAAAAATGCTCGCAGTAAAAATTTGAAATCAAAGTATGAAGCAATCATAAATTTGCATATACGTATTTGTGATTAATCGAAGAAACTAAAAAAAAATTATAAAAACATGAAAACATAACAAATTTAGATACTAAAACTGAAATAGTATACTATATGGTATATACTATTGCTAATTTCATATCATATGGTATAATGCAATATTTAAAATGTGTTTGATTTCAACTAGTTTTCTTACAGTTAAGTTCAATTGTTAAAACCTTCAATTATGAAATCATTCCGTTTACAATCAGTAATTTTAAAATCTTTTACTTGAAAATTTTCCCATGTTAGGTCTTTATTTTAAGCGCACACTTTTAATTTAAAAAAATTTTAAATGCTGTCTTGATGACTTAAAAAAATGCAAATCAAATAATTGATTTTACAAGGCGATTCTGAATCTATTCAAAATTCAACAGATTGTAACGTTGAAAACGGAATTGTTTCAATTCGAAAGCCTTAGTAGTTAAACAAATGTAAATGTCTAAAATATTCCATTTGTAACCCATTCAATTTGAAATTTTTTAATTAAAAAAGGAAAACTTTTTCATATTGGGGAATATTTGATTGTTCACTGAAAATCAGCGATTTTGAATAAAATATTCAAATCTAAACGATTTGAAACTGATTTGTTTGAAAATAAAATGCCTCAAATAGCTAAAACTTCAGTGGCTTAAAATTGAAGTTTGAACGTTGCAATTTCAATTATTCCATTTAAGTAAAATTTAGATTGTCAGTGAAAGTGCTGAATTCTTACAAATAAAGAACAGTTGCAAAATTTTCAATTTTAAATGATTTAGAATTAAAATACTTTAACTTCAAATTTGAAGTGTTCAGTTAAAAAAATGTAATGGTTTAATTTTTAATGTTTAAACTTAAAGTTGGTTAAAATGATATAATTTTAAATATTTACAAATTTATTGATTCATTTTTTTATTTAGATGATAAAAAATAATAACTGATTGTTGATTTATGTTTTTTTAACCAGAAATATTTGAGCTTTTCAATGTATGAAAGTTTAGAATTATTTATTTTGCAGTTTAACGGCATTTAATTTAATATTAATCAATTTTAAAGCTTTAAGAGCTTGCATTTATTAATTTCAATGACCGTGAAAAATGTTTGCGAACCGGGAAAAACTCGGGAAATGCCCCTCATTTTTTTCTTCAATTAAAACGGCCAACCTGAGTATTAAAGTTTAGATAATTCAAATTCAAATATAGAAAAATAAATATTTGTTACTTGTTTTTTCAAACTAATCAGTTTAAGATTAATAATTGAGTTATTTAACATTATGGAGGAAGATATGATGATAATAAAATAGGAAAGAAACACAATTTTCAAATGCTAATGCAGAAAAAAAGAAATAAACTTCATAAGCATCCAGGTTATGAAAAATCTAAAGTTTTCAGTAATTTAAAAGATAGAAAACATAATCTGGAACACTTAAAATAGACGGTATTACAAAATTTCTCAATAAATAAAGTGAGATTTAAAAAATTCAATTAGTGAAAAATGTAAGTGTAAAATTGGCCAAGTGTAATTTGATTTTAATTTGGAGCAATTCGATTTTAAAAGCCTTCTTTCTTCAGAAATTGTTAGTGTTAGTGTGATATACAATTTGATAAAAATCCAAAAATTTTCAGTATAAAAACTGGGAAGAATTCAAAGTTTAAAGCGTTTTGCAATCTGAATTTTAAAGAACTTCAAACTTAAAAGCGCCTATATAGATTACATACATTTTTAATTTGAAATAAATTCAAATTTGAAAGCAATCTTACTTTTAAAAATTCCAAAGTCTAACAAATTTTAATAGATTCGATCTTGAACTCTTTTATTGAAAAAAATTAAATAATTCGATATCTTTGAAATTGATTTTTGATGTTGAACATGTGAATTTAAAAAAGAATCAAATGTACAAGATCGAATGTAAGATTTCCAATTTTTTAATATTTAATTTCCTAATACCTACAATCTTAATATCTTGAAAGCATCTAGATTAGTTTTAAAGAGATTTGATCCGAATTACTTTAAGTGAGCGAATTCAACTTCGATTTATTGAAATAATCATTGAAAAAATCCAAATTTTATCAATTCAGTTTCGATTTTCTTAAATTATAATTTATTAAAATTTTTCATCACCCATATTGTAAAACACCAAAAATTGTAAAGTTTATAACATGAAGAAGTAAAAGCAAGAAGTACTAAAACTAAAAAGTGTTGCATTTTAAAAGCATAAAAAATAGAATCTAAAATTGAAATCATTAAATATGAGAGCAAATTCATTTTGAAAAAATCCAAAAAATATCAAAATGTTCATGTTTTGAAAACAATTCCATGTATCCAACCGCACACATTCGAATCAATTTGCATGCATTAAACAATTATAAATTTGGAATTTTATTGTATAGGTTTGAATTCTTTTATTTGAAAAAGGTTTTCATCTCAATTATTCAAATTCCGAACATAAATAATTATTTTTTTTTATGTAAATATAATCTTATAATACAAAGGTAATAAGTTAAAACTTTATAGGGTGTCTGAATGTCGATTCTCATTTAATCTAGAAAAATTGGTCTGAAATTCTTATTTCAAAAGATTAGAACTGTTTTAATGTGAGGTTTATAAAAGTTTCGATTTCGTTTGCTCTTGGGATTAATATGAAGAAATTGATGTGTGTTGCTTCATCACTCGACCCAAAAGTCAACAGCATGACCGTCCATCTTTATTGTTTTGATGGAAACAATAGCTCTATAGTTTCAAACGTTTCTAATATCTTCTTTACAATTTGAGATATATGAGATAAATGTTAAAGGCTTTAATACCTGATCATCATTGGGATACATCTTTCAATCTTTTTCATTAATTAAACTTATTTATTGTTATACGGGATAAAGAATTATGAAGCGAGTTACTAGGGGCCTTTATTTTGTAAATTAAATTAAATTCTGAAACGTTTCGACAAGGATTTAACTCAAACAAGGTTATCCTAAAACATGAATGAAAGGATCTAAAATTTTGAAACTATAACTAATAAAAATCTTGTTATATTACCAGTGCCCGAAATGGAGATGCTCATCAGACTCCAAGTAAAAAGAAATCAGGTCAGAGATGGTCTCGGAAAATCAGAGGACAACGTTCTAAAGTGGCTCGGAAAAGTTCCGGAAGGTCTCCCAGCCAGACGACCTGTGACCGCGTGGTCCTCTTCGGTGAGTAAAAATGATGAGAAAGTTCGCAACTATATAATTATTACAATACAAGCGACGATGCACGCACACGCAAAGAGCGAAAAGGTGTTATTTTCTTACGCAACCACAACGAGCATGGGAAAGCCTCTGACGTCCTGAAATCACTCAGTGAATTCGAAATATTTCGATTTAATGTTGAGTCTTCAATCCCGATTCGTTAGTTCAGTCCTAAAAACTCCGGAAGAAATTAAAATTATAAAGTTCATTATTCCCAAAAGGAGAGAAATTTATTTAACATATCATGTTCTTGTGATCTTCTTCCTTCATAATTCAATTAATTCAATTCAGAATCTCCTCATCCATATTGCTTTTCTTTTTTAAGTTTGTTTCTCTAGAAACGTTTCTAAATTGTGCACTAGAATTTTATAAATTCAGAAGTATCTGTAGGCTTTTCACGTTCCGCATCGTTTCTCTCCTTGCCAATGCAACGCGTAGGAGAGACTCCTGTCGAGTCCTTGACTTTCGTTCATTCGATTATTCGCATTTTCAAATAAGTAGTTAAACGACTTTGTAATGGCGAGACATAAAATGTATGTAATCTAAAATTCTAGAAGACTATATTGCATTATGTATTTTTTATAATGTACATTTTACATTCTGTGTAGCATAAATAGTGTCCGAAGTACGTTAATTTTTTGGAAATTCCTAGGGCGATGCCAATTTTATTGAATTAATTTTTTAAATTAATTTAAATCCAGACCAATTATCAAATCAACTGAGCATTTCTTGTAAATCTAAATTTGATATAGAAATGTCCGATGGATTTTCCACATAAAAATGAAATCGTGGTTGCATCCTGGCAGAAAAATGTGATTGCATTTATCACTATCTAATAAAGCGTGGAAGGCAAAATCCATTTCGTGCTAGAAATTAAATTAGCCTTCAAGCTTTTCTTTTTCACTTTCAAATTTAAAAAAATGGCATTTATTTCCTAGACTGTGTTTCCGATAAAAATGGGATTATGTCACAAGTCGGATTTTTCTATTATTAGCAGTACAACTGTTATTCTTTGACATTTCCTTATAACGCAACATGTGTTTTAAGTTATATTTTTCATCCACACATAACGGTGAAATCTTCCTGGACATAATGCGTGCTTCTTTGACTTCCTATTTTCTTCTTCGGCGATTTCTTTTGTCTGCCAAGACTTAAAATGATTGATTATTTGCCGATAAATATTCATCCGACTTTATTGACGTAAAGAATTATATTATCTGAAATTAATATTACGGGTTGAAAGAAGTTTACTGCTGAAATACTTGCCTAGATTCAGAAGGAAGTGAATAGGATTTCAGATTCTTTCATTCAAGACTTATATTTAGAATTATAATTATAATTACCTACTAGGATGAATTTATAATGACAGTATACGTAAAGAATAATTAAAATAATCTTTAGGCTTCAGACGAATTAAAAAATTTCACATGGGGCGTGCTTTACAATAGCGAGATTTTCGTTACGTAAGGTTTTCCATAAATGAATAAAATAGTCATTTCGGACAGTTTCGTTTGACGAAACAATGGAGTTCACTTGTTACAGTCATAGTTACATAGTTACAACAGTGATTGAGAAGTGCGTGTTGCGTTGAGTTATCGTGGATTATTTTCTCCTGGTCTGTTAATCAGATGCTCGCACGCGTTTGTAGGAAATAATTAGGATAAATTAAAAATCAATACTTCCAGCTTAGAGATTTATGAATGAGATTTTGATGATCGTTTTATTAATTAGGACAATATTAAAGGGGTTTGGAACTATAATATAAAATTCACATTTCTGAAATTGAAAGATTTTGAAATTCAAGTTAGAAATTTTTAAGCCCTTCAAATAGAAGAAATTCAGAACCTTTTAATATAAAACTGATTTAAATTGAAATTTCGTTTATTTGAGAAAATGATTTCTTGAAGTTTTTGAAACTGAATGATGGCAACTTTTTAAAAGGATGGAGTTTGTGAAAAAATGTATATATTTAAACTATTATAATCGATATGAGTTTTAACTTCACAAATTAGAAAATTTCAAGTTTTAAATTATTCAATTCTTGGAAACCTTGTGTTTGAAATGTTGTTTCAAATTAAAAATTATTCAGTGTTAAGACTTATTTTCCGAAATTTTTTTTATTGATACTTTATACATTTTATAATGTATAAATAGTTGGTAGCGATTAAATTTGTACAATTTTGAATCGAATCTTTCATTACTCCGTAAATTTATTTCCATTTGAAAACATTTGAAACTAGACAATTTTAAATCGAAATCTGTAATTAGGTATTTTCACTTCATAATCAGCTAACTTCACTTCGTTAGCTGCTGAGGGGAAAACAATGGATCAAATACATGGGATTCGGTCCATTTTTGCCCTATTTTATTAATATATTCGTAAAAACTAATTTTTTCTATATAAATGTATTTGAAAAATAGTTTTTATTTTTTAAGAACTATTCAATGACATAATAAAGTAGTAATAATTATTATTCACTATGAAGATATTACCAAAATAAAGTTTTGTCCCATGCATTTGCTCTATTGTTTTCCCCTCAGCACTCAACGAAGTGAAGTTAGCTGATGGTTGAACTGAAAATACCTAATATTTGAGCAATTTTCAATGCCTCATTTAAAATTTATCGAATCTTGATTGCCAAAAAAATGTTTAATTTTGATAGCCTTAATTAAAAATTTGTAACTTTTGGAATAGCTACAAATTTAAATTAGGTATGCAGTGGGGCCGTTTAAAAACTATGTCACTCTATTTTGAACGCTTTTTCACAAATACGAACACCTCCTCCCGCTTTTAAGTCAAAATTTTTTATTTGATTTCATTTGATAAACACTTAAAATAAAACACAAAACGTACACATATCATAATACTAAATATACTTAAAAATAATACTAATTTTTATTTTTTCAAGCATTTAAAAAGATTTTTGCACAAATTTATATTTTCCATATGTGATGTGAGATTTTGCATTAACCCCTCTACCATATGTCACAAATCGTTACCGAGTCTGTTACTTCACCCCCGCCCCCCTCTTCCAGTTTGACGTACTTTTTAAACGGCCCAATATTGAATGCTACACATTTAACGTTGTATAAGTTTCTAAGTATTCACAATTTCAAATTGTTCAATTTTTTACGATTTTAGTTTGATATATAGACGGTGAAAAAATTTCAGTTGAATCATTCGAAATTCTAGAGTGTTGTTTCAAATTGGAATCTTTAAAACTTAAATAATTAAACGGGTAACAAAACGAATCATATGAAGTTGGAAATTTTCAAATTTGAAGGGTTTAATATATTTGAGTATTTATTGATAATTGGAAGCGTTTAAAATGAAATAATTGTAAGAGAGCGTCCACTAATTACGTGAGACTTTTTTGGCTGGGGGGGGGCGAGTTTAAAGAATTTCTTATGTAAGTTTCCTCTTTCTAATTATTTTTTAAAATATGTTAATTGAAACTTGTTTTATATCCCTTGAAATTCTTTCAGATCCCGTAAAAATTTTTTCCGAAATATTAGGAGATGCCTTGACCACTGAAGCTTTTCAAATCTTTGGGAATCTTTCGGGGTTGTTTGAAATGAGTTAAAATATTTTTAAATCTTTCAAAAGCCAATAATATTGCTCGAAATCCCTTGAAATCCTTCATAAAATTCGGAAATCCTTTAAAATCCCGTTAAATCTTTTGAAATCCCATGAAATTATCGAAAGCCTTTTTAGTCTCTAACATTTGTTAAAATCTCTTGAAATCTCGCGAAAGCCCTTCAAATCCGTTCAAATCTTCTAACTCCCATAAAAATCTCCTGACATCCTTCGTAATTTATGAAAAAATATTTCGATATCTCTAGAACTGAAATCCCATAACTTCTTTTGAAATATTTCTCAATATCTTAAAATCTCAAGTTTCTTAAAATCCCTTAAAATCTCTTAAAATCCTTTGAAATCCCTTAAAATTTCTTAAAATTGGTAGAATAAAAAATCTAAGAATCTGGCAAAATCCTTCGGTATCTCTTGAAATTTCGACAAATCTGATTAAACACATTGAAGTCCCTTAAAATCCTGTAAAATCTCTTGAAATCTTTTTAAATCACTTAAAAATTGTGAAATCTCTCCTAATCCTTTGGAATCGATTGAAATGTTCTAAAATTTTTGTAATTTTATAAATCTTTCGAAATACCCTAAAAGTTTTATAATCCTCAGAAATATTTTGAAATCCCTTAAAATATCATGGAATCCCAAAAAAATTTTCACTGCAAATTTTTCAAATTTTTTGATATCCTTTGAAATCGCTTGAGATCTTTTAAAATCTCGTTTACAGTGAAAATAATTGATATATTGAGTAAAAAATGTACAAACTTGCGTAAGATTCATTTTTAATCTGTTGAATTGTGATCAGAGTTGTGATTGTCCTAAATGTAAAATTGTTCAATTTTAAAGGCTCAATTTTTTTCTAATGAGCATTTGACAGTCTTTATTGTCAAATTGTTCCAAATTGTTTTATTTCGAAATTGGTTTAATTCAAAATTTTAATATTTTGAATGCTTCCCATTTACCCTTGAAGTTTTATTGAGACTCGAATTAAAAAATATTTGAATACCTGGGAATTTGTTTCTGAGATTTGAGTGGTCACCCTTAAATTTCAACTCCTGATCTTCAATTCAATATTCATTTCAGATAAATACATGAGACTGAAATTCTTTAATTTTGTGTGAGGTTCCAATTTAAAGAATTACAATTCTAATCGAAAAATGAAATTTAAAATTCGACCAATGAGATATTTATCCAGAATATAATTTTCAAGAAGAAACTGAAGAAAATTCAAAACTGCATTCCAGGAATAAGTGTCCTCAGAAATGTCCAAACCGGTTCAAAGTCTACGTAGCGAATTTTTGTATTTTTTATTAAATTTGTTTGTCGCGTGAGCAATGCAAGCATATTTAACCAAGCCGATCAAACCGATCGAAATACCGGTTAGGTATTATACAGAAGAAACTGTAGAATCGCGAGTGCCTTTGCGTTAGCTCGCGCAAGGTGAAAGCGCATATTACGACTTCTCAGTCACGGCCGAGCCGCGACGGTGTTCGCAGGTCGTTTTCGTTTCGTTTACATTAAAAAGTGAATAAAATTGTTATTCGAAACGTGTCTTCAAGACGCGAGACAGCCCGACAACACAATTATTTACGTGGACTGGGACAAGGACTCTCTTCGGGGTGCATATTCCAGGAACGGTCAACCAAGCCATGAAGAAGAAATGAGACAGGGTCCTAAGACACTTTCGCGTCGACCCAATACCCAAGGTTCGTAAAGAAGCTGATCTGATCCGAGGTCGCTTCCACAATCATCATCTTGTTGAATCTAAAAGTATTTCCTTGGGAAATTAAAAGGAAAGTGAATATTCAAAATTTTTCATTTGAGGATCAAGAATTCAATCGAAATTCAAATTCAATTTCGAAAGTTTAATAAAAAAGGTCTTGAATTCCTTAGGTTTGTTACAAGCGGTAAACAAACTTAGTTTGAAGGAGAAGCCTGAATATAAATTGCAACTACAAGTTTTTATTTTCATATGCTGTTGAAGTCCGGTTTAAATATCTTTACTATTTCTTAGCGAATAAAAAGTTCCGTAAACCTCGGAACGTAAGTTATGTAACAATTAAATACCATTTTTGTAATTCGACATACCAGACAAAGAAAGTAAGTAAATTATCCATCATCTATAATTAAATAATCTCATATTGACTTACTTAAAAGGGTGCTGAAATAAAAAATTTTGAATATAAATATCAATTACTTGAATTCTTAAAATAAAAAAAATACGAAGTAAACTCATGACTAAAAAGCAATTTCATAATTTATTTTAAATTAATATTATTTACTATATGTACTTAATATTGATGTATTTTTGCTTGAGTAATTTAACAATTTTTTTAATGTTCCAACTCGTTTAGTTTTAATCAAAATTATACAAGTAAATTATACTCCACTTTCACTTAAAAATCAGATATTAAAAGTATTTGTCAGTTTCGTTGATCGGAACACCGTTACTTCAATTGACCTCAATTTTAAAGACCAAGTCATTTTGAAGTGTTATTTCTTATTAAAAATATCATCTACTATTATGCCATTAATGGATTAAGTACTAGTACCGCCTGAATAAAAAATAAGAACATTTAAAATTTGGGTCTAAAATTGGAAATGATCTAGAGGCTTACTAGTTGCAAAATGAAACTTAATTTTAATATAAATCGAAACTAAGCCACTTAAGGAGAAAACTTTCGATTAAACAAGATATTTTGTGGTCTCGACCAAAAAGGATTGGAGAGAACCAGCTTTCATGAGATCATGGTGGCTGACCTTGAGAATGATTTCAAGTGGCCATCAGCCTTGGATATGGCTCGGTGATATTAGTTGGACCCACTGAGGAAACTGCAATTTCAACATGTCATCACGTCAAGGAAGGCCCCCAATTTCAACAGGCCCGAGGACTCGTTCAGCTTCGAGTGGTCGACCTAGATGAAAACACCGACACCCAGGAGACGTCCTGTTACGTTTCAGAAGGTTCATCGAGAGACCGATTTTAGAGTAAAAATTAGAGACTAATTTTAATATTTCCAGATTTTTTTCATTTTTTATTTTGAAACTCCCTGGCAAATGTGAAACAAACACGAAGAAATAATTTTTCATCAATTATTTTCATTAAATAGTTTCTTCTGGTCAAAACGATTCAAACTTGAAGCTGGATTTTCTTGTAAATTTGGTCAGGATATGTTATGTTTCCTGAAATTAAGGATGTTCATTTGTTGTCTCACCTCAAGTTCTCACAGCAGTTTATTCAATTGAGGAGTATAAATATACGGCCAATGTAGAATAAAATGTTTAATATGTAATAATTTCTTATTTCACAATAGTTGAGATTTTCGTAAGCGTATAGGCATTTAAAAAAATGATCTTTTTGATTTTTTTGTTTATTAATACTATTTGTTCCATCTCCTAAAAAATCGGACTAGGCGAAAAGCTTCCAGCATAATAGTGGACTACAAAATCAAATATGCCCACTTTTCTTATTTTTAACTGATAATATCCAAAAAAAAGAAAACTTTAGCATATAGTAAGTTTTTTTTATCTCAATGTTACACGCCAAGAGCTCTAATTCGAGCCATTCCCGAAAAAATTCGAACTAAATGAAGAGCTTCCAACATAGGGGTCTAAAAACTTAATTTTTCACATTTTTCTTACTTTCTAATTGAGGCTGTTTGTCAAAAAAAAGGCCTAACTATTGAAATTTCGATTTTGAAGAAAAAGAAAAACTGAATTAGCTTAAATTTGCATTAATAATTACATAGTTATATATTTTCAAATAAGGCTAATTTCTTACAGAGGAAAATGGGTCTAACTATCTTTTTGCTAAGATCCCTTTTCAACGATGCATATTCGATATGCCTGTTTGAGAAATAAGTATATGTAGTTAGCCGTAGTTGTTATTACTGAATAATTTTCCTCTATTTCTTGTTGACTCAAGACTCATGACTTAAAAACTATTAGAGAAAAATTAAAATAATATGAAACTTTTTATCTTTAGTTTAACCTCTTTTCCGAGTGACATTTATTGAATTTTTTTTTTTTTTTTTTTATCATACTAGATTCGTTTTCGACAGTGAGGTACAGGTCATGATTTAGCTGGTATTTTTCTTTACTGATGGGTGTTTCATTGTATTATTTTATTTGATAAAATTATTGTTTTTCGAAAATCATACTTTGTAAACAATTTTAATTTCAACTAGAGATTATTAGTATAATATTTTTTATTGCCGAATCCAGTAGAGGAAATGTAATAGGATCTTTTTCGTATTTAGTTGAATTTTAACCAAAACACTACTTAGGCCCCTTTTTGACAAACGGCTTCTATTATAAACATAAAAAATAAAATAAAATTCTGACATAACAAATTTTATTTTTAATTCTAATTCTACATGCCAAGAGCTTCATTCTGAGCTATTCTGGAAGAAAATCAGACTAAACGAAAAGCTGTCAGCATAGGGGTCTAAAACATCAAAAATTTCCCATTTTTCATGGTTTCCAAAATCAGGATAAAAAAAAGCTTCCGACATACGGGTATAAATAACCAAATTTTCCTCATTTTTCATATTTGGAATTTAAAATAGGAATCAGATTTTACCTAAAATTGACTCCACAATTTCCTTATCCCAAACCTGATTATTTATTTAAAATTTGGAATTTAAATAGGAAGGAGATTTTTTCAACGGTTTTCAGTATTTTCCTACGCTCCTTTTAGATTTTGACCCCTACAAATTGTAAATGTTGTATCCATCCTTCTTAATTGATAGCTTATTTTGAATTTGAATTTTATTTAGAATGAAATAAGCTATCAATGATAAATATTGAATCAAAATTAGGGTGTTTTTCTAAAGGGTAAAAAAACATGCGTATGATTCAATTAATTTACATTTTAAAGAGCCTCACAAAAAACTGTAATTCAATGCATTCTAATTTCAGGATACAAAGATGTAAACATAAATTAATTCTTTTTAAATTGTGATGTTTTCTGCAAAGATGAAAGCGTTCCAATATAAAAGCGGAAACAATAAACAATTTTTATTATTCAAATATGGATACCTTTATTTTATGAAACTTCAAACTTAAATGCTTCCAATTCAGAAGAAATCGAGTTTGGGGCCTTCCAAACTTTACGAAGTTGAAATTTGCCACCTTCAATTTAAAATCATTTGAACCTGGATTATTTCCCTAACAAAATTTTAAATCATAAGCTGTTTAATTTTCGAAATTTTCTGTTAGGTAGGTGCCAAAAATTTGGAAACCCTATATTTAAAAAAAATTTAGATTCACTCAAATCTCAGTGCCAATCTTGAATCAAAGATTCATTCCAAACGAATTTATAACTCAATATATAATTTTTTAACAAAGTGACAAAATCTACACGAATCTAGAAACAAGAATGTGTGAAACAAGAAAGTCTGAAGCCCTAGTTTTTTTTAACCACTCAGCCATAAATGCATGTCAAGAAATGGAAGTCAAAGTAGTTGGCACTTGATGACAGCGACTACAAATGTTTTTCTCTCACTAACAATGAATACTCACTTAAGTTTTTCTGATTCTTCTCATCCGGCATTGCATCTAGCATGTACTTATTTCACTTATCTCGTACCGTTGTTTGCTTTTAAAACACACCAGAGTCATCAGACGCAAAAGGCATAAGCGATAATCTATCATTACATCCACCTACCTCTTTTCCACTAATCCTCGTTCCAGATTTATCAACCCTGATCTTGATGAATGATGACTTACGACTAACTTTATGAATCTCTCATGATCTCTTCTCAAGCACGTATCACAATAAAGAAATGCAATCGTCATTGAAAAAAGTACAAATCCTACAAAGTTTATTTTTATAATTTTAATTAATTCCCAAGGAAGACGAGTGAGAAATTTAATAGAATTTTATCAATATGTCCTCAGAGCTGCTGACTAAAAATAGGATGTCTTCTAAGAAATCTATATCTTTTTAGAATTTTTCAAATTAAAACGATTTTTAAATTTCAAACCTTTTAGAAAATTCAAGAGACAAATGTGAAACTTTTCTGAAAATCGTCTATATTGAAAAATAATTAGGTAGCCTCGTTCAGGGTGGCCGCAGGTCAGGGGAAATCAGGGAAAAGTTAGGGAATTTTGAATTTAGGGATTTCAAAGATTTTCATTTATTCCAAGGTATTTCCAAAGATTTCAAAAAATTGGAAATATTGTAGAGTATTTTAAAATATTTCAAGGGATTTTCAATTAATTTCATTAATTTGATGGGATTGCAAAAAATTTAATATATTTTAGAATATTTCAAAAGATTGCAAAGCATTTTCAAGAGCTTTTAATACTTTCAAGGGATTTCAAAAGATTTCGAAGGAATTTAAATATTTTAGGAAATTGGAAGAGATTTTCAGAATTTTCAAAGGATTTTTAATAATTTAGGGTATTTTCAAAAATTCATGATGGGGAAATTCTAAGGAATTTTCACGAGCTTTGAAAAATTACAAGGGATTTTAAAAGTTCGTGAAGGATTTTTTATATTTTAGGATGTTTTCATAGATTCCAAGGTAGTTTTAAAAGATTTCAAAAACATTTCATGCAGTTGAAAAGCATTTTTTCAGTAAATATCATCAGATTTCATACAATTTCACGGGATTTTATAATATTTTGATGGATTTCAAAGAATTTAATTACAAAAAGTGAGGTATTTGGTAGGGTCTCAAATATTGTAAGCAATCTTGAAATATGTTTTACAACTCATTTGAATTTCCTTGGAATTCATCCTGAATTCTTATCCTTCTAAATGCACTTAATTCTACTCAATTCACATAATTTTTTAACAAGTTTTTGTTTAATTCATCCAGAAATCTTTTAAGCTCACTTGGAGTTAGGTATTTAATCAATTTTTTTCAATTCCCTTGAATTTTTCTAAACTAATTTCGAACTTACTTATTGAATGCATTTTTCATATTTTCGAATTGTTTTCAATTGACTTGATTTTTGTAATATTTACTTTGATATCAAAATATAACTTTGATGAAATTTATAAATTTCATCTGATTCTTCCTATTTCCCTTAAATTTCTCTAAATTCACTCAAATGTTACTGAAATAAGTGGATTTTTTTTAAAAACATTTTATCAATTCATTTGAATTGTCTTGTCATCTTTGCACATTTTTCAAGTAAATTAGGATGTGGCTGCCCTTAGAATAATAATTTTAAAAAATTAATAATGATTATTGTGATTTCATTTATGAAAGATTCTATATTAAAAATATTACAAGATTAGAATTTTGGTGTTTAAATATTAATGATAAGAGAAAATGAAAAGAGAGTCAGGGAAAAACCATGGAATTTTGAAAATTAAGTTTTGCGGACACCCTGCCTAGTTTAAATTATTTCTAGATACCTATCAAACCTCTGAGTATGTTTTAAGCAAATTTCTTTTCAGAATCAACATCAGATGACAGCAACTATGAAACGCTCTACGCCTATCAATTTGATGACTTCAGTACAGATTCCGAGGCTGAAACTGAGACTTGTAATAATTCTAGAATTCCAACCACCTTGAATCAGAATCAAGTTTTAAATCCCCACCTCGAACCTCCAACGAGGCCGACACCACCACCTCCCAGGGAAGCGAGTTTGACGCAAACTTTAGGAAGAAGGATGAAAATGCTTCGGAGGACCTGGACGATCACCAAAGGAAGTTTGGGACGAATACGAAGAAGAACTTCCGGAGAAGATCCTGTATTTGAAACTAGTAATGACCACGTCGTTGCCACCAGTGATCACAGAAAATATTTCAGCTTCAAAAAACATTTTAGAAAAGGTCTTACTGGTCTCTCGACTTTTTATTTGGAGAACAATCAAGAAAATGAAAATTCAAAAGAGAGCAATGAGACGAATCGCAATAGCAAAGAGGAAATTTATAGCAATAGTAACTGGTACACGCAAGTTGGACTTTGGAGGGATGATAGTAGTTCTTTACAATCGGAAACTAATAGTGCTGGTACGTTTAAAAATAATTTTTCTTGAATTAATTACCTGCAAGGCCTTAGGGCCATCCATAAATGATCTAACAAGTTTTTTGCCAATTTTTTACCCCTCCCCTCTCCCATAAAACAAGTCGTAACAAAGTGATTTAGATCCACCCACATGTTACGTAATTTTTTCAAATATTTTCAGTCATATCTTATTAGATATAATTTAGTTACTAATTACCGGAGACACCCGAATTACCAAGTAATCAGAAGCTATTGAAATGAGAACACACAGAAAATTAAAACAATATGGAACATGCAACAAAGGAACTGTAAATATGCTCCTTTAAAATTGAATCGTTTAAAAGACTGTCATCTATTAGAAAAATTTTCATCCAAAAATTAATGTTGTATAATTTCTTTTAAGTACTAGCACATATCTCCAATTATTAATATTGCTTTCAAACCCCTTTCCTAAGAGTTTTATATATTTTTACTTCATGTTTAATGTATCGTGAAATCTAGGAAAGTAGATCACCAAATCTAAGGGTGTATTTCGTAAATAGTGCTAAGCTTGGTTAACTTGAAAAATGTTGAATGATTGTGGGTTAATAGTAATTTCTACAATTGTGAAAAAACTTCTCGTTTCTGCATATATTTTTTAAAATACCCGAAAATCTTTTAAATTCTTTAAAATCTCTGGAAATACCTTGAAATATTGAAAACATCTTCAAAGCTTTGAAATTCCTCAATTTTTGTGAATGAATTCTTTGATATTTAATTGAAAAATTATAAATTCCCATTAAGTTATATAAAACCTGATGATATTCCTTCAAATTCCTTGATTTTCTGTAATATCTTGAAACTTCCTTGGAATCCGTTAAATTTTTTTAAATGTTCAATCATTTGATATCTTTTGAAATTTTTTTAAAGCTCTCAAAAATTCCTTGGAGACTTAAAATACCCTAAAATCTTTAAAAAGCTTTGCAACTTCTTGAAATCTATTGAACTTCCTTGGAGTCTTTAAAAATAAGACTAAAATCTAAAAAAATCTTTAAAATCTTCAAAACAGTTTTACCTCTTTGGAAATACCTTGAAATAATGAAAATCTCTTCAAACCTTTGAAATGCTTTGAAATTCCTCAATTTTTTGTTAATAAATTCTTTGAAATTTCATTAAAATATTATAAAATTCCTTGACTTGCCGTCATATTACATAAAATCTGATTATATTCCTTGAAATTTTTTTAATCTTTTGAAACTTTCATTGAATCTTGTAAGATACCCTAAAATATTTATAGTCCTTTGAAATCTTTTGATATCCCTTGAAATCTTTTCAAATATCTTAGCTTAGCCCAATAAACTTAAAAAATGTTGAATTATTTCGTGGGTAGTAGTAATTTCAAAAACTGTGCAAAATACTTTGTTTTTATGGCTATTTTTTACAGAATTATGGAAAAATATCAAAATACTAATCTAATCATGCATTGTAAAATTATTCAACATTGATGTTCTATACTATAATTTTTGAACACATGGATTTCCTATAAGGTTGATTTCTTAAAAATATTACATAACAGTATCGATTT
>CAKNXH010002079.1:235519-266245 GCA_932178445.1 Andricus quercusramuli | reverse complement strand
CACTCTCTCCTTATTTTCAGATCGCCTCCCCCCCCCCCCCCCCAATCGTAAATTATGGATGGCCCCTTACTTTAAACACATGTTGTAGATCCATTTTTATCTCTGATTTGTAAGTAATTTCAAGATAATCTAATTGTTGAAAAATCAATATTGGTTCTTCAATGTAATTCTCTGAGTTTAAGAACCTCAAATTAGGGTTAATTTAAAGTTCATCATACTGACAGATTAGATAAGGCAATAAGTCTCGCGTGTCTAGAATTTAATCGCTGTCATGTAGAAAGTTTAATACGAGAGCTTTCACGTCATTAATTAGACTTCCGTCTGTTTGTCAATCAGTGTTCAAGATCTGACGATTATTGTTTTTTGTCTTTCGGTGAGAACCGAGGCTTATTGCTTACTTCCTTCTTCGTCTTAATGCATAATATGCGACCAGGTTCGAATCCAGTTTTCATACCCTATTAGGACATCAGTCTCGTTTTCGTGAATAAATAAGTATGCATATTTTCACGATGATTCATTAAGATAAATTTGAAATAAAAAATTGTTAAGCTTTTTCGGGTTTCAATCGTGTGCAAAACTATTAATTTTGCCGACGTTTCGTGAACATTGCAGTCCTGAAGAACTGAACTGCAATGTTCACGAATCGTCGGCGAAATTTATAGTTTCGCACACGATTGAAACCCGAAAAAGCTTAAAAATGTCAAATTTTAATTTATCATGCTTATTTTCATTTGTTAGTTCTGCTGATAATGTCTCTTAAGTTGGGCGAATCTTCCCGAAAGGGGAAATACAAATCTTAAAAGGGAAAGTACAATTCTTGAAAGGAAATACAACTTCAGAACTTGCACGGAAATTAAAATAATCGTAGGAAATTTCGTTTTTAGATCACTACAGTGTTTTAGCCGAGGAACCTCTGTATCAATTTTACGCAGCTGCTGCTGCGAGGGTTGCGTTTGAATCAGATTCTGATGGATATGAAGAGGTAAGCTTAAAAAACCTATCAATTATCCAAAAAAAATAAGGAAGATTAAAATTATTTTTTAATTTCAGGTGGAAGATATAACTCCTTCCTCAGCAGCAATGGAACTTGCGAAACCTGGACATCGAACTCTATGGTGTCAGACTCCTCAAGTTATTCATAGTGGCCTCCTACGTAATTCTATTATTTATAAACTATTGAAAGAAATTATAAAATAATAAATCAAAGTATTTCAACAAATAATTAATATTATCTTGCAGAGAGCTTATCTCTCGAGGAGAGGAAGATTCAAGAAGCGAAATTCGAAATTGTGACGTCGGAAGCCTCGTACCTGAATTCGTTAAGGGTTCTGGAAAACGAGTTTGTAAATAACAATGAATTAGTCAACGACATTCTGACGCCAATGGAACGACATAAACTTTTTGGGGGAGTTTCGAGTGTTTTAATGTCTTCAGAAAGGTTTTTAGCTGAAATGGAAAATGTGTGGAAAGACGACCCAATGTTGTTAGGTTTGCCAGATGTTTTGCTCAAACATGCAGAAAGGTGTCTTGCCATATATGTTGCTTATTGTTCAAGCCAAGTGAGCATAGATACTACCTTAAAAGAATTAAGGTAATAATTCTCTTCTTATCGTTTTCAATTCTCTTTTTGTTGGAAAATAAAAACAAATTCGACCATATTATACTTAAATTTAATTTTTTCAGAGCGAGGAAAGGTTTGAAATTTTTGGAAGTCATCTCTAGAATAGAAATGCGACCTGCTTGTCAAAGTCTCTCGCTGCATTCTTTTCTCATGTTGCCAATGCAACGAGTAACAAGGTAATAAAATGATTTTGATGTATAATAAAAGAATGGGAAAATAGGGAGAAATGGATGATGAATTTCTTTTTTTCAGACTGCCTTTATTAGCTGATGCTGTTTTATCAAAGTTACCTATGGATCATCAGGAGAGAGCATCTTGGGAAAGAGTTTTGTCGAATCTAAGTTATGTTGTTGCAGAATGCAATGAAGGAGCGAGAGCTGCGAGTCAACTCATTGAAATGGAAGCTCTGGCCAGGTAAGTGTATAAACGAATCTATTAAGGTCCACTCACAACTCAGAAAAAAACAAAAATTTTTACAGCTATTTAAATTTACAAATTCAAATTATCAAAACTGAATAATTTATAATTTGAAGTATTGATAAAGGAATTTCTAAAGAAAATAATATTGTACAAATTCGATGTTTTCAAACCGTCGAGCTGGTTCAAAATTGAAACATTAAAAATTGAACCAATTTTCATTTAGGGCAATCAAAATTCGAGAGATTGAGAAAGAAGCTATGAAAGCTGTTCAATCATTCAGACTTTCATTTTGAAATTGTACACGATTGAGCGATTGAAATTGTCTCGTTTATAAATTTTCAATCTAAAATTATTCAAGTTTGTACGTTTTCAATTTAACTATTTAACTATCAAGTAAGACTTTAAAATTGTCCATCTTTAAATCATTTTAATTGGAAATATTGTACAATAACGTTTAAATTTCAGATTTTACACTCTTTCCCCTGTTTTTAAGAAACTTATCCTTCTTCCTCTTTATCTCGTTTTTTGCTTAAGATTATTTTCGTGTCAAAAATCAAATCTAGAAAAAAAAAGTTTTGCTACGATTTTAAGAATTAAAATAATATCACTAATGATGCCATTTCAAATGAAAAACATGCATTTTAATGAAAAATGTGGAAGCTTGCAAAAAACATTCATTTTAACTTATATGATAAATAATTATATAATTATTGTATGATAATAAATAATGGCTGAGTTGTTCGCGGAAAACGTTTTCTGTAACTCTACTATTTCAACTTTAGAAAGTAAATTTTTCTATGGCCGAAATAACCAAAACAATATGTTGTAAACAAAACTTTTTTTAAAGAAATATCCATAGTTGAAGATTATTTACTTATTTTAAAAATTGGAAACAGTAGAGTTATAGGAAATGTTTTCCCTGAAAAAGGCACAATTTATTAAAATGCAACCATTTTTTTTTAATTGACAAGAAGCGATAATAAGAAAAAATTAAATCACAAAAACTATCGTTAAAATAATTATTTTTCGTAAGTTTTGAACTTTTTTCATCAAAAGAATGTTCTTTCTTTGATAAGACGTGACTGATAATAGAATTTCAATTTTTTAAATCATAGACATTTTTCCAGCGGCATTATTTTTTTAAACACGGCAAATGCAACTGCTGGGTTAAAAATGTAATTATTTTGTTAAAAAGTTATCTTTTTGGTCGAAAATTCAACAGTTTTTTTACAGTCATCCTTTTGGATTGTAAATTTATATTTGTTGTTACAAAACTCATTTTTTGTTGAAAATTCATCTTTTTTGGTTGAAAATTCAACTGTTTTGCAAAAAATTCGTCTTTTAACTTGAAAGTTCTACAATTTGGATGATTTTTTCCATTCTTTACTCAAAAATCTTTGTTTGTTGAAAATTCATAATTTTAGTTGAAAATTCATAATTTTAGTTGAAAATTCATCTCCGGTTGAAGAGTTGCCTATTTTGTTGAAAATTCGTTTATTTTTTTGTACTGAAAATGTTACTTTTCCATTTTTGGTTGATTTATCTTTTTTAATTAAAATATCAAGCATTACCTTTTTCTTTGAGAATTCATCTTCATGATGATAATTCAACATTTCCGGTTGAAAATTCGACTGTCTTTCTCTTGAAAATTCAACCATCTGGTTGAAAATGCAAATTTTTTTGGTTGAGGTTTAATCTTTTTGATTTGAAAGTTCGACCATTTGGTTGAAAAGTCTACTATTATATTTTTGGTTCAAAATTGATCTCTTGGTTAAAACTTCTACTTTTTGGCTGAAAATTTAATTATTCTGATGAAAATTCAACTATTTTGTTGAAAAATCATATTTTTGGTCGAATATTCAACTGTTGTTTTTTACACATTCATCTTTTTAGATAGGAAATTCGTTCGACTTCATTAAAAATTAATCTTTTTTGGTATAAAAGTCTTTTTTTGTTGTTAAAAATTCACCTCTCGTGGTTAAAAATGAACTTATTGTTGAGAATTCAACCGTTTTCTAAAAGTAGCGTTTGTTTGGCTTGAAAATCCAACTATTTATTTGAAAATTTAACTATTTTGTTACGACTTCGTCTTTTTTGTAAGAAAGTTGAACTATTTGGTTGTAAATGCAACGGTTAAGTTAAAACCTAATTTTTTGTTTTGAAAATTCAACAATTCGATTAAACATACCTTCTTTGTTAAAAATCCATATTTTCGGGTTTAAAGGTCAACTTTTTACCTAAAAAATTCGACTTTTCAGCTTGGAAACTCAACCAGTGAATTTAATGTGATACATACATTAATTTTATTCTCATGTTTTGAGAGGATTTTTGGTTATGAAGTCTGAAATTCACATTTATTCAATTTCAAGCACTGACGGAATTGATAGATTTTATTTGGATTGTTCTGAAATTATAATAATCACTAAAGCATTAAAAATCGGAAATGTCTAATTCTCCTACACTAAACAATTTAAATTTCAAACCAAATAATTTTGTTTATTTTAATTTAAGAGTATTGAATTTTTAATTCTTCCAAAATGCAACCATTTAAAATAAAAAGTTTTTCCAATTGTGAAAATTCTCGTTGAAATCGTAGCCATTTTAAACAAGTTCTAAATAAATAAGTTCAATCACATATTATTTTATATGATATCAAGTGATATTTCAAGTTAAAGCAAGGTTTTTTTTTAAGTTTCAAAAATTTCCGATGATTTCACGGATTTCCCAGTTCTTGGTCCTGAGGTCATCCTGAACATTTAAAAATTATAATGTTGCACTTTTCACTATAGAAACAAAATTGTGATTTATTTTTCAGAAAATTAGAATACTCGCCCAAGGTACCGCCTGTTGTTTTAAGGGACAGGAAACTCATTCGCAGTGGGACAGTGGTACAACTATTGATGAAATCCGACTCTGAATACAAGCTTACTTTTGGAAAAAAATTCCAGAAAACTCCTCTCTATCTTCTCTTGCTCACTGATTATCTTCTAGTCACAAAACTAAAAGCGAAGTGAGTGGATCCAAAATTATTGATAATTAAATCGCCACTAACACATCTGAATATACTAATACGTTCCCGAGATGCCTTCTGTTCAAAAGGTCAGAAAAAGTCCCTTGATTACGAATATCTTGGTTATTTTTATCCAAATCCTGCTCAGTTTTTGTTTAAACCATTTTTTTAACAGTTTAATTATTTATTGACAACAAAATTTTATAAAATCATTTTTAGTATGATAAACCGTTTGCAATTTACAGTGTTACAAACAAATGATTTTTCAACAAAACTGACATATTTGCACAGTTATGACACAGAATCTGTTGCACAGAAAAATTTAAAATATGTACATTATCTGTATCGAGTTATGATCTCTTGAAAGCAAAAAGAAAACTTTCGCTCGAATAAAAACTTCTCTCCATGAATTTTTGTTAATAAATTGCGATTTTTAAGAGAAAATCTACATGGGAAAATGTTTGTTTGACCCTATATCAACGATCGGATTTGTTTGATTCAAATAAAATTTGTTTGAGTTAAGCCATGGTGTGTATGAATCCAATACATTATTTTTAATGAATCAAGTATTTGTTGACCCTATATCAAAGAAAGAATTTGTTTCATTTCAACAAATATTTTTCTGAATGATCGTCTGGTCTAGACTTTTCATTTGTTAATAAAAAAATCATTCAGGTCAACCAGTGTCATAACTTTCAATAACTGCTCCTTATTTTTATAACTATTGTTATTGCCAAAAACCTTCAGTTAAGAAATCGATTTTTTGAAATTTGTATAATTAATGTTTCGTTTTTTTCCTTATGCAAAAGATACTTTGAGATCTCTTTAAATCAAAATTGGTAAAATTTAACTAATTACTAGTGAAATGTTACAGATCCGATTAGCGAAAAGCGAGTCACCAAAGATTAGTAGAAAAAATAAATTAATTTACTTAGTACTGTATGTAATAATTAAAAAAAGGTTATAAGAATGGGAAATGTGAAAAATAGAAAAGTTTAATAAAATAACGCGATGGTGCATGTAACATTCTTAACTCAATAGAAACAATATAAAGGTCATATTGTGAAATTGTAAACGTGACGTAGCCTGTCTACAAATTAAAAACATTGCCTTCTGATTGTTTGAACAATTAATTATGCACATTCCGGATCTTCATGCGCTACTTTTAAATAGAGTTCTTTTTTCGATTTTTCGATTTTTGTTTGTACGTTTTTCTAATTTTCCATAGAAAATTGAAATTATTTAGCAAACGTTGTGAAAATTGTTTGCCTTGAATTGCCTCTCTAAATGAAAATTTTGTTAAAACTTAACTAATGACTAGCGAAATTTTACAGATTTAATTAAGGAAAACTGAGCCGTTAAAGATTAGTAAAAAATTACTAATTCTCAAATTGTAAACATGACCTAGCATGTTTCCATTTTCAATATATTGCCTTGTGATTGTTTTCACAAAGTTGAGAAAATTAAAAGTTTCACGAGAATAAAAAGTTTTATCTTGGGTCAAAGATTAATAAAAATTTTGTTTGAAAAATCAATTCTTGTCATTGAGGGTTATTTATAACAATTATTGTTTTAAAAAAATTAATGGCTAGAAGTTTTTATTTGATCGGAAGATTTCTTGTTGCTCTCAAGTGATCTAACCTCGATATAAGCAAAAGTTATATTTTTGCTCAGAAATGCTAAAAATGATTTTATAATTTGATGTTGTCAGTAATAAATGAAAGTATTTAAACAAAACTGACCAGGATTTTTAAAAAATAGCCAAGATGTTTAATCAAGGGACTTTTTTGACCTTTTAAACAAAATATATCTTGGGGACCTCTTAGTGCATACAGAAGTGTTAGTAGCGATTAATCAAAAAACGAGGTTCAAAATGAAATTTAGAATGCAATTGTGCACCGATTTTAGATTTTTTTAAATTCATTACTGAATTTTTCAGAAATTGTTGAGAATAGATTTTTTTTTCATTTAATTTTTATGTCAATGCAAACAGCGAAAAAATGGTCTATTTTTTAAATTTCATTTTTTATCTCCTAGGCAACATTTTTCTGATACCACCTGTCACTTGGATTCAATTCACAGAGGTATTCGAAAGAAGAAAATGTCTAATTTGTAAAGATAATTGTTATAAACAAATTGTATTGACAAATAATCGACATTAAGGATCTTTAAAGTATATTTCTGCTCTGAAATTGCTTGCTTTCATCGATAGGATGATACGTGGCCATTAAAATTTAATATTTTTAATTAATTCTATGAACAAATGTACAAATGTGCCAATGATGTTTTCTGAAAAAATTTTGCCATCCATCAATATTTGTTTATTTTATAACACAATTTTGCCACGCATTAATTTTTTTTTATTTCATAAACAAATTATGTAAACAAATGCACATTTTAGGCTTTTTTAAGTGAAAAGAAATTTTTTTTCTGACCTTGCTGAAATTATATTGCCAATGATATTTTCTGGAAAAGATTTGCGATGCACTAATGTTTGTTTATTTTATCAACAAATCATATAAACAAATGCACATTTTGGGCGTTTTTAAGCGAAAAGGAATCGTTTTTTCTTCTGATCTTGTTAAAATTATGTGGCCAATTATATTCTATAGAAAAATGTTGCCAAGCATCGCTAATCTAATCTAAAGCTAATTTTGCATATAACAAACAAAAAAATCTACTCTCATCATTTTCTGAAAAACTTCGTCCTGAATTTTTAAGCAAAAAATAACTAAAATTAGTGCACAATTGCGTTCTAAATTTCATTTTGAATCTCTTTTTTTTTTTATTTCACCCCACTGTGCGACTGGACTATTATATAAAAGCACTTTTTATTGACTCCTCAACAAATTTTTATTGCAGTAGTCACGAGGATACCTACACGGTGATTGACACCTGTAAGAGGAATCTCGTCGCCCTGGAGTCAGTTCCCGAAAATTCTCCATTCGCAGGTCGTCACGCGATGGTTTTAACGCTTCTCGAAAATCATTTAGAACGACAGGTCGAATACGTAATAACTTGCGATAGCGATACTGAAAAGGAAAGATGGCTGGATGCTGTTTCACCACCAAAATCAACTTTGGTTGGCGAGACTTTGTACGAATCCTGGGACTGTCCTCAAGTCATGGCACTTTATTCCTATTCTCCAGGACAACCGGACGAGTTAGCAATGCAACCAGGTATATACCTCGACAATAAAGCTATTAGTAAGTTAAATTATGTCTCGTCTTCTTCCTGATTTCTTAAATGTATGTTTTGTTTATAATTTGCAGGAGATGTGATAAACGTCTCAAGAAAAATGGCTGATGGATGGTACCACGGAGAAAAATTATTGGACGGCGAACAAGGCTGGTTTCCTGGGAATTACTCGAAAGAAGTTGCTTCCGAACATGTTCGAGCGAGAAATTTAAAACAGAGGCATCGCCTCTTGGCTTTGAGTGGAAGTGTATTGCAAAGAAGAGCTAAACAATCCATGGCCATGCACGGATAAAAATAGGGTACTAAGAATTAGGAAAGTTTGTAATGTTACTATAAATTATTCGAATCTGTACAGTTTTTTAAAAACAATTTACAAGAAAAGTATACTTGTGTTATAACTACGATATTGTTGATACTGTGAAACCTTGTCTTTCAAAATACAATAATTGTTTTCTTGTAAAATAGAAATCACGATCGTCTTCCATTTTTGGGTCGGAGGTTTAGTAATAAGAGTTTGATGTAACAAAAGTAAATGTCAATTTATTATTTTCCTTGTATAAACACGCTGTATTTATAAATACACCCAAGCTGTTCCGTAATATATATGTACTTCTCTTTCTATAAATATAGACTCAATGTATGAAAAAAGGTTTCATACCTCCATTCGCGCAAAAGCAGGAATATTTGAAAAAATTATGTGTGTATAGTCAGCCTTGAAAGAAAATGGAATGAGATACACAAGACATGCTGGAACTCAGTCAAATAATTCGTCAACGAAATTATATTAAGTACCCAATCGACTTTAAAAAGATTACTGGACTTGTTTTAGACTCAAGAAACTTATACTTTTTTCAATTGCAATTTTTAATTCTAATTTTGTGTTGCCTACAATTTTTAATGTAGACGCCTAATTGTAAATTGATATTTTAGGAAACCCAGTAGTCTTTCCTTAGCATTTCTTTATCTCCTTGATCTCTTTAATCTCATTAAACATAACGAACTTATCACAAAACCTGGTAAAGGCGTTGAGGTGGTACAAAAAATAGTCCATTGAAAATTACTCAAAATTAAAATAATCCGCGGGAAAATTATATCCGCACTCGCGAATATCCGGAGGGTCTTTCTTGAAATAGTTTTCTCACAAAGTAAACCTGTAAAACTGTCGTTGCAGTGATTACAATCAATTGCGCGACAGACCAGTTTTGAACGTATGAGTTATTGTCCATTAGTAAATTCAGGTCTCTTGCTTCACGACCTCGACTTACATGCTGAGTCGTTAACATTTCGTTAATGTTCTTCTCTACGTTCACGATAGCGTTCTGAAAAGAATTTTCAAGTATTAATTAAGGCGATAGGAAAAAGGAGCGTCCACATGTTCCTCTGGGGGGGGGGGTCTGCTATAACTTCACAAACTGTCACATAGGAGTCAAAATATTATCTACACAACAAAATCTAGTAGCCAAAAAGACGAATTTTTTGAAGACATTGGATCTTTCAACCAAGGAAGACTATTTTTGTACCATGAAAGATGAATTTTCAATAAAAAATGATGAATTTTCCACAAAACAGTTTCATTGTCAAACAAATACTTAAATTTCCAATTAAAAAGGATACATTTTCAACCGGGAACGGAATAGTTAAATTGACAGTAAATAATTAAGTTTCAACCAGAAAAAAAAACTAATTATCAACCAGCTCAATTCAACGAAAAAAGACAAATTTTCAACAAAATAGTAAAATCCTTATCGGAAAAGAATTTTCATCAAGAATGTTTATTCTAAATGACGAAAGATGCATTTTTAACTAAGAAAGCTCAATTTTCAACCAAAAATTGGATCGTTAAATTTCAGATAAAAAACTAGTTTTTCACAAAAACAAAATGAATATCAAATAAAACAGTTAAAATTTCAAATAAATAGCTTAATTGTTGGTTATGTAATTTTAATGATAATGTTTAACTTGCCACCAAAATAGTTGTATATTCAACCAAAAACAAGAATTTTGATGAAAAAAGTTAATTTACGTCAAAATAGTTGCATTTTCAACTAAAATTGTAAATTTTCAACAACATAAAAGAATGAATTTTTTACAAAGTAGTTAAACCTTAAACCAAATAGTGGGTCTTCCAACCCAAAAAAAGAATTTTCAACGAAATAGGTTAACATTGCAAACAAAAAAGGTCAACTGAATTCAACCAAAAAAAGATGAATTTGTAACAAAATAGTTGAACCCTCAACCAAAACAAATTAACTTTCAACCAAACAGTTGCATTCATAGCCGAAAAGGATGCGGGTTTTCAACCAAGAAGATTAATTTTCTACCAAAAAAGAGACGAATTTTCAACAAAATAGATAACTTTTTTAATACAAAACATCACTTTTCCATTTAAAACATCAATTTTCAACCAAAAATCGAATGGCCACATTTTCATTTAACAAAATTAGTTCTCAATCGAAAAAATTTTTTTTTAGCAAAATAATTAAACTTTTAAACAAAGAGATAAATTTTCAACTAAAATTATCAATTTTCAACAGAAAAAATTAATTTTCAAGAAAAGAGTTGAACGTTCAACCAAGTAGTTGAATATTTAACTTCAAAGTTGATTTTTGAACCAGAAAGGTTAATTCTCTACAACAAAAAACGAATTGCTAACAAAATACATGAATTTTCAACTGAAAAAGATAATTTTTCTACCGAATAGTTCTTTTTTAACTAAAAAATATACATTTTTAACGAAAAATGGAATAGTTGAATTTACAGTTGAAGAAATTAATTTTAAACCAAAAATGAAATGAATTTGCAACAAAATAGTTAAATTGTCAACCAAACAATTGAATTTTTAACAAAGTAATTCAACTTCAAACAGTAGTTGAATTTTTGACCAAGATAGATAAATTTTGAACAAAATAGTTGCATTTTTCAACAAAATGATTAAATTTTCAACCAAATAGCAGGATTTTTACCCAAAGGAGGTGACATTCTGAAACAAAAACATAATGGTAGGCTTTTCAACAACAAAAAATTTGCTTTTAACCAAGAAGAGCCAACCAATAATATCTCCTCTTTATCGGGTTCCATTAATTCAGTTCACACTTAAGCGAAAAAAGGGAAGTTTCTTAAAAACAGGGAAAAAATGGAAGAATTCTTTAAAAAGGGAGAAAAGAGAGGAATGGGGGAGAGTGTCTGAAACATGAAAGTGATTTCCAAACTTAAACATTAAATGGTGAGAAAACAATGTGCAACATTGTCCTAAATGATGAGAGAATATGAGAGTATATCTTGGTAGCATATTCACTAGTGACGGAAAGATAGATGGGGAGTTAGATAGGCATATAAACAAGGGTAAGAAGGTTATCGGATAAGAGTAAAATTAACGCGATTAGCTTGAAATTCCTTAGGACGATATGCGGCGAAACACTGATGGACAAAGTGAGTGATGAGATCATCCTCAAAAGAATGTGGTGTAGACGAGACACTAGTTGACATATGTGAAAGAAATTCTTTGAGATGGTTTGAGCATGCTGAGAGAATGAAAGACACACGCAAAATGAAGCAAGTGTATCAAGGTAAAGTAAATGGCAATGTGCCCAGAGGTAGACCGCGGAAAGAATGGCTAGAATGTGTAAATGAGACCCCAATTCGAAGAGAGATAAGTAGCCATAGAAACACAAGAGCTTGCATGAAAAAATGCATGGACGTGAAGGAAGCTAGAGGCGTATGCCTGGACAAAAGTGTGGCGACAAATAGTTTATAAAAAGCAGGGTCGGCGAAACGTTTTAAGCCCAGGTGGGTAGTTTTCCTGGCCGCGGGTGTAAACTGGAGGAGGGGAAGGTCTTTTAGAAATTTCAAGTGGGTAGTACTACTCACCGTACACCGAGCTTCACATGACGACTTTGTGAGGCTCTTTACTTGGGGTAATCGCTAGAGAATTTTTATCAGCAACAAACGTGTTATTTAAATAAATAACACGAGAATTCTATATCAATCAGAAAATCTACACCCCCTTCTCCACCATCATCAAGAAACGTACTAAACAAAATTCTCAAATGGAAAAAAATTGTCTGAGGAATGTAATTAAAATTATTTTGATACTTGTATCAAATCGTTCTAACTCATTATCCAGTGTTCGATTAACGGTTATATAAAATTACATTGATATTTCGTATTTACAAATAGGACGGGGGCCTGCTTCAGTGTGACATGACAGTTTGCGGTCGCCGCCCCCCCCCCCCCCCGAGTCAAAAATCGCTAAAAATAGCGTCACGTAATATGTGGACGCTCCCAAAGGACTAAAAATTAAGGAAATACTAGAATTATATTAGAAAACATACTGTGAAATTCTCCACTGACAGATTCATCTCTTCTAGTTCCTTTGTGAACTTTTCCCATTGATCGTATCTGTAATTGTAAACTTAAGTGATTAAGAGAGAGTTTACAGTTTTTGTAAGGAAAAAAGAATACAAAGATTACCTAATCACGGTGATGTACAAATTTACGAGCTTTCCAGCAAATCGTGAGAACTGATTGTCGATGCAAACACTGTAGTAACCACCAGCTGTTGATTGATCCTGATAATCCGCATTGGCTTTCCATTGATAAGGATGAACTATTTCTCCTGTGGGGTTTCTTACGGCGAAACCTGCTTTTCCATCTCCTCCTCGAAGAACCTGTAATTTAGAATAATCACGAATTTAGAAATTATAAAACCCTGATCGATTTCACAAGAGTTTAATATTTACTTATTTCACATTCTAAAAAATCGAGCCAGTTGTGACGTTTTGTGAGAATGTCAATAATGGTACCAGACTTTACACTCCAGAATGCTCTCAAAACAGGGGTTAATAGGGTGATTTTTTCACGAAAATGGGAGAATAAATTATTTTAAATAAAATTATTATAGTTACCATATTTAATTCAATATGAAACGAATTTTTAATCAGAAAGTTTATTTTTGAAACAAAGAGATGAATTTTCAATTAAAATAATGATTTTCAACCAAAAAAATGAATTTTTGATAATGTAGTTCAACTTTCAACCAAGAAGATTAATTTTCTACCTAAAAAGACAAATTTTCAATAAAATAAATAAATATTTAACTTATAGTGAACACATTTTGAACCAAAAATGGAATAGTTCAATTTTCATTTAAAAAAATTAATTTTTAACAAAAAATAAAACTAATTTTAAACAAAATAGTTAAATTTTCAACCACAGAGATGAATCTTCTACCAAAAATATTATTTTTTAACAAAGTATTTCAACATTTAACAAAAACATATTTTAATTTTAAAATATAGACAATTGAAATAAAAAAAGAAAAAAGGAATTGTCAACAAAATAGTGGAATTCTCAACCAAAACTGATGAAATTTCAACAAAATAGTTCAACTTTCAATCAAAAAAGATCAATTTTCTACCACAAGAGATGAGTTTTTATTAAAAGAGTTAAGTTTACAACTTTTAAGTTAAAAAGTCGAACGTTTTAGCAAACAGTTGACTTTTAAACCGAAAATATGACTTTCCAACAAAAAAGTTCATTTTCAACCAAGAGAGATCAATTTTGGATCGAATAGTTGATTATAAAAAAAATTATTTTCAACCGAACCGTTGCATTTACAACTAAATAGTTAAACTTTAAAAAAAAAAGACGAATGTTTAACTAAATAGTTTAATTTTTAAACAAATGGTTACATTTTCAGCCTGCAAAGATAAATTTTAAGCCAAATGGTCGAATTTTCTATACAGAATACGAGTGCATAACAAAACAGTTGAATTTTCAACCAAGAAAGATGACTTTTTAATAAAATAGTTGAATTTTCGACAAAAAAGTTAATTTTCAATGAAGAAGATGAATTTTAAAAAATTGTCAAGCATTAAAAAACAATTTCAAGCAAATGATCAAATTTTCAAACAAAAATGATGAAACTTTAACCAAAAACATTTTCAACCAAATAGTAGAATTTATCACCCAAAAGGACGAATTTTCTATCAAGAGATAAATTTTGAATCGAATAGTTAATTAATGATTATAAAAAAATCTATTTTCAAACGAACCTCTACCTTTACAAACAAATAGTTAAACTTAAAAAAAAAGACGAATGTTTAACAAAACAGTTGAATTTTCAGCCTGCAAAGATACATTTTTAACCAAATGGTCGAATTTTCTATTAAAAATAAGAGTCTATAAAAAAAGCAGTTGAATTTACAACCAAGAAATATGACCTTATAATAAAATACTTGAATTTTCCACCAAAAACTTAATTTTTAACGGAGAATAATGAATTATAAAAAAAATTCATTTTCAAGCAAATGATCGAATTTTCAAAACAAAAAATTATCATACTTTAACCAAAGACTGTTGTATTTCTAATCAAATAGTAGAATTTATAATCCAAAAGGACGAATTTTCTATCAAAAAACACGAATATACAATAAAACAGTTGAATTTTCAACCAAGAGATAAATTTTGATTCGAATAGTTTTATTAATGATAATAAAAAAAAAATCGATTTCAACCAAACCTCTGCCTTTACAACCAAATAGTTGAATTTTCACCAAATGGTCGAATTTTCTAGTTAAAATATGAGTGTAAAACAAAACAGTTCACTTTTCGACCAAGAAAGATGACTTTTTAATCAAATAGTTTGATTTTTCCCCAGATAAGTTAATTTTCAATGAAGAAACATGAATTTTAAAAAATAATTCATTTTCAAGCAAATGATCGAATTTTCAAACAAAAATGATAAAAATTAAACAAAAACTGTTGTATTTTCAACCAAATAATATAGAAACTTTAATCCAAAAGGACGAATTTTATATTCAAAAACACGAATGTATGATAAAAAAGTTGAATTTTTCACCAAAAACTATGATTTTTAGAACAGAATAGTTGACATATTAACAAAAAAAAGTTCAGACTCGATTGGGTTATAATTTCTCACCAAAAAAGATGATTTTTTAAACAAAATGGTTGAATTTTCAACAAAATTATTAAGTTTTCAACGAAATAGTATCATTTTCAACCAAAGAGATCAATTCTGAACCAAAAATATAATATTAGACTTTTCAATCAAAAAGAATTAAGTTTCAACCAAAAATAGTTGGATTTTCTTATTGGGTTCTATTAATTCAGCTCGCATTTATACAACAAAAAAACGAGAAAAAGAGAAAGATTCTTGAAAACAGGGGAAGAAGAGGAATTCTCTAAAAAATGGGGAAATAGTGGAACGAGTGTGAGTCCTGCGCTACGTGATACCTAAAACTCCAAACTTTTAAGATCATGCAATTATTTTGCAACACTCGTATTATGTATTCCACTTTTTGCAATATCAATATGTTACATATATGAATTCGTTACTTGACACGTGTTGCTTTCTAAGTGGTACATTTCGTTGATGCTACAGGTTGCTTGTTCTGCAACTTCCAATTATTGTCAATGATTGCAAATTTTTATTTTTATACAAATTTGCTTACGGAGGCATAAAATCATAATAAAAATGACACTAAATGCCTCTTCGACACAAATTTTGATTATTTAAATAAACAGATTTAAACAATGTTTTTACAAAAAATATATTTATAGAATATTAGAAGATCTTGACACACAGAATAAATATAATTATTTATTCTAACAAAATTCCAGTAGACAAATTTTTAAATAAATAAAACAAAAAATTTAAAATTAAAAAAAAAGATCGAAACATTCGTAGCTAAAAACTGGACATTTTACCGATAAGACAAGCAACAGAAAGTAAACGAAAATTTATATTTTAATTGATTAATAAATTCCCACCTGTCACCATATGGTATTAAAATAAGTAAAACTCGCTCCATTTTTGTATCAGGTGTAGGAACACTTTCCAGGAAAATACATTTCACTGGTCGACTAGCATTTGTTTTCATTGAGAAAAAAGCGACTACCATAAAGAAAACACAAGAAAAGTAAAGTGTGGAAAAATACCTGGAAGCTAACGTAGAAAGTGGCACCGGGATTCACATATTGAAAGTAACAATCCTCTTTTCCCGGGTCGATGTGAACTTTATAATCCATTGCTACCGCTGGTAAGGATTCATACCATGGCTTTGCAATTTCGGTCTTCGCCAGGGTGACGATGAACCCCACGAAAACCATACAATAACTTAAAAGCATTGCACGAATTTTTTTATCATCACCTCACCTCAGACACATTTCCTAAAAACACTCATGTCTTGTGACAAGTGGGCTGCTCAGGGGGGGCCACAGGCCTGCTTTCGAAATATTTTTATCGTTTGGCGTTTGGCATGGTGAGATATATTAAGGTGTCTCCAAAAGTCTGCCTAATGCGCATGTCCTGCGTATCTTTCCATGCGAACGGTAGTAGTCTGATTGGTTAATTTTAAGCGGGAAAATTCGAATAAATTGAATTCTATATATTCTTAGAATATTATCATATTATCTTCGTATTACATTAGACTCAAAATTTGGAAGCTACTAAAGTAATTTTAAAATCCATTCAGGGATGCGAGACAACGAAACGTTTCACTGCAACATGGAAAATGTCATGAAACAATGAAACGTTTCATTAGACCAAAGTTTCAGAAACACTCGAAAGTTCAAAATAATTTATTGAACTCAATTTGAAAAGCTTTATATTTTCTAACATTCCAAGTAAAAACATTTCATTTTTAACACAATGATTTTATTTTTAACCAAATAGTTGAATTTTCAACCCAAATATCAATTTTCAAGCAAGAAGATTAATTTTCTACAAAAAGGAACGAATTTTCAACATAATAGTTGAATGTTTGATAAAACATCTTTTAGCTAAGCAGTTGAATTTTTAACCGAAAAAGACGAATTCTAAACAAAAAATGTAAACCGATTAATTTTCAAATCTGTAATTTTAAATTAGTTGAAAGTTGCACCAATTTTAATCGGTTACTCGATTCTAACTATGAATCAATTATTTTCACTGATAAATTAATACTTTATCATTTAAAAATAGCTGATTTATAGCTTAAATTGAGTCACTAATTGAAATAATAAAAAAAGTTTTTTTTTTTTTTTAATTTACAGAAAACCATACAGATGCATATTCAACAAAAAAAGATGGAATTTCTACCAAAAGAGGAATTCTGAAACCAAAAAGACGAATATTTAACAAAATAGTTGATTTATCGACCAAAAACAATCTTTCAGTCTTGAAATAACAAACATTTTATCGAAATTGTTGAATTTTCTACAAAAAAATACAAATTTCCAACTAACAAGTTGCATTTTCGACCGAAAAAATAAATTTTCAAGTTATATGATGAATCTTTAACTGGAATACTTAAATCTTCAGTCAACAAATTAATTTTTAAATAAAAACAAACGATTTTTTGAACAAAATAGTTACATCTTCAACTGAAGAGATGAATTTTTAACTATAATGCTAAATCCTCCACCAAAAAATTAATTTTTAACCAAGTATTTCAACTTTGAACAAAGTAGTTGAATTTTCAAACAAACAAGATTAATTCTCAACATGAATAGCAAAAAGTTAATATGTATTTCAAACAAAAAAGATTTATTCTTCGAGAAAGTAAAAAAAAGTCTATCAAATTGTTGAATTTTCAAGTTAAACAGACGATTTTGCTACAATGCAGTTGAATTTTACAAAAAAAAATTAATTTCCAACCAAATAGTTGAATTTTCAACTCAAAAACGATTTTTCAACAAAATAGTTGAGTTTTCAACAAAAAAAATGAGTTTTTTAACCAAATTATTGAATTTTCAACAAATAATTACTTTTTTTCACCAAATAATTGAATTTTGAACCAAATTGTTGAGTTTTCTACAAAAAACAAACAAATTTTCAACAAAATAGTTACATTGGCCACCAAAGATATGAATTTTCAACTAAACTGATGAACCTCAAACGCGAATACTTATTAAATCTTAAGTCCAAAAAATTCATTTTTAAACAAGAAGGAAATAAATTCTTCAAGAAAAAAGTTTAATTTTCATTTGCAAGAAAATAAGTATCACCCTCCATATTTCAATTAATAAAAAGTTTTTTTTTGTCGATTACAGGAGGAAAAAATTATTTTTTATGCACGTAGTTGAATTAAAAAAAAAAATGAATTATCAACATGAAATGTAATAATTAGTTTATACTTCAAACGAAAAAGATGAATTCTCAACAAAAAACGTAAAAGTTGATATTGAAACTAAACAAAATATTTGTATTTTACAGAAACAGTTGAATTCATAAAAAATAGGAAGTTTCAAAAAAGTGGTTCAATCCTCAACTAAATCAGATTAATTTTCAACCAAACAATTGCATTTTTAACCAAAAAATAACAATTTCCTACCAACAGAGAATCTGCAACCCAAAAAAACGATTTTTCAACATAAAAGTTGAGTTTTTAACAAAAATAATAATCTTTCAAACCCAAAAGAAACAAATGTTACAATCACATCGGTAATAATCACCTGTGTACGCAGATGAGTTGTACACTATTTTTTTGAACACCCAACCGAGAAAGTTGCTATCTGGTTGTGATTTACCTCACCAATTCGCGAAGAAAGTGTAAAATTGTCACCCGTGCATTATGGGCATACTTTACGCACACCTGTGACGTCACTATGCTTTGAAGACCTACTTTATACATAACTTTGGGTAATATATATATAATATTTGGGTAAAATTTATCAACCTTTTTCGAGATTGCAACACTTGTCCTAAGTTGTTTGTCGAATTTTATGCCAAACATCTTTATTTCGTACATATATTACGATATTAATCACTCATTAAACCTCATCAAACATTAAGAAGTACTTATATTAGAGGGTTGCGCCGACAGACTTTTGACCGGCGGCGGCGATTTGAGCAATTTTGATCGGCGGCGGGGCGGCACACAGTGAGAAAAAATTACTTTTTTGGTTCAAAATAACGTACAGCCCACAAGTATTGACCGATTTGAACAAAAATTCGAAGAAGAAAAAACTGATAAGATTTTTAAGAGAGGTGTGTAGCCTAATTTTTAAATTAGGCTTTACATTTTTTTATAAATAAACAAATATGACGAAAAAATGGACATTTTTTCTATTTGACGTTCCCGGTGCTCGTCAATAACAGGAAAATTGTTGAAATTCCCTAAGTTTCATAGAGTAACCTTAGTTAACGATGTTCCAATATTATATAATAAACAAACAAATTTTTTATAACAAAATAATTTGTTGAAAGAATGTTTTCTACGATTATCAATAATTTTACGTTTTTTTATGTTCTATGGCAAGAAAATTCGATAAAAACAATATGATGATGGAGAAATTTCTTTTAAAAATGATTATTGTGAATTTTATAAGCAAAGGACCCCGCACCAAATGTACAGAAAAAAACCTTATGATAAAGAATTCGAAAGAAAAATGTCAGAAAGATGGACAGTTTTTAGACGAACACTTGTCCAAAGCTTCGATTTTTACATATATTTTAATGGAAAAATGCTTATTTTAGCAAAATGTTTGTTCTCTTCTCAAAAACGCTAGGCTAGATTTGACTAAAACTTTTATATTTTGACAATCAGGCGTACCGAATCAGAAGATTTATATCCACAAACTAGAAAGATTAACGATTCTTTGGGTATACAGCATGTTTTTCGGGGTGTTTTTGTACCCTAAACATATCCAAGTAACATATAATATGTAAATCATCATTTCTTAGTAACTAAAATCAATAGAGATTTTCATTCAACTGCTACGGTATGAAACGACTTTCCAATAAGTGGAGTAAGCGTACATAGCAAGAATATGTTTTGACCCGATTTTAGGGGATGTTTTACCATCCCTTAAACAATGACTCTGAAGTTCCTAACACATTAATCAATAACGAAAAATAATTTTATTTTTAAATCCATAAAAGCTGCTATTTTATGACAGAAAATAGTCGCGTACAACCCTAAAATCTTTTTAAAGCACTTTCAACCCCTCATCAGATATAAAACTCACCCAATCTACCCCTAAATATTTTTAAAATTCAACAAAACCAATCTAATTCAAAAACCGCCTAGTTTTTGCTGATAATAATTTCAATTATTGATGCCAAAGGGGCACACATAATGTCTCAACCCTTCAGCACATGTAGAACTCACCCCAGCCACCCACGAATATTTTAAAAGTTCAATAAAATCACTATAATTTCAAAGTACATCAGGATTTTTCTGAAAATGTTTTCAGTTGATGCCAAAGGGGCAAAAACATGTTTTAAAACCCCAGCAAATACAGAACTCATCCCAGTCACCCCTAAATATTTTAAAAATGCAATATAATCACCCTCATTTCAAAGTACACCAGGATTTTTCTGAAAATGTTTTCAGTTGATGCCAAAGAGGCAAACATAAAGTCTGAACACCTCAGCGCATGTAGAAATCACCTCAACCACCCGCAAATATTTTAAAATATCAATAAAATCACCCTAATCCTAAAGTACGCCAGGTTTTTTCTGACAATGTTTTCAGTTGATGCCAAAGGGGCCAAAAAATGTCACAACCCCTTCAGAACATGTACTTTGAAATTATGGTGATTTTATTGAACTTTCAAAATATTCGAGGGTGGCTGGGGTGAGTTCTACATGTGCTGGAGGGTTAAGACTTTATGTGTGCCCCCTTGGCATCAATTGAAATTATTATCAGAAAAAACTGGGCGGTTTTTTGAATTAGGTTGGTTTTGTTGAATTTTAAAAATATTTAGGTGTAGCTTGGGTGAGTTTTATATCTGCTGAGGGGTTGCAAGTACTTTAAGAAGTTTTTAGGGTTGCACGCGACTATTTTCTGTCATAAAATAGCAGCTTTCATGCATTTAAAAATAAAATTATTTTTCGTTATTGATTAATGCGTTAGGAACTTCAGACTCATTGTTTAAGGGATGGTAAAACATCCCCTAAAATTAGGTCAAAACATATTCTTGCTATGTACGCTTACTCCACTTATTAAAAAGTAATTTCATACCATAGCAGTTGAATAAAAATCTCTGTTGATTTTAGTTACTAAGAAATGATGATTTACATATGTTACTTGGATGTTTAGGGTACAAAAACACCCCTAAAAACATGCTGTATACCCAAAGAATCGTTAATGTTTTTAGTTCGTGGGTATGTATCTTTTGATTCGGTACGCCTGATCGTCAAAATATAAAAGTTTTAGTCAAATCGATCATAGAGTTTTTGAGGAAAAAAACATTTTGCTAAAATAAGCATTTTTCCATTAAAATACATGCAAAAATCGAAACTTTGGACAAGTATTTGTCTAAAAACTGTCCATCTTTCTGACATTTTTCTTTCGAATTTTTCGTTTGCAGGTTCGAAACATGCCCCAATCATGCATTTTTTCATTAAATTTGTTTTAAAACATCATGAGATAATTCATTAAATTATAAAATTTCCTAAAATGATCATAAAGTTCCTAATTTAAAAAACTGTCATCGAAAAAAAACGAATTTTTCCGTCAAAAAATGCCTGATTAATGTCTTTGTATATTAAATTTGTTTATAATATTGACAATTATAATCTTAAGGAGAAATGTCTCCATCATTATATTGTTTTTATCCAAATTTCTTGCAATAGAACTTTAAAAAACGTAAAATTATGGATAATCGTAGAAAACATTCTTTCAACAAATAATTTGTTTACAAGAAATTTGTTTGTTTATTATATAATATTGGAACATCGTTAACTAATGTTACTCTATGAAACTTAGGTGATTTCAATAATGTAATTGACGAGCACCGGAAACGTCAAATAGAAGAAATGGCCATTTTTTTCGTCATATTTGTTTATTTACGAAAAAATTGAAAGCTTAATTTAAAAATCAGGCACGACAACTCTCTTTGAAGTCTCGTTAGCTTTTAAACAAAATTTGTTTGTAAAAATCGGTCAATATTTGTGGGCTGCACGTTATTCTAAACCAAAAAAGTCATTTTTTCCCCACTGTGCGGCTTGACGGTCTAGTTTAGTTTTTTTTTTTTTTTTGACATACAGCTTGGAAAATATAAAAATAGGAAGGAACAAAAGATCAATTTCCAGCATAAGATATTTATTTAAATCCGGTACCATGTAAACTTAAGATCACGTCAGCGCGCCGATACGCCGAATTGGAATCAGCGGCGGCGCAATACTTTTTTTCTTTTAGCTTTTTAGCGGACTTTCCAATTAACGAAATCTTTTCCTAATTCATACACGAAGAGTTCTCAACTTTATACAAAAATATACAAACACATGGAAACTTTATTCAATGAAAAGATGCAAAATTGCAATTACACTTACTTTAGCATCAAGAAAATCTTCATCCCTTGGTTTTTTCACTCTATCTCAGTAAAGGGAAATTATTAAACTCAACTTTTGAATTTTCTCAGAAACTTCGGGAGGGGGGGGACGAACCCCCAAAAACCCTCCCTGCGTTCGCCACTGTCCACTGCACACTCTTCTTTATTGTTCATTCCATAAAGTGTGTCAGACTGGGCAACATTTTAGGCCCGTCGTGTTGGTGCAGGATTCAATATTTATATTAATGTATATTAATGTTTATGTTACGTTTTATTGATGACTGATGTTGATGTTAACTTTGATATCATGTTATTATTCTATATTAATACAGAATTAAATGTTCAAATTTAATACTTATTACTCCTTATAAAATTTTTAAATATTTTAAATTTTCCCGCTCTAATTGTGGAAACTTGGAAACGTTTCCAAAGTTTCAAGAAACTTTACAACATGTAAACAAATAAAAATTGTGAATCTGTTCAAATTTGATCGGCTTTAAATTAGCTAGTTTAAAGAATATGAGCCCTTTTATAAACAATTTTCGAATAAATGTTTAAACTAAAGTTTTGTTATAATATTGTTATTGTAATGCTTTGGAATACATTTGTAATTAAAATACAATCTACAAAAATGTTTATACGGAACAACAAAATTATTAAAAAGACTGCTAAACAGGCATTAAAAAGTGGTCTAATCATTTGGCGTAAAACACATATTTTCGGTGAGTTCGGGGAAAATAGAAAAGGACGAGGTTAGGTTAGTTTTTAATGTCATACTCCAAAAGCTTTCTAATTATTCATGATAATTTCAGAATATTATAGAAAAATTTGCTTAAGAATTTAATTCTGAGAGGTTGCCGGTCATGGCGGGGAAGAGGGGAAAGAGGGGGAAGAAAAGCTGGAATTTACCGGAAGTTCAGATACTAAAAAAATTCAAATCATCAAAATTCTGATAAATTGCCTATTTCCCTATTTACGATTTCAATTCGAGCGCGAATGAGTGCCTTGAAATTGAACTAAAATCTGTTATTTTAGACCATAAGTATTATTTTCGAGTATATTTTCACCATATATTTTCTCAACTTTTGCAAAATATTAAAAAAAGATATTCAATACGAATATGATTTTGATAAATTTGTAATGTGCAGGTGCCCTGAAGGTGGCAGCACTAAAGCTTACGCATGCGCTGATACGACCGTAGATTTCTTGGCATGCGTATTGAGCCGGTACCGGGACGAAATCACGAAAACTGCGAAGCAAAACCCAGCAAAACCACAAAACCACGCCGTACGTCTGTTGGTGCGGACTCTACTCTGCAGTTTTCGGGTAAGTAAACACATTTAATTGTCTCGTAGCATACTTAATTTGTCTTAAATTAACATTAAATTCAGTAAGACTCAATATATTTACTATCATTTACTGTTTATGCATCATCAAATCTTTTATACGTAATTCGTACATTTCCGTCGCATCTCAAAAACTGCAAGTTTTGTATTCAACTAAAATCTTACAATTTCCCTTTTAGCATCTGAAAAAAATAGATAATTTCATAACATTCAAAATGATTACATTTCTGGATCAATCTTCTAATTCATTTAATCTTTCTTTGTTTTTTATTGTGAATTGTAATTCGCAGGACGTGTATTTACGTGTTTGTATCTGTAGTTTCAGACAGTCGCCATTAATTATTCTATCCCGACAAATTTTCAAGGTTTATGCAAATTTTGTACAATATTTTTTAAACAAAGTAGAAATTCAGAATCAATTTCATCCCTTAGTGGTGAACTTGTTGGTAAAATGAATTGAGAAATTGTTTTATAAGAGACATTTATTAATAATGACAAAACACTTCCTGCATTTGGTTTTGACCTGCAGATCAATAATGAAATTGTAGATATCTGGGATTTTGATTTGTTTGTTTCTTTCAGCAGTTACGATATTTCGTTTTTTTTTCGTATTTGTCGTCTTCTTCGATACATTTAAAAATCGCAGAATATTCGTTTGTATATTTTTTATCTCTGGTAATTTTAGAGATGCAGGAATTATTCTTGTGAAATCCACGAGGTGTTTTGGAAGATTTTTCCTCTCACGTGAAAAAAATTCGCGCGAAATTTGCTTGGAAATTCGCCACGTGGGATCCTTCCGAATTTCCGCGCGTTTTTCACAGGAATTTATTTTCACCCGGGCAATTATTATTTTAAAAAAATTATTATTATTTAAATTATTATTAAAAAAATTATTATTTTCACCTTTGACCTGGGTATCCTAATGGAAAAAAAAGGTTTTTCTTGTCGAATGTTTTTTTTTACTGAATTTATGTTATCATTTTGAATAATTTTAGTTTTGAAAACATCAATATTTCTGTCGAAAGAATAGAGAATTCCTTTGTTTTTTTACGCCTCTCTCCTCGGATTCTAGGAATCTAAATTCTAAACAGTATTTCGTTTCACGCCTGACGCGACAAATTCATGCGCTAATGGTTTCAAGTTTTTTTTTCATCTAAAGGGAAGTCTTATGTTTCATGGGGAGTGAAGAATTTACTAATTCATTTCTTGCCTCCATTAGTACACCTGTTTCCCTAAAATTAATTATTTAATGTATACGGAAATATTTAACAGAGTGCTTCCTTGTCATAAATATTTTTACTTGAATTTTATGTAAAACTTCAATATATCTTCAAATTTGTCGAGTCGGAAAGTCGAAGTCATAAATGAGATCGTACTTTTATCTCTTGGCTTAATTTCATGCTTGTGTAGCCCCCATCACGTAATCGAAATATGAACCCCATAACCGACTGCCATTAAGATCAATTTCCTATACCTATTGTGCTATAAGCAATCAGATAACAAAATATCTGGATCCGGGTGGCGTTTCGTAAAGATCTAGACTTGAAAATAACGTATTTGCTTTAAAATATGTTTTTTAGTTTATTTAACCAAAATTTAGAGATATATCTTTGAGTCCGAAACTCTAGAATTGAGATTTTTTGCGTTAGAGGTTAAAATATTATTTTCATTTTTAGCCAAGAAAAAATGTTCTCTACTAAGCAAAAATATCTACTGTGCGTCTGTGTACCTTTTTACATACTTCTATTATCCTTAACCTATTATCCCAGGTATAAAAGCACCCTTAACGCGTAACCCGAAACAAGTTTAGAATTTATTTTTACTATACTATTTGCCCAAATTAGCCCGCCGTCTGAACAGATTTCTAGGAAACCCTCATCTAAGGAGGCAGTTATAAACATTGATATATTACATATATATTGGCCGAACTCATTTTCAGGAAGTCCATGTTCAAAACACAGAATCATTTGCCATTCAAATATGTTGTTTTTTTTTTATTCAGAGAATAAAATTTTATGGTGTGATGAAAAACCAAAAAGACTTAATTTAACAGTTTTAATAACTTGTTGATCAAGAAATAATAAAGTGAATTAGAAATAGTGAAAGTATCGTTTGTTTAAAAAATTCCGACTTTAAAGGGGAAAGTTTGGTTTAAAAGTTGTTAAAATTGTATTGTTGATACAAAATAAATTGTAAAGGGTTTTGTACATATTTTTGTAAAAATCTGGAAAATAACGCGAGATAATAGAAAGTTGCAAGAAATATTGTTGTAAAACTTTTAAAGAAACCATTTTTCGAAAAAGAGTAGTTTTTCTTTTTTTAGGCAAAAGACTCTCGTGGAATATACTTTTTACATTGGGACGAATCTTGAAAAAAAAATAAAGCAAAGTAACTTTTTTTAATTGGCAAATACATGTATTAGATAAAAAAATCATACTTTAAACAAAAGGTTAGACCATTTTTTGGTAATTCGTATTAAATTTTTTAATTCAAATATCTCATAACTTTGTCAAAAAATTTGGCAAATCGGTAAGATACGTGTCTTACAATGAAATTAGTACCTATGTATTTTGACAAATTATATTTTCTGGACGTATTGAATATATGAAAATTCAAAATGCTTTTACAAGCTAAAACAGAAAATATTCCCTTGCAATTTTACTTTTTGGAAGTTATTTGAAATGTTTTACTGTTATATTTATTTTCTCTCTACAATGGAGGTAACTTTCCTAAGTACCACAGCTTAGGGACCTAAACAGCTGAATGTACTTCAATTTTATTAGGGTCTTTTCACTCTTTCCCAGGAAGCTGAGAAATAGATTCAAAACAGATGCTCGTTAAAAGTTTGATGGATAGTACAGCAGTTTTTAAACTTATTGGCAAAATTTACAACTTTCCAAACTAAAAAAAGTTTTCAACTTGAAAAAAACTTGAATTAAAATTACTTTTACTATTACTAGAACTCTTATGCCGTGATTTGGAAGAACACCGTTAACTGCAATTCGGATAACTCACCTGAACGCAGTTAACGCTAGCTAGGCGGCTCAAGAGACTTATCTGAAATGCAGTTAACGGTGTTCTTCCAAATCACGGCAGTATTATCTGTCCAAAAATGTATATATGTATACCTCAATTTTTGTATAGATTATAGTGAAAATCTCAGCAGAAAAAAATTCTACAAATATGGGACAAAGTACATTTTGCAGATAAGGTCTATACTAATACAGAGTTTTGAAATTTTCAGTCGATTAGCATTAGCAATAATTTCCTGACAAGTGAAAGGTTATTAAATAGTACCATGAGACAATATCTTACGCTCATTTTAAAATACTCAACTTTTAAGTGGCTGTAATTCTCTGAAAATACAGTACAAAAAATCTGCAAAAAATAACAAAAGGTTAGCGATTTGTCATCTCCAAAACTAAAAAACGTACGGGGATCATTCTTGAATTAAATGGCACATTTTTGGATTCTGAAAAATGGTGTATGTAGTTTTAATGAGCAACAGTTGCGCTTAAATGTTTAAACAGTTATTTTCTTTCTCGCAAAATGCAAAGGGTTTGTCAATTATCGAAGCATTTGCACTCACAGCAAGGAGATCTTGCCTGCGCTACTACTTTTTTCTGTAACACTCACTCCAATTGTGAGTGCTTTCCATCAATAATCAGGCTGTCTAGCGGACCGGGAAACCGGGAAAAACCCAGGAATTTTATTGGACCTGGAAAACCCCGGGAATTTTGTTTAGGACCGGGAATTTTTTGTATTTCATCGAAAAATCGACTTTTTTCTACTTTATCTTTTCATTCCATTTGCACATTATCTGCAGTCGCAAGATTCCTTCCTAAAAACGATTTTTACGAAGATGTCTGTCTGTAATCTGTAGTCTGTCTGTATTCTGTAGTCTGTCTACAGTCTGTAGGCACGATAACTTTCGAAAAAATTATCAGATTGGATTGAACTTTTGCACACTTTTTTAAGACCTAAAAGAAAAAGACAAGTTCGTCAGCTAGCTACTTTTGGATCTAAATTCAAAAAGTTAAAGCATTTTCAAAAATTTTGAGACCATTTTTTTAAGAGTTGAAAATTCTATGTGCCCACAAGATTGTCACAGCCACTTTTTGAGTTTTCTTGAAAAATCGAATATTCAAATTTTGACCCCACATAAAATAAGGAAAAATAAACAATGATTCGATTTTGCGGTCAAACTAGGCAAGATACAAAACAAGATTAATTAACAAAAATTGTGTACCTAAAAAAGATCTACAAATTGGTAAGGAATCATTTTTCTATAGGACGCGTGGTTTTGGTTTTAATCGTGAAAAATGACATTGCCACGTAAACAAAAAATCAAATTTTTTACATTCTCATTCTTATGAGAAGGCATTCGTTTTATGTGAAATTTAACTTTGTCGTTTTTCATTAAACCTCCACGTTTTGAGACACCCTGAGTCAGAAAAAACGATATTTAAGAAGCTGTCTGTCTGTAGACTGTATTTAGTGTGCAGTCTGTCTGTCTGTAGGCACGATAACTTTCGAAGAAATTATCAGATTGGATTGAGCTTTGGCACACTTTTTTAAAACCTGCAAAAAGGACAAGTTTTTTATCCTGCTATTTTGGATAAAAATTCAAAAAGTTATAGCAATTACACAATTTTTGAAACCATTTTTTTTTCAAGATTTGAAAATTCTATGTGCGGCTATTCGTAGTACTCGGAAATTCGAACAACTTATCCTCACGAAAAACGATACAAGCCACAAAAAAAAAATAGTGAAAAGTTGTTCACCCAACAAAGAGCTGCAAATTAGTTATTAATCATTTTGTGATGAGACGCGTAGTTTTTGTTTAATTGTGAAAAATAAAGTTACAAATAAACAAATTAAATTTTTTTGACGCTCAAATTTGGGAGTAGCGCGCGATGAGAGTGTGCTTGTGTAGCGGGCAGATTTTTTCTATGTATATTATGTTAAATTTCCTATTTCTATGTATACGTTGACTTTTAAAAATCACAAAAAGACATCTAAAACTTGGTTGTGAGGAAAATATTTGTCGGGGGAAAAACCGGGAATTTAAAATAGCCTGATCACTAGACACCCTGCTGATCATTTTCCGGAGAAGAAAATAGTTTTTTAAACATTTAAGTGCAACTTTTTGCTCATTCAAACTACATACACCATTTTTGGAATCCAAAAAAATGCGCAATTACCTTCAAGAAATAAATCCGTACGTTCCTCAGTTTCGTAGATGGCACCTCACTACTATTTCGTTATTAACTTGGTAGAAAAAAGGCACAGAAAGAGTAAAAGAATTTTATATATTTTTTTCAGATTTTTTTGTTATGTATTTTCAGGAAGTAACAGCTATTCAAAATTGAGTATTGTAAAATGATCGGAGGAAAATGGTACTTTTTACTTGTAAGGAAATAATTATTGCTCATCGACTGAGAATTTCAAAACTCTGTATCAGTATAGGGAAAACCTTCATCTGCAACCTGTACTTGTCTCATATTTTTATTATTTTTTTCTGCGTAGAATTTTCACTGTAATCTGTAAAAAAACATCGAGGTACATGAATTTTGTGGACATACAGTACTTGCACAATTTAAAATTTACATATTCAGAATTGAATAACTTCCCATTTCAATTTTTTAATTAGATCATATTAAACTAATAGTGTCTTTAACCTACCAATTTTGAATTTTATAAAACTACATATAGTACATTTTATATCTTTTGACATTATAGCTACTTTATAAATTCAAACTTTGGAATTCAGAAATTTGACATCTTTTAAAATTTCCAATGTTTCAGTTTTAAATTTAAATGATTGGAAACATTTTTTTGCAAGCAGAGAAATGACCTGGCTTTTTTTAACAAATGACAATCCTTAAAATATAAAAAGATGAATATAGTCATTGGTACTTTTCATTTTGACGTCGTAAACCTTGAAGGATAATTCAGGTAGTTTTGCTTGGTACTCTAGGTCTAGGAGCTGGGTGTAATCCTGTGTACCGTTCTAGGTCCGCAGGATTTTTTTACTGAATATTATGTAAAATGTTGTGCTGATTACGAAAAAGTTGGGTGGCCCCTCCGAAAAATGGGGAGGTTTCGAGATATTCGCGTTTTTAATTATTTTTTAATTAATGCAATAATCCTATTGCAATTTGAGGTTTTTTGAAAGTTCAAATACATGGTCGGCTAGAGAACATAGAAAATTAACAGTTACGTGGAAAAATGCGGAAAATTAAAATTATGCTTATTTTGTTTAAAATATAGATTGTACAATTTTATCAAGAAATTTCAAGAGATAAAAGATACTCCTTTTTGGGCCTACTTCCACTTTCATTAAAAAAATTTATTCTAATGTTTATATTTAACAATTTATTGCGCATTTTACAATTTACATACTTTGACGTGCTGTACCTTCAGCAATTTCCAATAAAATCTTTTGGAAATGTGTAAATGGATAATGTAAAGCCTCATTAAAAAATCAGCGTTAGCTACTTCAAAATCCAATAATAACTCTTTGTGCTATAAACAATAATGAACAAAGTCTCGTTTTCAGGTTGTAATAGTCGTAGAGACTTGTAATAAAGCTGAATAATTTTCATAAAAATTGAAGAATAAAATGGCTTCTTAAAAATATGTGTACTACTTATACTTTGTTTATTATTAAATTTCATTTTTTTGGTTAAAATGTAATGGATCCTTATTGCTGTTATAAAGGACGATTTTACGGTGGCCGCATGTGGCCCCCATAAACCATCCCAAATTTTTTCTAAGCCAAAGGCGTAGACTTGTCGCTCTTGCAAGGAACTCTCGCATCTCCAGCGCAACTAGCCCGAGCGACAAGG
>CAKNXH010002079.1:127737-235119 GCA_932178445.1 Andricus quercusramuli | reverse complement strand
TAAAAATAATTTTATTCCGAAATAAAAAAATACGTATTCACTTGTTTTTACGAGAGAACGATTTGGCGTCGACGCCCGTCGAAAATTCCAAAATGTATATTTTTGGGCCACCCTAATATACAGGTATATAATTTTAGTTTTTCCTATCCCTTCCATAATAAAAAAAAGTTTTAGTTTTCAATAAATTTAAGGACATTTAAAAAAAACTGACAAGAGTGATGAAATTATCGGTTATATCCAGTGCTTTTCTATTTTTTATTAAGCGACATTGCAAGAAAAATAGGTTTCGTCGACCCCTTCGCCTAAGATGGGATTTTGTGAACCGTCTCTTGAAAAGCTAGTTTGTTTGTTGTGAAATTTTGTTTTATTTAACACTTTAATCCAAATAACCAAATTCTCTATCAATCTTTCTGGGGAGGCACCATTTATATTTTACTTTATTTCTATATGAACACCAGAGGATACCTAATTTTTTGCTTGTACCTATAGTTTGCCGTCTAAAACTATACCTTGCATACAATAAATATACTTTACAAATTTTCCTTTTTTGGTTACCATATATGAGCACGTCAGAGCAAAAGAAAGTCTCCCCAGAGCCGTGAGGAAAAACGAGACAAGTACCGTTAGAAAGAGAAACTCTTACGCAGAATGCCTGAAGAGCAAGACAGCGCAACGATAATTGTCTCGCTTTTTTCCTCTCGACTCTGCGGAGTCTTCCTTTTGCTCTGAGCCTGAGGTGCTCATATATATATATATAATGTAAAATCAATTCCAGATATTGTATGAAGTCTTCCAAACGCGGTAGAAAAAAGTTTTCGAATGTAAATTATGAACGCAAATTAAAATATCTAATTTCTTGCCATTAACATTCGCTGCGGTGTTCACATTTCAATTAAGTAAATAAAAATGTTGAAAAGGGTCATTTGTGACTCATCGAGATGCAAGTGAGTAGCATATTATTTCTTATAGTGTTATACCTTGAAAACATTGGAAGCATTGTTTTGTTTGATTTTGTTTTACCTAATGAAATGACTCCCAGAAAAAGTACCGTATAAGATTTACACGCGACCTTCCTTCCCCTTTTTTCTTAGAATTTAGCAAGATTGACAGTTTCACCCAGTAGCCTCTGTAACTACAGAGAAAACTTACGTTCCGAGGTTTTAAAGGAAAATGAATATAAGGGTTTGTGTTCAGTGCATGATTTTTTTTTTAACCCGTGTTCTTGACTTTCGTCTCTATAAACTCTGTATTTATTAGCTTTTTATCTATAAATTATTTGCAGCTTTTCAAATAAAACAATGTCCCTGACTTTTTCAAGGGAAAAGCATATCAGTCGTGTTGATTGTGTAAGAATCTATAATTAGGATGTCTGACATCCAAATTAAGAGTCAAGTGGTTTCGTATATTTTATTACTCTAAATCTGAGACGGAACAGAGAATTTTTGAAAAAATCATAATTCTCACTTGAAATGTGGAATTTTTTGTACAATAATTATAATTCTGAATTGTGACAAGAAATAAATCAAAGAAATATAAAAAATCTCACATAAATAATTACAATCATCCTTACTTGGAACAGTGAATTTTCCACAATAATTATAGTTCAAGTTACGACATGAAATTTCCGTAAAGAAGTATAATTTCTCTAGAAATTGGGAATTTAATAAAAATCCCTTGATGCAACTCAGAATTCAGTACAATTTGAAACTTTTCTGTTCCAAATTTAAAAAAAGGGAGTTACTATATTTCTGAATTATAATATAAAATGTTGTAAATAATTATAATTCTGACATCGAACAGGGAATTTCCATATATAATTAGAATTTGAACAGGAACCGAAAATGTTTGCTATGGAACGAAAACTTTGAAAAATAATTTGAATTCTGATTTAGAGGAAGGGAATTGAACAAAAATGCCTCTTCAAATTCTTCGTTCCAAGTCAGAATTGTAATGCCTATGACCTAAAATTATCTGATATTCCAACTCAGAATTATAATTCTTTTACAAAATTCTCTGTTCCAAATCATAAATCTTTTAGAATGTTTAGAAATCTGTTTAAGTCTTTAAAGGTCGTTTGAAATGATTGAAATCTTTTGAGCTCTATTAAGGTGACTAGAAAAAATTAGTTATTGACTTGGAGAAAACCGGGAATTAAAAATCATCCGTCGGGTAGACACTAGAGTAGAGCGAAAACAAATTATTATGATATGGTCTTTGGGAGGGGGGGGGTAAAAGTTGCCCTTTAACTCTCAAAAAGGCTCTGGAAGGTTTTTTTTTTATCAACAAATATCTTCATACAGTGGGACGCCACACGATGGGCCAGGCGATCTCAAATTTGGGCAACAATTCAAAAAGTCCACATATTTACAGATAATCGGGAATTTAGTGGGCGAAAAATAGCAGTCACCCTGTATATCGAACCAAGTGGGGAAGTTAATTTATCTGGAAGGGCTAAGGATTGAGTAAGCACTTTTAAGGCATGTTTAAACTCGCAGGAACGAGAGCTTCGAATGACGAACCCAACTCTGACATCATTGCTTATGTTACACTTCACCGAGGTGTCGATGAGTAGTCACCTAAAAATTTAGAGTATATAGCAACGAAATAAGTGTTCCGGAAAAGAATATTTCGAAGGTCTTGTCATGAGGGAAATAACATGTGATCGCGACACTATAAGTTCTAAAGTTTATTGAGCATAATTGAAACCGGAATCGTTTCAATCCTTAAGAAATTAAACTATGCAACATTAAAAATGTAGAACCAAAAACTTAATTTTTAGGCTTCAAATTTTACGTTTATTTTAAAGTTAGAGAAAGATGGATAAACCGGGTGGTCGGGGAACTCCCCGCGGCAAAGGTCGCGGAAAAAGAGAGCCACAGCAACAACAGCAACGGCCGGCACAATCTGCACAGCCGGCTCCACAGCCTGCTGCAGCACAAACACAGGCGGCCCCAAATGCGTGGAACAAGAGACCACAGCAACCCACCCAGCCGCAGCAACAGCATATGCAGCCGCAGCAACAAATGCAGCCACAGCAACAAATGCAGCCACAGCAACCAGGAGGAAATCCATGGAATAAAGCGGCTCCTCCACCCGCAGCTGCACCAGTGAGTATAATTTTATTTTTCCTTTTACAGGTTTCGAACTGTAAGGTAAACGTCCCAGTAATTGTGATCTTAGTCCCAGTAATTGTGATGCCAATTTTCTTGCTTTTTATTTCATCTGAATGAATGTAATTTCTATTTGCCATTATAAAATGGTAAAAATAAGTGAGTTTTATCATTAAATGTTGCTTTTAATACATTTTTGTAACAATATATTCAAACTATAACCAAGTTTTACGATTACTAGGACCGTCACGATTACTAGGACATTTACCTTACTACTTTTTAAAATCTTAAATTTTAAACAGGGCGACTACAACAGTCATTCACTTTTTTCTCAAATCACTTTTTAGTCACTTGTTTTATTTGACAGAAATCAATCATATATTTGGAATTTTTTGAATTTGTTTAAATTCATTTGCAATTCATTTAGGTTTCACACAATTATTAATTTATCCTAAATTCTTTTGGATTTGTCCTGCCTTTTAATTCACTTGGATTTTAATAAATTCACCCCAATTCTACTTTATTCAATGGATTTTTGTCTTTTTTTTTTTAATTCACCTTGAAGTCTTTCAAACTCGCCTTGAATTCCTCGGCATTTCATCCAATGCTTTTGGAATTCTCTCGAATTTTTCTCAATTAATTTCAAATTTAATGAATTCAATTGTTTTCAATTCATTTGATTTTTTATAATTTACCATTTCATCGAATTCTTCTCTTTCACTTAAAGTTCTCTAAATTCAGTCGAATTTTCTTTAATTCGTTAAGTTCTGTCCCCCTCAATTCTGTTGAATTTGTCCTGAATTCTGTTAATTCCCATTTTACACAATTCGATGAAAACTTTGATTTTAAACATTTTATTCAATTATATTTTTTCAAATTCTTACGAATTTCATCAAAATCTCTTAAATTTGTCTAAAATCTCTTGAGAGTTTTACTTAAATCAGTGGAACATTTTTACTTTGTTTTTTTTACTTTTTTCAACTTATTTGGAGTTCACCCTGAATTATTTTTAATGTTTTAGAATTCTTTGGAATTCTCTTCGTATTATTAACTCTTTCTGAATTCTTTGGAATTCACTTCAATTCTTCTAAATTCACTTACGGATTTTACCAGGTTCTTATTCATTAATTCTATTCACTCACATTTATTTGAATTAGGTGGATGTTTTAAAATTAAAATATTCTGTTTTATCTACTTCAATAATTGTAATTTATTTTGATTAGTTAGAAATTTTACCGAATTCTTCTAATTTTCAATTCACTTGAATTTTTATGAATTTCATCGAATTCTTGTTTTCCCTTAAATTTGGCTAAATTCACTCGGAATTTTCTTTTAATTCGTTGGTTTTGTTTATTTTTGGAATTGTTTTTTCAATTAATTTAAATTCTGTTGAATTCGTCATGAATTCTGTTCACTCCGAGGGGTTAAAAATTCGTGTCGTCAGGTGTACAGATTAGCGTAAGTAAGTCAATGGCGTGAAGTCACTTGAATTCACATGGAGTCACTGAAATCAGTTGAAGTGAGTATACACTCCATTAATCGAGCTGTGATCCTCTCGGTTCACTTCCATTTTTTTATACAATTCGATGGATACTTTATGGTTTTTAAAATTTTGTTCAATTATCTTCCAATTTCTTATGAATATCAGCAAAGACAAAATTTTCTGAATTGTACATTCGCTTTAATTTTACTAAAAAAAATGCATTTTTTCAACTCATTTGGAATTGAATTCTTCGGAACTCTCTTGATTTTTTTTAACTCTTGCTAAATTCTTTTGAATTGACTTGTATTTTTCTAAATTCACTTGAAATCTTCTAAATTCTCTTAATTCTGCTGAAGCAGACATTTTTTTTAAATTGTTCAGTTTTTTTTTTCTTTCTCAAGTCGTATTTAACGGCCACTCTGGGTCAATGTGGCCCTACACACTTTTTGATGATCTACCATTTCACAGTTATTCCTCATGCGATCAACTAAAAAAATTTACGAATATTCTTTAAACCTAGTAAAATCAATTCGTATATTTGAAAAGTGTCATTAGAATTATTCGCACATCGAAAAAAAATGCATACAAGAAAATGTTTTCTAAAGAATTGAAATTTTTTCAATTTTTGATATTTCTGGCTAAAATTTCTGACTTACTATATTCCCGATTAACATCGATGTAAAGGTCTGAGTGACCAATAATGTGCTCTGAGGGTTAAACACACATTGAATTCTTAGGCATTTTATTAAATTCTTTTACACTCGTGTCAATGTTACTGAAGTCAGTGGACTACTTCAAATTTTTCAATTTTTTGTTTTCAATTGATTTTTAAACATCACCTTGTATTTTTATGAATATCATCGAAATCTTCTCCCTTCCCGCGAATCCCACTATATTCACTCGAATTTGATTTAATTAATTTTTTATTTTTGGAATTTATCCTAAATTCATTAAAATTCACCTGTGATTTTTTTAAATTTGATCGAATTATTTTGTATTCGAAAGAACATTTATTACATTATTAATGCACATTAGTAACTTTCAGTCAATTTTAGTCACTTTTACGGTTTAAAAGTCACTGTTTTCAAATAAATTAGGTCGTGGCAGGCCTGCTTTTAACAAGTTTTTTGGCGCTAGGCTAACTTTTGGCTACTTTTTTGCATCTAATAATACTAAAGTTTACTATTAGCTTAAAAATAAAAACAAAGGCAATCTCGGAAAAAATAAAAGTCATAGCAATCTCTTACGGGGTTTCTCATTCGGTTTTACAATTTTTATTAGTTGAAAAATTGTAGATGAATAGCTATAATCTTTCTTGCTATTCCTTTAATCCCTAATCCTATTTTTGAAACACTTCAACTGACTTTTAACACATAATTTTTCCTCAATTGTATTGTTACCAAATTAAATTTTACAACAGCCACAACAAAAACCTGGAGGCGCTGGCGATCAGTCGGGAACTGGTGCTGTTCGGAAACAGATGGCACAGATGTCGATTGGTACGTATTTTCATAAATTCCTACTAAAGTCTTGAATTCCCAAGGAGAAAAAATCGGTATTATGTTTAGATTAAAATTATATTTTTATCAGGGGCGTCAGGAGACGCTAGAGGGCCGCCCAGAAAGGCATTTGAAAAGCCGGAAATCTTGAAGACACGACCTGAGCATGTTACTAACAAGAAAGGTACGCAGAACTTTTAGAGAGACATTCTGCTATATTTCACTCATTTAAAAATTAACCCTTAATTAACATTTCTATCCTTTTGTAGGAACCTATGGCCAAGTAGTTAAATTGGACACGAATTACTTCCGATTTCATGCAAACACCAATTGGTCCCTATATCAGTATAGAGTGGATTTTACTCCTGATGAAGAGAGAACAGCAGTAAAGAGGAGGCTCTTTAACCGAATTCCTGATGATTTGTTTGTACCGAATATTTTCGACGGCAATGTACTGACTACGATTCACTATCATCCTGAGGTAAATTTAATTTCATAAAACATTTCTAAACCACTCTCGTAAAATTACTTTCTTTAAGTATTTGTTCGATGATATTTATTTTCCTTGTAGCCTATGGAATTTACTGTCACACATACAGAGGATGAGACAAAAACAATCAATATAAAGATACGTTTTGTAGCAGCGTTACAAAACAAACTGGACTACGGATATTTCCAGTTGTTTAATCTCCTTTCCCGAAGAGGTTTGGAAAATTTGAAGTTGAAACTTTTTGGCAGAAATTACTACGATCCAAAAGAAAGGGTATGTTTAATAAATTTGACTAAAAAGCAAGTTATCTTTATCAAGTCACCTTAGGTTTGTTACAAATAAAACGTGTACTTTGTAGGTCGAAGTTCCCGCCTACAGACTAGAAGTCTGGCCAGGGTACTTGACTAATATTCGGCAACACGAAAGAGAGACCTTGATGTGCGTGGAAATAGTCGGAAAAGTAATGAGACAAGAAACCATTTACGATATCCTCATTAGATGCCAGACAAGAAACCCAAGAGATTTTCAAGTACTAATCGTTTATCCTTTTTTTGTCTATTTGTATCAGCTTGTTCAGTACTTGTAAATTTAAAATTTACTGTACTTTTAGAGAAGTTTCAAAATGGATGTGATAGGAACCGTTGTATTGACAAATTACACGGACCGCACCTACCAGATCGACGATATCGATTTTAGCGTGACTCCTTCCGACTGTTTTGAAAAAGACGGCCAAAAAATTACATATGCTCAGTATATGAAGGACCGTTATCAGGTCCAAGTAAGGAACATGAAGCAGCCTATGCTGGTATCTAAGGCCAACGCCAGACAGCGGAGATCAGGAATGCCGGAATTAATTTACCTAATTCCAGAACTGTGCCGCGCGACAGGTAAAAATATTTTCCATTTTTCAAATAAAAAATATTTACTTTAAAATATTTGATAATTTTAATCGATAGAAAAGCATTTTTCCATTTGCGAAATTTATTGATTTGGTTTGTTTTCTCTTTTCATTCCAGGGCTTAGTGATCAGATGCGAAACGACTTCCATCTGATGAAGGAAGTTGGACAGCACACTTGCTGTGACCCAGGTGTCAGAATAAAGAGGCTTCTGGCCTTTAACCAAAGACTGCTGGGAAATGAGAGGACTCAGGAACAGTGGAAGCAGTGGGGTCTTTCCCTGGGAAAGGAGATCGTGCAAGCAGAAGGTCGCGTAATGCCACCTGAGGAAATTGAGTTTGGGAATAACTTAAAGGAGCGAAATTCGGATTGGACGAGGGCAATGCAATCAGCCAAACCAATCGTTTCTCAGGGAAGGCTGGACAACTGGTACATCCTTCATCCCAGAAATTCCAGATGCATAGCGGTAAGATCTACTCGACGTCTCGAGTATTTTTTTTTTTGCGACACTAAAATGTCCAGGATAGTTGGCAGCGCCAACTTCAAATTTCGAAAAAATGAAGATTGTGCTAGATTTTTGCTCTATTATGCCGTGAAAGATTTTTTAAGAAAGTGGAGAGTTAACTCCGAAAATAAAAAAACCTTTTTTTGTCAGCCTCGCAAATTGGTTTTTTCGACAAAATTTAAATTGTGTGCTGAATTGTGCTAGGTGTACGCTCTATTGTGCCGTAACAGTTTTTTTGTAAAAGTGGAAATTTCAGTCCAAAAATAAAAAAAAACATTGATGTCAGCCGCGCTATTTTTTGTTTACAAAACTACGGTGCTGCAAAAATGAAGTCAGGATTTAAACAATTTTCGAAAAAAAGCGACTCAAAAAAATGATCAATTTCAGAATTTCGAAAAACGGAAACTTGTGCTGAGTTGAGCTAGGTTCGCACAATAATGATCTCTAATGACGAATCGCACTCAAATTAATATTTTTCGAAAAAAATGCAATCTTTTTGGACTTGTAATAAATTTTTGGCCCAAAATTACAAAGTATTGGAGATTTTAGATTTTGCTTAAAGGTGGTTTATCCAAGTTTGTTTGTCGATCTGATTCTGGACTTTTTTAAAAGAATTTGTTGTATGTTTGGTAATTGTTCATTTGATTTTAAACGTTAGTGTTAGTATTTAGATTTTTCAGGATTTCATTTCGTTCTTTGAATAACGTTTTAATCATCGAAGATTATTATTGTGCTAGCCTAGCACAACTAAGCACAAGTTTCAGATTTCCGAAGTTCGTATTTCTGAAAAATTTTGGTTGAAAACACGTTCCAAGTTCAAAAATATTGCATTTTTTTGTAAATATTAATTTGAGTGCGATTCGCCATTAGAGATCATTATTATGTTAACCTAGCTCAACTCAGCACAAGTTTTCGTTTTTCGAAATTCTGAAATTGATTCATTTTTTTGAGATGCTTTTTTTCGAAAATTGTTCCAAAATATTGACTTCATATTTGCAGCACAGTAGTATGTGTAGGAGGTAGTTTCTAGCAAAAATTTTGTTTTGACAAAATAACAAAATAACGCGGCTGACAAATCATGTTTTCAAAAAATGTTTCACGGCACAAATCTAGCACAATTTTCATTCTTTCGAAATTTGAAGTTGGCGTTGCTCCCAACTTACTGGACATTTAATACTATGTAATTCATAATTAAAAGTTCTTATTACATTTCAAATTATATTCAAATATTGTTTCAGTTTAAAATATTTCATTTCTAACCCATTCAATTTGAAGTGGTTTAAATGAGGAACATAATTGATTATTTAATTATTAGCAATATTTGACTTCGTTAAAAACGAGCAAATTAAATATAAAAAACTAAACAGTTTAAAAATTAATTGTTTGAAGTAGAAATTCTTGATGGTTAAAATTTCAGAGTTAAGTTTAAACTTGGAACGTTACTATTTTAATTGTTCTTTGTTCAACATTACTTATTTGTGAGTGAAATTATTTAATTTCTAACCAACATTATAAGTATAAAAAAAGTAGATTGTTGCAGATTTTCAAAAAGAATCTTTTTAAGAATTGTGAAAGGTTTCAAAGGAATACAAAAATTTTCCTAAGATTCCTAGGAAAATTGGAAATTTTTTTTTTATTTTAAAAAATCAATCTAAAGAGAATATTTTAAGAATATTATAAAAGATTTACAGAATTGTCAAAAAAGGAAGTGGAAGGTTTTAAAGCCCTATTTTAAAATTTTGCAGGATGTTTTTTTTTTAATTTTACGAAAATTCAAATTATTTTGAAAGGTGTTTAGAAGTTTTGAAAAAATGTCAGAAGATTTTGAAATTTTTAAAATAAAATGTCGATTTTTGAAGATTTTGAAATAAAAATGTGAAGCTGTTTTAGACTTTTGAAAACTACCTTGGTGGCTTAGGCGACAGTTCGATCCTTGTGCCGGTACCTTTGTTGGTGGTTCGGAATCCACCTCATACTGTAGGTCCCCTTAAAAGAGGCTAATTACCTCCCAAGGAAGTTTAATTGAAAATTTTTAATTATTTTTTATTTTGAAAACATAATTCTAAGAGAACATGTAAAAATATTTTGAAACAAAAACCAATTTTTATACACAATTAATAATTGAATCTTTATTGAATTGAAGCTACTTACACAGAGAAAGAATCGGACAGTTGTAGTAGACTAAGCTCTTAATATTACAGCACGGAACTTGCTATAAGAAATTGGTATGCATTTTAACACTATCGAAGAATCAAGCGTATACCCATTATTGCTGCATTCGAGCAATTTTCGCTTTAAAAGCATGAAACTTCGTACTTTTTTAGGATGAATTGATCCCTGCTTAAAATTAATGTATTTTGTACCAAGATAGCAAGAATGAAACATTCTACAAAAGCATAACTAGTGTTATTATTATAGGCATATTTTGTTGTCCATTCACAATTAAAATAATTAAACTTATAATTTAAAAAAGGTTTCAGTTAAAAAAAACTATACGTACAGTCTTTAATGTTTTTATCTTAAAATAGCTTAAAATAATACAATTTTGAAAATGTACAGGTTTATTGATTCATTCTTTAATTTAGAGCATTGAACATCTTTGAACATAGTCTGAACATTTAAACTGTACCGTTTATGAAAGTTTAACATCTAAAATGTTGCAATTTAACCTCATTTAATTTAATATTGTTCAAGTCAGAAGTATTAACAGCTTTCATTTTATAAGTGTCAAGTATTGAGCGTTTGAATGCAACATTTTTGAATTAAAAGATTCTTAAACCGTACAGTTTTTATTACTTCAAATAACCGGGAATTTTGTTTCTCTGGTGATAACGGCTACCCTGTGCAAAATTTACTAGCACATAAATGATTGTTTCAAAAAATGCAATGCTTAATATTTGAATGGCTCCGTATAAGAAAATGTATACCTGGAAAAACTGTATTTCACAAAAAAATCTTTTGTTTTAGGATCTGAAGAATATGTTGTTCCAGGCCTCAAAGGGAATGAGGTTCACGATCGGGAAACCACAAGAGGTAGCGTTGGACAATGACAACGCGGCTTCGTATGCAAGGGAAATCGAGAACATCATGAGCAAGAGCACGCCGCAGATGATATTCTGTGTTGTTCCGAATTCCCAAGTGCCCAGATATTCGACGATAAAGCAAAAATGCTGCGTCGATCGACCTGTTCCCTCTCAAGTTGTTCGTGAACAGAGTATCACGAAAAAAAATGCGTTATCTATAATGACAAACGTCGTCATTCAGATGAACTGCAAGATTGGCGGTGTCCCGTGGAAGATTGCTTTGCCCTCGAAAGACATGATGGTTATTGGATTCGATGTGTGTCACGATACTGCTAAGGATGGTTACGATTACGGTATGTTTTATATCCTTTTAAAATATTTGATAAAATTGAAATTTCAGACGAATAACATTCATTGAATTCATCATCCTTTTCAATTAAAACTGCAGAGTGGCCGCTCAAGGCTCATAAGAATATCGAATATTCGAAGCTGTTACAATTTTACAATCCAAGTATAAAACATTTAAAATTATAAAATTTCAGAGTAGACGCCACCAAAGAACATTTTTTATTTCAATGCCTTGAAGCAGAATTTCATTTTATTTAAATTGTAAATGTAAAAACTGAACAATTAAACATTTAGGGCAATACAAATTCGACAAATTCAAAAATAGACACTGAAATAATATCACCTAGTAAGAGTTTCAATTTGCGTGATTGAAATGTCAAGGATCACAGTTATTTTCCCTACTTTCTTGCGTTTCCTCTTTTTTAAAACCCCATTTTCTCTTTAAATATATCATATTTAAGTTACGCCGACAATTTTTCGAAATTAGTAAATGCACGTAAGAACTGTAAGAACCATTGTTCGTTTTATATCTACAAAATTATTCTATTAAAAACTAGAATATGCATAAAAACTCTTTAAAGAACACTTGAGGGTGACGCATGTCAAAACATGTTAAAAGTGTGGAAACCGAAGCTAGGAGTTCCTATGCAATATAAAATCTGAACAGATGAAAAATGTATGATAATTTTAAAAAGAAATATTTGAAGGTGAACATTTATTAATTTAAATGTACAAAGTTAAATAATTAAAAAAAAATGAATATTCTAATTGGATCAGCTGCAATGTTAAATATTTTAACTTGAACAATTTCAAGTCAAGTATTCAAAATTGAGCTACTTGAATTAAAAATCTGTATAAGAGAGTTCGACAGTCGCCAACTTGATTTTTGATTCTTACCATATACAATTTACCATGTTTAGTTGATCGTTTTCAAACTAAACTATTTAGTATTTAAGTAAAACTAAGGTAAACTTTTGTTCGCTAAACTTATACAAATTATTTTTTTAATGTTACCTATTTTAAGTGCTCAGCCTTGAACTATTTTTAATTTGACTTGCATTTCTTCATTCAGATTTTCAGTTTTCAACTGTACAATAACTGTAATTAAATTTCAAACCCTAAAGACTTAGATTTGAAAATATTGGAATATAAAACCAAATAAGAGCATTTAAAAAACAATGTAGTATCTTTGAATCTAAAAGTATTGAATTTTGAATTCATCCGAAAGTTTAAATGTGGTTCGAATTTGAATTATATGATTCAAGTCTTGAAAATTACACAATTTTACAAATAGGTTTAAAACTACTAATTAATTTTTCTACTAAAATTAAGAATTACATGCCATTTTTTGGTTTTCCACTTGATTGGCCACCCTGAGCGAATAAAAAACTACAAAACTCAACCATTAATTAACCATTCTCTCTTTCAATTTCTAGGGGCAGTGGTTGCCTCGATTAATCCAGACTGCACCAAATACTACAGCTCAGTGATTCCTCACAAAAAGGGCGAAGAAATCTGTGACATGCTCGCCGAGCACATTATAGATGCACTCAAGAGCTATCATAAAGCAAACGGTAAATACCCTTCACGTATCTTCATGTACAGAGATGGTGTTGGAGAAGGCCAACTAAACGAGGTCTACAAAGTAGAAGTCAAAAAAGTTCTGGCCCTGCTGAAGAATTTCTGCGCTTCAAAGTTGACCTACATCATCGTCACGAAGCGAATCAGCACCCGCTTCTTCTGCAACGGAAGAAATCCAGATGCTGGAACAGTTCTTGATGACGTGATAACCGATCCCGATAAATACGACTTTTTCCTCGTCTCTGCCAAAGCCACTGTAGGTACCATTACTCCGACTTCCTACAACATAATTCACGACGACAATCGGTTGACCCCGGAACAATTGCAGCGTTTTACTTTCAAGTTGACGCATTTATATTTTAACACAAGTAAGACTGTTAGGGTGCCGGCACCATGCCATTATGCACATAAGCTTGCATTTTTGGTCAGTCAGTTCATCCATCGTAAACCGAGTCAAAATCTCTCAGAGTTGCTCTACTTTTTGTAAAGTAGCACTAAATCCTAATTACGTAGGTTTACGTATTGCAAGGACATACTATTTTATATTTGATTAGTTTCTATTCTATTTTTTTTTTATTCAACCGAGAAAAAGAGTGGATAAACAGTTGCAGAACTAAGTGTTGAGTGTTTGACATTCGATGATTGATTCATCTCTTCGTTTTGAATGTTCTTTTTCACTTAAATTTCAATTTTTCGAATTATAAGTTTTATTTGCAATCTCTTTGCGGCAGCATGTTTGCAGTGTGTAGTTACTACTTTAGCGCTTGAATCTCGTTAAGATTATTAGATTTCATGCGTCAGCTAGATAAAGATTTTTTAACTAATTTTATGTATAGCAGGCATTATTTGCGCGTTTTATCAGCATCTTTTTAGTTCTGAATGTAGCTGTTTACCCAACAGGAAGAGCGAATGCGCATGCGCGCAGTACATTAATGAGTTCATAATACTTCTAGGAGTATTACGGGGTCATAATCGTACTCTGCGCGTTCGCTGTCGCCCGTGTACGGCTATGGCTGTGTCAACCTAACCTCAAATGTCGGACGTTTAACATTATATATACGCCTGTAGGATACTTCTTTGACTTTGAAAACATCGCCATCTGACACGCGAACTATTGGGTATAACGAAGTTATTTGGGCAATGTTCATGAAAGAAAGCAGTGACTATCAATTCATTTTTATCAAAAATGTTAATCTTCAGTTTAAAATTAATTGTTTTCTATAAGATTTTTCGTTAATATTGAATTGAAATTCAAATTTCTTACCAATAGTTCCAAATTGGTGGCGCTGTCGTAGCTATCCAACAGGCGTATTGCTTAATGGTACAAATGTACCTAGGAGTTGAAACAGTCTCTTTATCCGAGCCTTGTTGATTGAATCAAAAGGCCAAAGAGAAAGAAATATTATTCTATTCCGCACCACTTCACACATGTGCATTCGCTGTTCAGTCCTTCTGCCGTAAAAACTGCTACTTGAGAACTGAAAAGACACTGATAAAACGCGTAAATATGCCGGCAAACGTATTTTTATTCGATTACGTTGAAGGAATATAATAGTCGTCACGACTTATCTCGTTCTTTGTTTAGTTCGCTTTTTTATCAGTGGATATTATGTTAGTCCTAAATAATAAAATTGTTTTGGAATCTTGATATATTTTTTGGCTTCAGGGTCCAATAAAATTGAATACAATTACTCTGCTGTAAACGTTTCGGCACACATTTCAGACAATTTTTTGACATTTTTTTATTTTATTTTTTAGTTCAAAATTTGTAATGTGTGTTCAATTTTAAACGTTTTTATCTGCACAAATTTGGAGGTCTACTGAATTTATAGATGTAAGACTGCATATATGTAAGTGCGACTGATTTTAATTTTAAATAATTTTACATGTTACGTTCATAGGCTTCCAAATTTGGAGGCTTTCATTCACGAGTGTAAATTTGTGTAAATGATGTTAAGTGTTATTACATAATAAACGTATTTTCTATAACTGTTTTGTGATATATTTTTTCCTCCCTTTGATTTTTTCACAGGACTAAAATAGTTTATATAGTGTGAAATTATTTTTAGGTTGTAACTGATTAAAAAAATAAGATTGAATTGACCCAAGTTGAAATCCTTTCAATTGAACAATTCACTTTTGAAAATTAGGTTATATAATATTTAAAATTAGCATGCAGACACGTAAAATTGCTGATTTGTAGCATTAAACCAGATGAGTATGCGTAAAAGTCCTCAAATTTTGAAACGGAGTCTGGAAATTTGTATTATCTTTATCGATTTCACTATTTTTTCCTTTATTTCTGTGTTTTATTTTTTAGCTCATTGTAAAATGTGCAAGGAAAAGAGTAGATGTGGCGTTGTAATTATTAAAGCGACTCATTGATGTATAATATAACAGGGTGCACACTGCACAGTCTTCCCCTTTTTTCTTGAAACTCCCCTTTTCCCCCTATTCTCAAAAAACTTCCCCTTTTCTTGTTAAATATGCGATATTTGAAATTTTAACTATTATTTAATAATAATTAAAGCAATTGTAGCACTTGAATAAATAAGGTACACGGTTTAAGTCCTGACTATTTAAAATAAATACTCTATAAAAAAAATTTGAAGATGAAACATTTTAAAGCAAGTTGAACTTTTTAAATAAGTATTAGAAGATTATCAATTTTAGTTGAAATGTACAAAGTGAAATACCTGATTTGTTCTCTCTTAGAACTTATTTTTGAAAATAAAAATTGTTAAACATTTTCCTAGGAATCTTTAAAAAAAAATTTTATTCTCCAAACTTTCAAAATTCCTAAAAAGCTTCTTTTTTTAAATCATCAATAAACTACATTCATTTTTTTTTTCGCAATCTTTAAAAGTTTTAAATTATTCTGAAATCTTTTCATAACTTCTACACCATAAAAATATTTGAGATTCGAATTTTTCCTTATTTTTTTTAGAATCCTGCATAAACTTCTAAACCTTCGGAACGTTTTTAAAAATAATTAGAGTTTTTCCTATTATGAAAAGAAAAAACTACTGAATTATGAAAATGGGCCTAAAATCTTCTCCACTTCTCGACGAAATTTCAAGAAACCAATTCAAATGTTTTCAAATCGTGAAAAAAAATATTTTCTTAAAATTAATTTGATAAAAGAAATAATTTTTAAATTTTGCTAGGAATCTTCAGAAAATGTTTGCATTCTCTTTGAATCTTTCAAATTTCTGAAATCTTTCGAATTCTTTTTCAATCTTCTCTTAAAATTTATTTTCAGAATAGAAAATCATTTTATATTTTCCCAGAAAACATAAGACAATTTTGTTCTCTTGAAATCTTTTAAAATTCTTAAAAAGTTTCAATATTTTTTTCGATATATTTAAGAATCTACATTTTGTTTTGAAATCTTTCAATTTTAAATTATTTTTGAATATTTTTTAAAACTTTTACATATATTAAGTGTCGTCTAAAATAATTCAAGTTTTCCCTGAAATTAAACAAAAAAATCTTCCAAAATTAAGAAAGTTTACACACTCCTCTCCGAAATTTTAGGAAATCATTAAAAAAGTTATGAAATATTTAAAAAAATATTCTCTCAACATTATTTTTACAAAATAAAAAAATCTATGAATTTTTAGAAATAAATTTCGTTCGCTTGAAACTTTTCTAAATTTTTTTTTCGAATTCTTTAAAAATCTTCATTTTGTTTGAAACATATACGAACTTCATACAAAGTTATTCTTCTATGTCTATTCTCTTTTGAAATTTTAGGAAATCATTTAAAATGTTCTGAAATCTTTTTCAATTTTCTCTTAAAATCTATTTTTCAAAATAATAAATCGTGTGAAATTTTCGTACGAGTCTTTTTTTATTCTCTTGAAACATATCAAAATTCTTTTAAAAACTTTTGTTTAATCTTTGAAAGTCTATCTTTTGAAATGATTCGAATTTTTCCTGAAATTTTTTTTTATCCTGCAAAATTTAAAAAAAAAGGCTTAAAATATTTTAAACTACTCTCCGAAACTTTGGGACATGTTTTGAAATATTAAAAAAAAATATTCTCTTGAAATTAATTTTAAAAAATAACAAAATCTTCATTTTTTAAAACTTATTCGAGCTTAAATTTTGTTTAATCCTCTATATTCTTTTTCGAAATTGTAGGAAATCATTTTAAATGTTTCGAAATCTTTTTCAATTTCATCTTAAAATTTATTTTTCAAAATAAAAAATCATTGGAAATTTTTTTAGGTATCTTAGATATTGTTTTTGGTCTCTTGAAACCTATCAAAAACCTTGAAAAGCTTCTTTTTTCGAAATCTCTGATAATCTACATTTTTTAAACACTACCTGCAATCTTTGAAAGTTATAAAATCTGTTCAAAACTTCTAAACCATAAAAATATATATATTTTTTTAAATTTTTCTTAATTTCTTTTTAGAATCCTGCATAAACTTACTCCAACTTGAATTTTTTTTTTCATCTTCTATTTTCTTTTCCGAAACCGTAGGAAATTATAGGAAACGTTTTGAAATCTTTTTCAATTTTCTCTTAAAATTTATTGTAAAAGTTAAAAATTAATTTATATTTTCCCAGAAATCTCAAGACAATTTTTGTATTTTCTTGAAACCTTTCAAAATTCTGAAAGAGTTTCTATTTTTTCTTGAAATCTTCAGATTTTAATTAAATTTTGAATATTTTCGAAACTTCGACACGTTCTAAGTGTCTTTAAAAATGATTCGGATTTTTTCTGGAAAAAAAGTTATAGTAAGGATGAAATGACACATCTTGGAGATAAATATTTAGGAGAACGATGATAAACATTATATAGAATTCCTGAAAATAAAACAAGAATTCAACGATAAAATTTGGACAACCACCACAAAATGCTCCTATTGCAATTCCTAAAAAACAAAATAAAAAAATTTGTTTCTTTGGACAAAAATAAAAAAGAGGAAAGAAAAATGAGAAGGCAACCAACCAAATCCTCTTCCTTCTCTTTTTTATTTTTATTATTATCAAATCACAATAAAAAAGCATGCAAAGTATTTACCAGTATTAATTTAGTAAGTATTTATTTAGGTAAATACTTTGCATGCTTTTTTATTGTCATTTGATAATAATAAAAATAAAAAAGACGAAAGAAATAAAAAAGAGAAGGAAGGGGATTTGATTGGTTGCCTTCTCATTTTTCTTTCCTCTTTTTTATTTTTGTCCAAAGAAACAAATTTTTTTATTTTGTTTTTTAGGAATTGCAATAGGAGCATTTTGTGGTGGTTGTCCAAATTTTATCGTTGAATTCTTGTTTTATTTTCAGGAATTCTATATATTGACTTGATTATTGAACGTCAAATGGGATTTTAAATTTGATTTTAGTCTGATTCAGAATTCTTGAATTTCGATGTTAAATATATCAAAATTTTGTATTTAACTAATTTTATTTTTCCTCTGACTTTTTGATATCACTCTGGATGGATTTCCAACGATCTAAGTATATCCAATTTTTAAAAATAAATCTTCAATCGCAGAAATAATTAAACAATCATTTAAAATTATTTAAAAATGTAACATGTCTTACAAAAAGATTGTTTTTTTCGACATATGAAACTAAATTTTTAATCTTTCCCCTTTTTCGTGAGAAAACTACCCTATTTCCCCTTTCTTGAGCTCTTTTTGCGCTGTGATACCTGATATAAATCAAGTTGCACGAAAAATATCAATTTAGTCAAATTTCGATGTAATCGAAAAATTGGAATAACTTGAGAATTAATCAACACATTTTTGAAAGTTCTTGGCTAATTTTACATGTAAGTCTATTATATTTTGCTAAGTTAAGATATTTTTTTCCCTAGATTCTACCATAGGGTCCGAGCTTGGTAAAAAAACGCAAAAAATTACATATAACGATTGTACTCACCGTACAATTTAACAAAATTCAAAAACTACTAGGGTGGTTCTTATTTATACTTTACCATGATTAAATATTTAAACAAAACACAATTCATTAAACAATTTAAATTCGCTTAAACCTTTATCAGGATTCTTAGAAAACAAATTAATATTTAGAAATATTAAATCTGTTGAAAATTTGGCGACATGAAATGTTTCTCCTGCTTTTTTTTGTTTAGGTAAACTACATACTTGAATTAATTTTTTTAATTAAAAATTAGTTAAAAGATTACTGAGTATTCTCAAATTAATGATTATTTATTTTAAGAATTTCAAAAAGCATTAATAAACCGGAATATTACGTAAAATTTTAATTGGTAACTTAAGGGGTTTTCTTTGGGGGCTTGTAAGGGTAGCTTAAGGTCTCGCAAAATTAATTATTTATTCACATACTTTGCTGAATTCTGAACAATATATTGAAATACGGAATTATTTTTAACATATCGGTGCGTTTGACTATAAAATTGATAAAAAGCTGACTTATTCCCGTGTTAAATCGATGGGAAACTTAATGGAAATTGTGCGACACCTAAATATTAACAGATTCATCTCAAATTTTGTGCGTTCAAAAAAAAAGTGGGGGCGAGAGCAAATAAATTCGAAAATTGAAAAATGAAATAGAGTAGGGTAGACCTATTGGTCTGCCCTACCTGAAAAACGGGAATTGGCAGGACATTTTTTTATTTATATACCTGGAAAAACTTGGTTGAAAATTTTATGTATCTGGTTGAAAATTCGTTCTTGATAGAAAACTCCATAGTTTTGTTTGAATATTCAACAGTTTATTTGCAATCTTTTCTCGCTCTTAAGTGAACAATATTTGTTAGTTGAACACGCAACGTACTTGGTTAAAAGTTGAACCCTTTTGTTAAAAGTTATTTTTTTTTTTGGTTGAAGATTCATGTTAATTGAAAAATTAGCTATTTTGTTGAAAATTTGTTTCTTGTTTTTTTGCTGAAAATTAATTTTTGTTATTGAAAGCTTAACTGTTCCAGTTGAAACTAAATAGCTTGTTGCCAATTTTGTTATTCAAAATGTTTTTTTAAACTGAAAATGTAACTTTTCCAATCGAATAAGCCATCATTTTAATTAAAAATGCATCCCTTCGGTTAAACATAAATTTTTTAACTGAAAATTCAACTATTCAATTTTCGGTTGACAATTTATCTTTTTTAGTTAAAAATTCGCTTTTTTTTAATAGAAATTGATCCTTTTTGGTTGAAAATTCAACACTTCCAGTTGAAGATTCATCATTTCCATTCAATCAGTTTAATTGAAAAATGGTCTTTTGTAGTTCAAAGTGTAACTGTTTGGTTGAAAATTTGTCCTTTTTAGTTGGAAATTCATGTGTCTTATTGAAAAATCGCACCTTTTTAGTAGAAAATAAATTATTCAAATTGTTTCAAAATTCTTCTTTTTGGTTGAAAATAAAACTACTTGGTTAAAAGTTAAACTCTGGTCAAAAAGTCATTATTTTGGCTTAAAATTCATGACGTTTATTGACATTTTTTTATAGAAAATTAATGTTCTTAACTGGAAATTTAAATATTTCATTTTTTATTTTGAACTTATCTTTTTTAGTTCGAAATTCAACTAACTAGGTTGGGATTTCATGTACTTTATTTGAATATTGTCTTTTTTGGCAGAAAATTAATCCTTTTGGTTAAAAATTCATCTATTTTGTTGAAAATGCAATATTTTTACTTGACAATTTAGGAATGTGAAGCCGTTGAAATTAGAATTAATATAGTATCCATATTAATTTCACGTGAATATGCATTGCATTTTAAGTATCAGACGAAATAAAATTTTGAATTATTATAGAAAGTCATGGAATTTTCAAATCCGACTTCTGCAACAACCCTCGATTCATCATTGTAGATAATTAAAAACATTTGTTGGAAACATGCAGAAAATATTTAAAGTTTGAAATGAAAACGTTTTAGGTTAAAAATATTCAGTTTTGGTTTTTGAAATTGAAAGTGTTGAAAAGTATTCACAAAAATCATAAAACTCGAGAATAACAAAATATTCCTGATAGCAAGTGCTTCAAAATAATTTCAAAATTTATCATTCAAAACCTGAAAAAGTTATTTTAAGCTGAAAGAGCTCAACGATAAATAAGGTGACAAATAAAATTGACAACTTGGGCGATTTTAAAGATACAAGTCTGATTGCAAAAGCCTATGTATACAGCGATTGCAGAACTTCTGTACCAGTCGTCTGAAATCTACAAAACAAAGAATGAATGCCTTTTTAAAATTCTTTATTTCTATCTTCACAAGTCTTGAATAGAAAAATTAAAAAAAGATTGTTAAAAGCGTTCGCCTTACAGCACACAGTAAAAAGGTCTAGAAATCGCTTAATTGTAAAATAACAAAAACGTAGTCAGATCAGCACTAAAATTTTATTCCATTCTTAGTATGTTTTAACTTTGAAAACCTACCAATCATAATTTTATTACTACTTTTTTTACCTTTGATTATACAACTCAGGGAATATTATAAAGTGATTTCTATTAATTTGAGCTTTGAGTGAATTGAAATGCCTCGCTGTTAAGTACGCGAATAGAAAATTAAGAGACGCGATAGAATTTCGGATTAGCAAGAAAAACCCACAGTTAATTAATAATTTTTAATGACGGTAGCTAATCGGTAATAATAGTAATAATAATTGTAATAGATTTAATATATAAATTTATATTAAATAGGGCTAGGTGAGTTTCTTGGCTTTCTGATAGAGGGTGTCCACGACTTTACCCATACTGTGTACAGTTTCCAGGGCGATTTCGTAGGTTTTATCACGAGGTGTATCCTCAAAGACGATCAAGACACCCTCGCCTTGATCAAGAACTCCTTTCAGCTTTTTATCCAGAATCATTTGGGACAATTTCTTTTCTACTTGAGCGATCGGTAGCGATATGCAGGTCGCTATATGACCCACCTGAAAAAAATGGTTTCAAATTTTAATTCAAAATTAAGTGAAGGCCTCAAATTCACATCAGAGATAAAAAATTGTGTAAATAGTGTCACAAATTTGGACAAATAGTGTCAAAATAGTGTTGTAAAGTTTTGCAAGTATTAAACTTATGTGTAGTCCGAATTGAAAAGTTTGTCTGAAATCAAAAACTGTGAAATGAAAAATTAACTTGAGTTTTTAAACAAAACTTCCAGTTTTCTAGACTAATATCTTAAAAGTATTGAAAATTAACTTCAATTTTTGTTCAAAATGTTTTAATTAAAGCTACAAATGATCAACATTCTTAGTTATTTATCGCAGGCGTCAGTCTTTTTCCTATTCCCCCCTTTTCCTCGGTTTCCCACTTGCATGCGAACTGAATTAATAGAACCCAATAAGAAGATCGAACTCTTTTTGGCTGAAAGTTCATTTTTTCGGATGAAAATTCTACTATTAAATTTTTCGTTGAAGAACGTATTGTTTGATTAAAAATTTGTCCAGTTTGTTCAAAATTCAACAATATTGTTAAAAAGACACACTTCTTGGTTTGAAATTCAACTGTTTTGTTGAAAATTCGTCTTAATGATTGAAAATTCAACAATTTGATTACAATTTTTTTCTCTCGTGATTAAGAAATTTTTTTTTGGTTGAAAATTCATCTCTTTTTGTGAAAATTGCACTTGAAAAAAAAAAATTAATCTGTTTCGGTTGAAAATAAACTTTTTTTTGTTAAAAATCCAACTGTTTTGTAGAAAATTCGTACTTTTGACTCGAAAATTCAACGATTTTGTAAGAATGTATCTATTTGTTTGAAAAATTATGTATTTGGTTAAAAATACATAAGCTTTCGCTAGAAAATCCATTTTTTTGTGTGTTAAAATGCAATTGTATGGTTGAAAATTAATCCGTTTTAGTTGAGGATTCCAAAATGTTGTTGGAAATTATTATTTTTTTTGTTTCAAGTTAAATACAACTGGTTTTTTATTTTATATTAAAATCCTTTTTTGTTGAAATATCAACTATCACACTTTTCGTTGAATTACATATTTTGTTGAAAATGCATATTCTCGGGTTGAAAATTCAATTGTTTCGTAGTAAATTTGTCTTATTGGCTCAAAATTCCACAATTTGGTATAAAATTCAATTATTTTATGCAAAATTAAACTGTTTTATAGGAACGTATGTTAGGATTGACTCCGATTATTGCCTTCAAGATGATTGTTTCTGACGAAGGCCCATGGATGAGGCCGAAACGTCACAATAAAAAGGAATTTTGACTCAATTTATTTTTTTTCTAAATGGATCGTAAGACCGAAACAAAAATACTAATTTTTTCTCTCATATTTTTTAATTCTCCATTTTCGACATCCATAGTTTTAGCTATTTAGTTGAAAATGTATGAAATTTGTTGAAAATTCATCTTTTTGATAGAAAAATAATTTTCTTGTTTAAAAATTCAATTATTTGGTTAAAAATTAATGTAACTTGTCAAAAAGTTATCTTTTCTGGTAGAAAATTAATCTTCTTGGTTGAAAATTCAACTATTTGGTTAAAAATTGATATATTTTGTTAAGAATTCATCTCTTTCGATACAAAATTAATATTCTGTATTAGAAATTCATCTTTCTACTTAAAAATACAACTTTTTGGTTGATAATTAATCTGCTTTGGTTGAGGATTCAACTATTTTGTTGGAAATTCGTCACTTTAGATTCAATTCAACTGTTTTTGATTTGAATTAAATATCTTTTCTTGGTTAAAATATCAATGATTACATTTTTTGTTGAGAATTCATCTTTTTTCGTTGAAAATTCAAATACTTGTTTTGAAAGTTCTACTTTGTAGTAAGATTTTACATTCCCAACCACAATCTTTCAAAGTTATTTTTGGTCAAAACTTACGGAACATAACAAAGGGGGGGCACATAAATAAATTTATGCACCGAAATCAGAGCATGAAAAAACTGTACAAATCAAAAGTAGATTTCCAAACTAGCTTATTTTCCGGCTCATTAGAGACAAATAATTACAAAGAAAAAGTCAATTAGCGATGAAGTTCGACAATATTTTTCACGGAAAAGTAAAGAAATAGTGACATTCTGGACAATTCTGAGAAAATAGTGCCCTCAGTGCCATTTTTTCGAAATAGTAGCAACGTAGTGTCATCGCTCAAAAAAAGTGTCAAATAGTATAGTGAGTCCGAGGCCTGTTAAATATTTTCCAAGGGGTTCATTACTCGAGTTTAAAATATTACCTGCACTCGGGAGTAAGGTTCTACAATACGACAAAGATTTTGCTCCAGCATCGAATCATAGAGAGATCCAAGATGAGCTTTAACGATAACGTCTTCTTCGAGTTCCTGGCGGTAGGTCTTGACAGCAGCTTGAAAATCGGCTAGTGAGCGTTTATGACTGGCATCAGCGACTGCACGCATTGCATCTAAATCTCTACCAGCGTGTTTCACAGTCAGTTTTCCGGACATGATTGTTTGGACGTCTTCGGGGTTTCGCAACATGATTTTAGACAGCAACATGTATTTTAGCGCTGTCAAGGCTTTTGGGCAGTCCACGCTGTCATACCTTTAAATTGCAATTTAGATATTAACATTAGGTACCCATGACAAGGCTAGAGTTTAAATACAAAATATTAGAAATGTGATTAAAATTACCCTTCAAATGCTTCGTAAAAGTAAGAATAAGCAGTCTTGAAGTCTCTTTCATCAGCCGCGTGCAGGATTCCAGATTGAAGATCGAGGGCGGCCTGCATTTTGGGAGGACAGTAGATAGCATTAGCTGTTGTTCGAGCACTCGTGAGCGCTGCTCTAGCCTTGGAAAGATTGCTGAGTGCATGGTACGTTTTACTCTCAAGGAGCTGAACTTCAACTAGTAATTGTTTATCATCTAGTTTCTTGAGTTCCTTCAAGAGTTGCGTTCCCAACTGCAAAGCCTCGCTATACTTTTCAGTATCAAAGTAAAGAGCTATTAATCTCGCCTCCAGGGATTGCCTCAGAAATGTGCGGCGTTCTTCCTTCGCCCATTCTATACAATCCTTGCACAGCTGAACCTGTTTTTCAAAAAAGAAAAATTACGAAATTTTAGAGCGATACTCCATCAAATTCATTTAATTCTAATCCCAAAGTAAGAAAATTCAGTGGAGAAACTAAAAGATACTTTATGCAATTAGAGAATTTAAATGATTTAGTAAGTGTATAATTATTATAGGCAGAATATTAAATGAATAATTATAGTATGATAATCAATAATTTTACGAATTCAGGAAAAATGCATATGCAACAAAACAGTAGAATTTTCACCCAAAAAAGACTAATTTTCAACAAAAAATTGGTGCTTTCTATAGCTAAAAAGTCGAACGTTTTAGACAGCACTTGACTTTTAAACTTGAAAAGATGAATTTTCAACTAAGAAAAATGAGTTTTCAATCAAATAGTTGATTTTTCCACCACAAACAGGTGCCTTTTAGAAATAAATAGTTCAATTTTCAAGCCATAAAGACGAATCTTTTAGAAGACAGTTAAATTGTTTATAATAAAATATTACTTTTTGAAAAAATAGTTGAATTTTCAACAAAATAATTAAGTTTTCACCATATAGTAGAATTTTTAATTAAAAGAGATGAACTCTGAACCACAAATATGATAGTAGTCTTTTCAATTAAAACGAATTAACTTTGAACCCTAAAAGATGATTTTTTAACCAAAAGAGATTAATCCTGGACTAAAAATATGGTAGTGGACTTTTTAATTAAGAAAAATTAACTTTCAACCATACCAAGAGACAAATTTATAATCCAAAAGAACGAATTTTCTATCCGAAAAGACGAGTAAATCAACAAAAAATTAGAATGAAAAAAATGAACAAAACAGTTGAACTTTTGACACAAAACATAACAGTAGACTTTTCAAATGACAATATATAACACGTAAGCTTATGGCATACTCCAACTTCAAATCAGTTTTTCTCGATAAGCGGGGTTTCAATTTATTCGCGAAACATTTCGAGTATTCCTAAAATTGTGATTGTATTATGCCAATTATTAGTAATTAATTCTATAAATTGAGATTACCTATGAAATTACTAAGCGAAAGTAAAAACTAATCTGAAAAAGTCCCGGTTATCTGCTCAGTGGCCACCCTGATACTATTGTATTGTTTTGGGGGTGCTACTACTCATTTCATAAACCAAAGCCGTAAAAAATGAGAAAAAGTGACAAAAATACATTTTGCTGTGTAATTTTTTTACTGTGACTTCTGTCGTGAAATTACAAATTTATTGTAAATTTCAAACGATTTTTGAAGAGATGTCTACATAACTGTATGCAATTTACAATAAGCGTGTAATTTCCTAACAAAAATCATATAAGGAATAAAAATATACCTGTGATATATGTGGAAAATTTAGATGAAAGTGGAAAAGACGTTTGTGACTTTATACGAGTACTGTAATTCTTTGATACCTAATTTTACAACAGGACTGAAAAAATACAAAAATTTGTGAAATTATACAAATCTTGTAATCAAAGAAAAAATAATTATCAAATTAAAACGCTATATGCTTTCTATAAATGTAAACATTCTAATTTCTTACTTTAATGAAATCCTGCAAACCTAACCTAAAAATTAAAATGACCCGTAAACTCGAACCTATATAAATTAAAATTATTTTTAGAACCATAAGGGACATAATGAAACCATGATATACTTTTAAAATTCTTTAATTAAATTTTATTTCAAGAATCCAATTAGGAACGAAAATTAGAGCTTTTGCATTCTATTGTTTCCCTTGTTTGGCATTTAGTAAATATACTTGAAAAGGATACATTTTAAATCGAAAAACCCCTTCAATATTAAATATTTATAATTATTATATTATTTACTTATTTTAATTTTTGCCAATGAATTTCAAAATTAAAGGTAAATAATAGTGAGTGCAATTAAATTCAAGAGAAATAAATTTGAAATCTTGGCGAATGAATTGCACTCAATTGAACATTATCATTACCAAATAGAATTCCTTATATTTCAAGAAATACTTAAGTACAGCCAATACAATTTCTCTTATTTCTTTTGAGACCCTACAAACCTAACCTCAAAATCTTAAATGACTTGTCAATTTAGAACTTCCAAAAAATAATATTTTTACACCCAAAATATGAAAACCAAAATAATGATATAGCTTGATGTCCAAAATTAACCAACAAAAATCTTAAATGTCTGCGACAAAATTACAATTAAAAACGAAAATTAGACCTTACGCGTTCTCGTTTTTGTCAATTTTCATGAAGTAATAGTGAAACAATTCCCTGTTTAAATTAAAGTTATTGTTCAAAATTAAATATTTATATTTGAAAAAGATGAACTCTATCAGAACTGAGATAAGTTAGTGAAAAAAGGTCAGGAGACTTAAAAACAAACCCAGTGAATAAAGAAATAGACTTACCTCGATACCGATGCCTGCTTCTAAATCCAGGAAGAAGTCAACCAAGGATCTGACCAGTTTGGCAGCTTTTGCCTTGCTGATAAGACTAAGGAAAGGTCGAGTAGCTTTGATGAGGTCAGCTAATTCCTTAGCCTTGCCCTCCTTTTTGTAAAGCTCCCCGAGCTGGAGGATTCCCTGTTCCTTGATACGGATGTTGTCCTCGTCATCGTCGGCGATGCTGGGATCAGAGACGATTCGCTCTATTTCGCTTTGAGAAACATTGGAGAACGTTTGAGAACGTTCAAACAACATTGCACCGGCCATGTTACAAATCGGAGCCGATTCCAAAGTAACGGTTAGGGAGACTCGCAAAGCCAAGAGACTTGCGAAAAGTTTCAAAAAATAAACGGAGCTCGATTATCAAGTACAAAGCCACGAAAACACCACGTAAAGGTTTGACAGCACCTTCGAAAATACTCTATATCCTTCACTTTTGTTTTGTTACTTTGTTCAATCACTGCCCACTTGATCACAGTCCCTCCCGCAAAACTCGTGTCATGCTGCTTGAGCATGATCCAAGAAGCATGGTCTCGCCACTTGGGGGTACGAAATACGTTCAAGCCGCGTCTCGTACAGCGGAAGACATCTTGTTTACCATGACAACGCAGAGACGCTTTCCTAACTACAATTGAAATGTTTTCGCGTCATGATGTAGCACAGCGTTTCTCAAACTTATATACTTAAATGTAGATAATAAGAATGTAGTTAATACCTGTTTTAATTCTTGAAGATACATAGTTTTACATGTAATAGAAATTGTAAATTTGAAACTATTTTATCCCTAAAGGACACTCGGGATCACTGAGAAACCATGGACTTTCAGATTGTTTTCAGATTGTCTCCTTTCTTTTTCAAGTATTTTCATCGGATAGTTGGATTGTCATAGAGGTTTTGGAGCTATTTTTTTCTATTTATATTTGGAGGTGCGTTAAATGGTAACGTCGTAATTGCAACAACTTGCTTTTTCAGCATTAAAAAATAAAAAAATAAAGTGCCAGTCATTTAATGCGGGCCCCTGCATGTTGGCAACCCGCTTGAAGCCGTCATTAGCAGACTGCAATGATAAGCACATTATTGTTGCATTTTTTTACGCTGAAAAACAAACTTTTTGCAATTACAGCACGACCATTTAACGTAAATTTTAACGTATCATTATAATTGCAAAAGTTTACATATTTATTTTGCTTCTTTTAATAATTATAATGCCATACTACTTTACCATTACTTTAGCATTACGCTATAGCGTAATGCTTGCGTTCGGCTGGTCCGCCAGGGCAACTAGTACAAATTATTTATAATGATTTCTGTAGTAAAAATCACAATACAAGAAAATTGTTCAACTGTCATCGTTCTTTTCAGAATCGATAGTGTAAATAGTATGGGCTTATAATTCTCCAAATATGCTGCAAAGAAGCACTTAAATTTTTAAATAGCACGCTCTTTCACATTTCATACTCGTTATCAATATAAGACATATTTTTCTAATTTTCATTTGAGCTTTATACGATTAGTTATAAGACTGTTTTCGAGTTTTTTCTGCAATTAACACTTGCAGCGTCGAACCTGCTTTAAACTTCCCGCTTGACGTCCCTTTAAAAATGTCTTCCGCTGTACGAATTCCTACGGGCCATTTGATTGGTTCACTTTTTTTTAAATGCGCGTGGCGAGACCATGGATCATGCTGCTTGAGGGAAAAGTTCTGACAAAGATGGAAAACTGTGGGTAGCGACTATATTTCCTTAATGCTGCGCCAGAGAGCAGCATCTCTCGAAGAAAATTTGAGCGGTAACGTTTAAATAGTTTCAATTGGTAGTTTTTTATTTATTTTTTATTTTAACGTATGTCAGTAGGCTGCGGCGTGAACAACAAAAAAATAAAGAGGTTGAACAATATATTTATTGTGAGCCAATATCATTGTTGAATTGATTCAAGATGCGATTTAGTGGAATTCTAGGGATGTGAGTCAATAAAACGTTTTACTGGAAAATTGAAAGTTTTATGAAACAATGAAAAGTTTCTCCAGAGCGTAGTTTCAGAAACATTCGAAAGTTTCACAATATATCAAATATAATTTGTACATGTAGATGGTAAAAGGAACTGACATACTTCAGACCAAAAGTAGATTTTTGATGTTGTAAATCCTTTATTTCTTGCCGACGTTTCGAAAACTTAGTCGTTTTCCACTTCAAGACTTAGTATTAAATTTCGGAGTTCGTCAAATTTTTTCGTCAATTATTATAAAAAATCCTCTTCCTCCTCACATCTTTTTTGGAGCATCATTTTTTGTAGGAAATTTTGTTAAATTTGAAAAAATTTTAACTCGTTCAATTAAAAACTTAATTTATAACTTTAAAACACATTTTAATAATGTAAATAACTTAGTTGAAGAGTCAAAGACTCCCCAACTTTTTTGCTCCATTTTTGCAAGGAGAAAAATTGCACTATATAATATATATAATATAACTAATAGAACTATATAATATATCAAATATAATTTGAATCTGGTCGATTGCGCCACCACGCCGCCGCCTTTGGCTAAATTGCTTCAAACCCGCGCCTCCGCTGATTTAAATTTTACGCCGTCGGCGTGGTGGCGTATCGGCGCGCCGACGTTATCTTAAGTATATTTGCATGTAGTACCGGATTTCTTTCCACCGGATGATCAGGTGGATTGATCTTCTGTCCCTATTTATTTTTATATTTTCCAAGCTGTATGTAAAAATTACTAAACTTGACCGTCACGCCGCCGCCGAGAAGCGAAGACGGCGGCGCGCTGTAGCGCCACCCACCGCCGATCAAAATTGCTCAAATCGCCGCCGCCGGTCAAAAGTCTGTCGGCGCAACCCCTTATGAATCGCTTTAGATCAATTTTTAATAAAACAATTGCATTTTCAACTGAAGAGATGGATTTCCAACTAAAATTATGTATCTCCACGCAGAAAGCTGAATTTTTAACAATAGTTAATTTGTTTAGCTAAGTATTTGTTGAATTTCTAATAAAAAAGAGGAATTCTAAACAAAAAATGTAATAATTGATATTTAAAGAAAAAAGAAATTGATTTTAAATCAAAAACAGTTGAAAGTTAACCAATTCTCAACAAAATAGTTGTATCCTAAACCAAAACCTATTAATTTTCAACTCTGTAGATTTGAATCAGCTAATTAAAATCTTTACGAATTTCGATCAGTGACTGAAGTGTACAGTGTACCTATTTATCAATTCTTTTTACTGATAAATTTTTAATTTTTACTGATTCATCAATTGAAAATACCATAATTCAAGCTAGAATTCAGTCACTAATTGATATTATATTTACATTTCTACCAAAAGATATTGAACAAAATAGTAGAATTATCAACCAAAAATTATTTTTCAGAAATAACAAAAATTTAATCCAAAATGTTATTAAATTTTCGAGCTAAAAAGACGAATTTTCGACCCAAAAATATAAAATTTTCACATAAATGTTTATTTGAAACCAAATTGTTGGATTTTTAACGAGCTCATTTAATCTATTCACCAAGAATATTAATTTTCAAAGAAAAAATTCAATGCACAAGTTACATTTTCGTGGGCTATCGGCCAATCGGTGAAGGAGGATTTAGCCGCCATTCATTGGTAGCCCGCGTCATGATTGGTTGACGCGTCGTTGCTAAGGCAACGGCGTCATACGGCATACCTCGTTTGCAGTTTTGTCGTCATATGACCATCATATGACGCAATAACTCGTCTACCAACCATTATCTGCGCTAACATTCACCAATGATTGAGTCCCCCCCCCCCACTATAGATGAACGATGACTGACGATGACCGTGTACCCCCTCACCGATTGGCCGATACGCCGCGCGCCATTCCTTTCAATGGGTCCTTGGATTCATATGTCAGAATTCGATTAAAATTCATTTGCAATTTACTTTATATTTTCGGTAATCTTTCCGCGAATATTTCCCAATATTGGAAATATTTCTCAAACCTAACCTCAACTAAGGAATGACTGCGCGCGACTGCTGCGCACAAGTTTGGAGAAAACGTCAAACTGACAGGAGGAGTGCTCCATATAATAAATAATGTCTCTGTCAGTTCACTTTCACCGCTCAAAAGCTCAATTACTATAACCAAAAACGCGAATCTCAATGTTTTTCTAAGAAAAAAAAAATTTCCTCTCCCTTTCGGTCCTTTCTACAAATCATAAAAACTTGCTTTTCAAATCAGTTCGTGTACTCGCGCCTTCAAGTGCTGAAGGCGTCGGCTGTAGGCCCTGTCTCTCATGTCGTCGAGTCAACGTTTCCTCAAATATGGCTATTGAGTGAAATATTTATTTCTTTTTCCATCGCAAACACCAAGGACCAACCGAATCTCGAACTTGTTTGGCTAGCGAATAGGTTATGCTAGCAGTCACTTTCTTCAAGAATGAGTGGAACGACGTGAAAAGCGGCAGTTCGGAAGTCGAGCAGTCGCATTTGACGTATAACGAAACATTGGTTTGCAATAATATCAAAGGTAAATAAAACCGTCGCGACGAAAAGTGCTTTTTCGGGAGTGAATTTGACCTCTTTTGATGTATTACATTCGTGGGAGGGATCCTCGAGAGTGAATCCAATTTGTGGGACTTCCGTACGTTAACCTAGTTTCAATGTGCGGGGGGCATGGACCCCCCAAGGTCTCTTCGTTAATCTTATTTGTATACCGTATTTGTCGATCCACGCCTCTCGCTTATCGGAGTGCTGAAAGTTCGTCACAATATTCTTTTCCGGTATGTGATTTTTTAAGTATTCTTCGCGATTAGATACAGTGATTCGCACGAACAATAATCCTGACTCACTATGACTCATATGAGTGTTTTGTCGTACCTAGTGCCGAAATCAATGTTGTTTTAGGTTTTTCAAGTATTTTTTTGTGCTGTGCTTGCAGGAATTGAGTAAAAGAAAATGCCAGCTCCACCGCCTCCGCCACCGACAGGTGGACTCAACCTTGCAAATTCTGGAGCTGGTGATGGAAGAGGAATGCTATTACAGTCCATCAGGGCTGGAAAAGCATTAAAGAAAACTGTCACTGTTGACAAAAGTGCTCCTGCCATAAGTGGTAAGTAGTTTTTCTGGCGAAACTTTCAAGGTGACAGATTTTAGTTTAGAAATCGAGATTTTAACCATTCTTGACCTCCCACGAGGGTTTTAAACTCATGGTTTCTGGTGGAAAAATCAGTGTAAGAATGCATTTCTTTGGGAGAATTTATGCTATCTCGTTTGGAAATAAGGAAGTGTATTTGATCACAGATTTGTTTTCTTTCAAGCATTGATATGTTTGTCTATTTTGAGTTTAATGCTTGATGCTGAATTGTAATCAGTGTCGGGTAAGTTACTTTTTTTGAGTAACTAGAGACAGTTACGTTACTTAACGAAAAAAAGGTGATTAGATACAGTTACTTTACTTGGAACTATAACTAGTTACAGTTACGAGATCAAGTGACTTCAAGTTACTTAAAAAGTTACTTTTTTCTCTTCCCAAATTTTATAATTTGCAAATAAAGATAACTGAGATGATAATTAATAAAATAATATATTTTGTACCTAGAAGTGAAACAGTATTTTTAACAAAGTAGATTAACTTTCAATCAAGTAGTTGAATTTTCAACTAAAAAAGGCCAACTTCCAACCAAAAAGGTAATTTTCAACCAAATAGTTTTACTTTCTACCAAAATATTTGAGTTTTCTACCTAAAAGGAAAATTAATTTAAAATATGTTAGTTAAATTTTCAACTAAAATCATGAATCTTCAACTAAACAACTAAATTTCTGACAAAGTAGTTCAACTTTCAACCAAGTAGTTAAATTTTCAACCAGAGAAAACGAATTTTTAACAAAATAGCTGAACCCTCTACAGATTTCTTTTTACCAAAAGAGATTAATTTTCAAACCTAAAACAAGATTTTTCAATAACAGAGTTAAATTTTTAGACAGAAAATACGAATTTTCAACAAAAGAATTAAATTTTTTTTTAATGTTAATTTTCAACCAAATAGTTTCATTTTCTATCAAAATATTTGAATTTTCTACATAAAAATAATGAATTTGAAACAAAATAATTAAATTTCCAACCAAAGAGATGAACCCTCAACCAAATCAGATTAATTTTCTACTAAAAAAGTTGAATTTAAAAAAAAAGATATATTTTTTTTTATCAAAATAGATACATTTTGAAACGAAAAGGCCAAATTTTTAACTAAGAAAGACAAAAATTTTCTATAAATTGTTGAATTTTCAAACCAAAAAGACGAATTTTCTACAAAATATTTGAATTTTCAAGCCAAAAGGATGAATTTTCACAAAAAATGTTACTTTTCAACCAAATAGTTGGATTTTCAACCAGATGGTGAATTTTTCCTACCAGAAATATTAATTTTCAACAAAAAAGTTAATTTACCACCAAATAGTTGAATTTTCTATCACCGTTGAATTTGACCAAAAGAAGGATTTTCAACAAAAAAACTTAAGTTACGTTACAAGTTACTTCTTAAAATAGTAACGAAGTTACCCTAAAAGTTACAAATAACGTAACTTTTTAGTAACTTAGTTACTTGTAACAAGTTACTACCCAAAAATGGTTGTGATATTCATGCTAATATGAAAATTACTATTAAAGCTGATAACATTCATAAGTTTATCCGTAATTTTCTATCTGTCTGTAGTTCTTTATCTAGTTGTAGATTGGGAAAGAAATTCGAATTCTGTACAAGATGTTGCAATCAAAATAAAACTACTAAAGAGATAAATTTATCTTCAGGTTTATAAATTAACTAGCATCATCAATCATGTGCTATGCGCGCGTGTAGTTTTTCAACCAGAAATTTGGGTTTTCAACCAAAAAAGATTGCAATTTTAAATAAAAACTAGTTGAACTCATTCAAAAAGATGAATTTTTAATGAAATAGTTGGATCCTCAACCAAAACAAATTAATTTGCAACGAAAGAGTTTCATTTTTAACCAAAAAGTATTAAATTTTTACCAAAAAAGAAGAATGTTTTACAAATTAGGTTTTACCAAGGAGAAGAATTATTTTCTAACAAAAAATAAGAATATTTAAAGAAATAGTTATTACATTTCCAACCAAATAGATGAATCTTCTACCAAAGAAAATTAATTTTTAACAAAATTAACCAAGTAGTTTGAATCTTTAACCAAAAAAGGTGAATTCTCAACAACAATTGTAATAGTTGATATTTCAATCAAAAAAGATATTTCAAATAAAGAGCAGATGAATTCGTCAAAAAAAAAACTAATTTTTAACAAAGTAGTCACATTTTCAACCAAGAAAGATGAATTCTCAACGAAAAATGTTTTTTTTTTCAATATTCAAATTCGAAAACATTAGATTTTTACCAAAAGAGACGAATATTTGAAGAAATAGTGATTACATTTTCAACCAAAGAGATGAATGTCCAAACAAAGAGATCAAATTTTTAATAAAGTACTTCAATTGTTAACAAAGTAGTTTGTATTCTTAATAAAAAAATATTAATTCTCAACGAAAAATCTAATAGTTGATATTTTAATCAAAAAATATATTAATTTCAAATGAAAAACAGGTTAATCCATAAAAAAAGTCGAATTTTCAACATAATAGTTCAATCTTAAACCCAAATAGATTAATTTTTAACCAAGGAGGTTAATTTTCTGCCAAAAAATACGAATTTTCAACGAAATACATGAATTTTCAACAAAATAATCATATTTTCAACAAAGAAATGAATTCTCAACGAAATTTTTTTTTCATATTTAAACCCAAAAACATTTCATTTTTAATCCAGAAGTGTTGAATTCATCAAAAATTAAATTTTTACCGAAAGAGATGAATTTTCTACAAAGTTGTTTTTACCAAGAGGAATAATTTTCTAACAAAAAAGACGAATATTTGAAGAAATTGTTATTACATGTCCAACCAAAGAGATGAATCTTCAAATAAAGAAATTGAATTTTTAACCAAATATGATGCATTCTCAACGAAAAATGTAAAAGTTTAAAAAAATTTTAATTTTGCAAAATCTTTCAAAATAAACAAAATTGCCCTAAATTTTATTCTCGACATTTTTTAGAAATCATGAAATTTTTTTTAATCTTTTTAAATTTTCTTTAATAATTAATTTTTCAAAATGAAAGATCTTTGAAAATTTTTCCCAGAAATTTTATATTTTGTTAAAAAAAATTTTATATCTTTTCAACTTTCAAATTATTTGTGCATGCTTTTAAAATTTCTAAGTATCTCTTAAACATATTTGAATTTTTCCTACAATTTTGTAATCTTGCAAAAGTAAAAAATATTGCTTTTAAATCTTCTACGTGATTTTTCGAAATTTCAGGAAGTCTTTTGAAATCTTTTTTATCTTTATGTTAAAATTAATTTTTAAGCAAAAAATCATTTTAAATTTTGTTCGCTTCTCTTGGAGAATTTGTTCTAAAATTGTCTAATCTTGCGAAATTGCATCATTTTGCCTTCGAATCTTTTACATTATTTTTCGAGATTTTAGAAAATCATTTGAAATGTTTTGAATTTCAATCGATTTTCTCTTAAATTTAATTTGTCAAAATAAAAGACATTTTACATTTTCGCAGAAATATTTTAAAAAATTCATTCTCTTGGTAGTTTTTAAAATCCCTAAAGATGACCTTAGTCCCAGTAATCGTGATGCCAATTTTCTTGCTTTTTATTTCATTTGAATGCATGTAATTTCTATTTGCCATTATAAAATGCTAAAAATAAGTGAGTTTTATCATTAAATGTTACTTTTAACACATTTTTGTAACAATATATTCAAACTATAACCAAGTTCCACGATTACTGGGACCGTCACGATTACTGGGACATTTACCTTACTTTTTGCATTATTTATTATTATTATTATTTTTTAAATTTCAAGATTTAAATTATTTTCAAATTTTTGAAAACCTTCTAAATATCTTTTGAAACAGTTCAGTTTTTGTAAACTTTATAAATTCCTGCAAAATAAAAAAATAAAATTATTAAGATCTTTCAGATTCTTTTTCGAGATGCTCTAAAATTGTCCAAACATAAAATTAATCATTTGAAATAAAACATAAATCATTGAAAATTTCCCCAGAAATCTTATTGGCGGTACTAACAATTTTTGTTGCCGGTACCGACCATGTCAGTACTGTTTGCTTAGAAACATTTGCAAATCAATTTCATCATGAAATAAAATTGCTTGTTTGGAAATTTTAATTTACAAAATTGATTGTGCACAAAATTCGTATTCTTTATTGAGAGATAAACAAATTGAAAACAGCTACTAAGTCATATTCACGCATTGTCGCAACTAATCAGATTTTTGACCATGTATGCGAGATATTGTTACACCACTTTTTTATTGTATATGATTTTTAGATATCGTTTATATATTTTAGTATGGATAAAAATTTGCTCGAATAAATTCTTAGAATAATTTCTAAAAATGATTTAAAATTAATTCAGCAAACTTATGTCAAATTCGAAGCCTTCATATTCCAAATTCTAATATGCGAAATTGGTCGAAATTTGAATCTCCAAATAATTTAGCTATTCTATATATTGTACTCGACAATATTTTCAACGAAATGAAAATTTCTCTTTCTTATTTGAATCTGTGTGATTTCCTGCAATAGTAGGAAGTATGTTACCGAAGCACTCAAAGTTAATCCAATACCGATTGGCGCCCTATATGCTTATTAAGTTTCAAAGAAAGTCAAAGAATGTATGATGTTCGTTTAAAAAAGCAACCTTTAATTGATATGCTTTTGATATTAATCATTCACTTTGTATTAATAAAAATCTATTAAGTAGCCAACAAGAAATAAATTATAATTTTAAATTCCTTAGCATTAAAAATAACCATCCACTTCTACTTGGTTTAAAAGCAAAGAATTGTTTTTATGCTGACACCTAAATTACTTTAATTCAGGCAAAGTAAGAGGCAGTGCTCCAAACTCCAATTCATCAAGTATTGGCAGAAACAACAATTCAAATTCCAATTTGTCAAGTAATATCGGCAGCAGCCTTAGTAATGGAAGTCCTGCAGGACTTGGAGGCCTTTTCGCAGGTGGAATGCCGAAACTAAAGCCCACGGGACTCAGGGGCAACTTGGAAGAGAAAAGCAATGGAAACAGTGTAAATAATTCTAGTAGCGGTAACATTCATCATAGCACTCATAACACTCATACAATTCCAAGTGTGAAACGAGGACCGCCACCTATCCCACCACCTATTGCGCAGAAACCACAGGTGAATAATAAAAGAAACAAGATTTCCTATTCCAGTCTCGGAATCACTGCTGCCTTAATCAGTGAATAATCGTGAATCATTTCTCCGCTAGTTTATAAATTATTCTCATATTAATCAATCCTTTCTCTTGCTCCTTCAGAACCTTGATAAATATTTTCATCCTACTAATAGCTAATCAGAAACTTGCGTTGCAAGTTGTAAGCCATATTTAGATGAATATAGAAACTAATGCAAATAATTGGCAGATGAACAATTTTTTATCTATGTATTGCATTCTTTCTTTTCTCTTTTTTAATCGGTTGGCAATGAATAAGCACAAAGCACATGCATGAAGGATGAGAGTACAGAACTAGATAATCAACATTTTTCCGAAAATGGATTTATTGCATGAAAAGTTCTTATAAAATTAAATACACGTTATATTAAAAGCATTTTCTCATATTCTCAGTTTTTTAAACAGTAATAAACAAATTACATTTATATTTTAGCAAAAATTTACATTTTTAATCGCAATCCGTAGCCAAGCCTGTTCCTATTTGTGGTCAGTGTGACTTTGAGATTGCCAGCTATGTATCTATTTTCACGAAGTTGGATAACTTTTTCTGATAAAATTTTCGTGGGCTTGAATCAGCATCACGTCATCTCGGAAGTGGACTTCCGTCTTATTTTAAATGGTGATTTCGATTTTACAGAATGTTTTTTCGCTCTCTTGAAACATTCCGATTTTGTTGGTTATCTAGTTCTGTTCTGCCACCCTTCGAATGTTTTAAACAATAATTATTTTTTCTCAACACGCCTAGCATATTTGCATGATTGAATTATTTTTGCATTAAATTTTAGTTGTAATCGAAATTCGAAAAAAAAAATATTTACGAGAGATTCTACTAAAAACATCTGCGATGCAAAAAATCTGCCGAGTACAGCTTTTGAATCCATGAATTTAAAGTTGGCCAAGTAATTTAGAAAAAAAAATATAATCAAAAATATATAAAGAAATTTTTTTTAAGTGCCCTACATAAGTTGAAAAAAGCCATATTAGACTTTATATAACTTGACGGAATTATATTATATCATAAATCTCCCGTACCAAGTAATTTTTTATTAAAATCATTCTGCTTTTAACATTCAATCCCGCCAAAGTTTATAACGTCTAATATAGCTTTTTAAAATTGATTACAAAATTTCTGTAGCGCACTTTATAAAAATGTTCTCTAATTTAAGTTGGAAAAGTGCAAGGGAGAAAACGCCAAAAGAAAAATTAATTTAGTATACTAACAATTAAAGTTTAATCATTCTCGTGGGTCTTTTGTAAACAATTACGTTGAGAGATTTACAAGTTGTTTTTGCGGATAACACTTATTAAAGACTATTATTATTATTACATTTTCCCAAGAGACTTAAACATTTTTCACGCAGATGATACAGGAGAGTAATAAAAATGCATTATTATTTCATTATTTTAAATAAACAATTAAATTTCTCACCTGTGTTCACCTCTGCAGCCTAATCTATCCAACCGATTTACGTTAAATTTTGATGAGAAGTCTGTAGTAACATATTCTCGATACATTTCCCGGAATTTTCGATATCTTGAATAGTTCTTAAAATTTTACCATTCATGTCATTTCTGAATTTTCATTGTTTACGCTAAAAACGTAAACGTTTAAAAAATATTCAAGATACCGAAAATTCCCGCAAGGTGTTTCGATAATCTGTTGCTACTGACTTATCGTCAAAATTTGGTGCTAATCGGTTCGATAAATTAGGATGTAGAGGTGAGTACAGATCGAAAATTCGTTGTTTTTATGTTTTTTGTTATTTGCTTTATTCTCATAATTTTTAAGACATTAACATAAAATCAGGTCTAAGCTTGTGTTTAATGGCCGATCAGTCAGCTGCTAAGTTTTTTTTTATTGAAATCTGTTAGGGAATTGCGCCGATAATCCACGAAAGTTCTAAAATACAAGATTATTCCAGATAAGGATCCTTGGTAGCTTTTTTTGTATTTGGCAACAATTCACTGCCGCGATTCTTGATTAAATTAATCAGTTAGGTATTTTTAATTTATTTCAGGTGACGAATTATGATTCGACAACGAATAATACAGAAATTCATAAGGGTTTTGGAAAATTAACACACGCGCCGAAGCCTCCACCTCCGACGACTGCTGCTCCCAAAAAACCTTCTCCACCCCCGAAGAAATTAAGCCTTACAGCCGGTACCGTTTCGAGAGCGCAGAGTATGAGATTACCAAGGTCACCTCCTGTCCTTGCGCCGACGCCTCCTTCCCTTCATCAATCTCAGGATTGCCTCAACGCATCAGAAACGCAGCAAAGGCGCATCCTAAGGCCGCCGATTGTAAGACCGCCCTCGCCTCCGATTTCCAGGGTAAACAGCACGGCCACTATAATGAGAGCCGCACCGCCTCCGCCTTCCAGGGTTGCAGTGACCGCACCCAGCATACCGCCACCACCTCCTCCGCTTCCTCATCGCTCCGGACCCACGCACCAGAGGACAGCGCCACCTCCTCCTCCCACCCCTCCCACAAGAGGTTCCTCGATGAGAAACGGCCAGTCGATTTCCATAGACCTGGATGCGAGGTTCTCCCATCTTTTCCACTCAATTGCAGAGTTTCCGTCTCCCGACCCCTTTACAGGATGCCCCAAGGTCTACAATAGCAAATTAATCGGTGAGGACCAACGGCAATCCTTCCTCACTCTTAAACGTGAATCCGCCACATTCTATGTTTAATTAACCGACCATTTCACTCTGCACTAATATCTTATAGGCCCATGTAAAAATATTCCTGTCAATTTTGGAAGATTAATGAGAAATTTCATTCTCGAGAATTCCCTATAGGAGCCGTGCCTAAATTACGTTAAGTATTTTAGGTAAAGGGGTGGGTTGAACATTTTCTTATGCTGTCTTGCACAGGCGTTGGGCTAGATGTTTAAAAAAATCTTACGCATGACTATTTTGCTCTATATTTAAGATAATCATTTCATGTAAGATATTACCGTAAGGTGGGGCTAGGCGGCATATATGTAGGAGAAAGTGGCGCACCCTTGTTTTTGCATTTCTGAATTGCGATATTTGCTTCTTCTATGTTTTGCAACTGAATTTTTACCGTTTTTAGTTAAAAAGCCTTTATACTTTTTCCCTAGAAGAAGAAATTATGGCATTCAGACATGCAGAATCAAGGATGCGCCGCTTTATCCTACACGCGCCGCTTAGCCTTAGTTAACGGTAATAAATAAATATCTGAAATAAATCATTTATGTACGGCTCCTTAGGACTTGATCTTCCGAGGAATGAAGTTTCCAAGAGACTATCAGGATATTTTTTGCATTGGCACATTCTTTTTTCGCATGTCTGCACTTTTGGCACGAGGAATTGGCAGATATTCAGTTTTTGGTGTATTGTTTCCGAGGAAAATCCTTTAGGGACTTTTAAATGATATCTCCCAACAAAATTTTTATTTTTTTGTTTTGTTTTGTTTTTTCTGTAACCGAAGTTCAATCGCTTCAAGCACGTTGGTTTTTTAGAATAAGTTTTTTGTAAGAGTGATTCATTTGCTAAGCAAAATGTTTAGCAGTGAATTCTCGAAAGTCGAGTCGAAAGTAGATTTCGAATGTGATTTATTTTTTGTTTAAGTGCATGGTAAATATGTTACAACTTTTATTGCTAATCCAGAATTAGATCAAGTTAATTAGAATGTATTGGAGGTGGCTTTGAGTGTGATTTTTAAAATGACATTAGTCACTAGATTTTGAGATTAGACATCTGGCACGTAACAACTTAATATTCTTTTAGTGTTATAATTTATTTTTGTGCAAAAAGAGTTGCGAACTCTAGCTGGAAGCACTATTATTATTCATATTTATGTTTATGTAAGTTTGAGAAATTCTTCAAATGAAATTGGGTAGAACGGTCAAATTTGAGGAACTGGACGTTAATCAAAACTTGAAATAGTAGTATCATATCAAACGAAATTGTCAAAATTTAGGTCAAATTGTTAAGAAAGAATGAAACTTATATAAATGTTTTTTACGGCCTGAAAGAAGTTTTAGGATCGCAGCCAAGAAAACTGGCATAATTTGTTTTCAATCCGGTATCTATTAAAATATTAAAGATAATGAACCCTTTCTTTTTGATTTTGATATAGGGTTTCTCATTGTTTCAAAATCCTCCCTAAAAATATTCAGAGATAACAATTTACAAAATGACAATTTTCTCAAACTCAAAATCCCAAAGTTTTGTTTAGACTGAGTTTTATGTTTTTTTTTTTTTTTTAATATAATTTGAGTAAAAGTTAGGTGTACCGTTACCTTAAATAAACATTTATTTATAAAATGTTGTACTATAATTCCAAAGATTAGATACTTCTTAACTTGGTTTTGGTTTACATTGTGTATTCTTCCTTCTTATATATTTAAGTTACTTTCCCTTATTTCTGTAAAAATTCCAACTTTCAATTTGATCAAAGCTGCAAATATTTTCCAGATTTTCAACTAATAAATCTAATATTCCAAAAATAAATCGAGGCTCTAGAACTTAGAAATAACCAAATATTTTCTTAATCTTTAGTATTACATATTTTGTGGCTCAACACATATTTTTGCACACGCTTTAGTTGGAATTTGTAGACTCTCTCGCTTCTTAATTTTTCATCAGAACACATAATTCGTAAAATTTTTAAACTGTCTGACCAAATCGCACACAGCATGATGTTACATCTCTGGCTTTTGCTAATAGCGAAAGTGGTGGAATGTAAAAAAATTATATTGATTATTTTAAAAAATTGCAGCAGCAAAGCAACAAGCTCCACAACCACCGCAGCGATCAGCACCTACCCCCAGTTCGATGGGTCAATTAAATACCTCGTCTGGGGGTAAACAGTGGCAACACAATGCGGCTTCATCGGCGTGTTGAAAATTGAAAAATCCGATTGACCGGCGTGATATCTCGTTCTAGTTAGCCTATAATAATGTTCTTAAAACATTGCCAAATTATAAGAAGCGAGTAAAAAATAAGAACCTAGGCGTCATTTTGAGCAAACTAGTTAGAAAACTTTCCTTCGTCATTGAAACCAATTTTCTTTCACTGGTCCTGATTAGCGGTGCGAAAAAACTCGAAATTCAGGGCTTCCAAAAAATAAACCTAGAAATTATCCAAATTTGAAAGCTTTTAATTGTAAATAAATAAATTAGAAAGCATTCGAATTAATCAAATTTTAAGGACTGAAATTTAAAACATTCGAACTTAAATGTATTCTAATTTACAAGAATCCAAACTTTTCGAGTGTTCAAAATTTTGGATTCAAGTACAAAACTGTTTGGTACTTAATGTGTTTGGTTGTTGTAATTATTTGCTCAATTTTAAATCGAATTTTTTTCGAAAATTATAAGAATTGGATAAATTTCAAGTTTTTGCAACACCACTAATTTAGTCTTTTCAAGTCATAATGCATATCTACATTATTTCGTCATATCAAAATTACTCCACCTTTTGTGTAAAAAATTACATCCCAAAAAAATAGTTTCGCCATAATTTTATTCATGTATAGACTACAAAATATTTGAAAAGGTGAAAGTGTCTTTCGGGCGAGGGAAAATTGTTTTCCTGTAAAAGTTTCATGACAGCCCTATATTGTTATGCACTCTGTGCACTGAGAGCCAAGATTTACCTTATACAAGATGTGAAATATGATACACGTTACATTTCTTCAAGACAGAAACTTCTTTTTCGTTCGGTTCGTTAACCAAAATAACAAAAATTACCGGGAATCTTTATTATTAATTTGTCAAAAGACGCTTCAAGTCTTTCGTTGAAGTATTAACACGTACTTTAGATTTCGTGTATATCTTCCTTTTTATCGTATAACAATTTAATCTGCTAAACACTAGTACCCAAACATTTCGATTATGCTCTAATTTACTGTCTTACATGTTTTAATGTAATTCAAATGACACGATTCAAACGTGTTTGCATAATCTTGTAATATTGTTGAAAATATAGTACATTATATAATTTTATCTTTTGTTTTTCCTCTCCCTTTTCAGAATATGTGTAGAAAGAAAAGAGACAAGTTAACAATTATTGTTTATTTATTAAATTAGACGTGTGATACTTGTTTCAATTCAAAATCGAATTATAAATCTGCCTAATTCATGTTGGTGGGCGCAAAGAAGCGCGTCAAGACAACTGAATTTATTAATCAAATTAATTCTACGTCTCCAATTCCTTTTCTATGATTTTACGATATTCATCAAATCCACCTTCTATACATTGGACTGAACCTCCACCGCAGACCCAGAGTTCTTTGCAGACCATTCGAATAAGTCTCTCGTCGTGGGAGACGAGTATAACACCAGCCTGATGAAAAAAAATAATATTGTATTAATTATTATAATTAGAGATCGATTTAAATTTAAATAAGGAGAACTAAACTCAAAATGTACTTACTTGGCAAACATTGAGTGCTTTACCCAGCGCTTCGATAGATTCTATATCAAGATGATTCGTCGGTTCATCAAGGACGAGGAAATTGGGCATCGCGGCGCACATCAGAGCAAAAGCAACTCTCGATTTTTGACCTCCAGAGAGAGAATTTATATTCTGAAGAGCCAGGTCACCACTAACACCAAAACTACCCAGCATCCTTCTGTATTCCTCAATTGGCTTACCTGTAATTTAAGGAAAAAAGTAATTGCACTCTAAATTATTTTAAAATCAATTACAGGTTTCCTCTTTTGTAAATCAAATAGTGAAATGACCGATTGCTATACATTTAATTTTATTTACTATTTAATATTTTATTCAATACTTCAGTAATAGAAATTATTAAAAAATTAATGGCCTTTTAGAAGTATTGAAAATGCTACTTTAAAGGTAATTTTAGATGATGTCAAACTTTAAACTAAAATTTGCAAGTCACCAGCCATTTTTAGGTAATTAATTTTGAAATCTTTGTGAGATCTTTTGTAATATAACCTAAAACGCGTTTGTAAAATATTTTGAATCTGTAAAATCCTTAAAATCTTTATGAGATCTTTGAAAGCTTTGGGAAATCTTTTTTAATCTTTGAAATCGTTTCAAATCCTTTTAATCTTTTGTAACCTCTTGAAATCTTTGTAATCAGATATATTACGCTTTTTTTTAAATCTTTTGAATCTTTGTGAGATATTTAAAATCTTTTACAATATTTAAAATTCTTGAAATCTTTTCAAATATTTTGTAATCTTTCTGAAACCTCTTGAAATCTTTGAAATTGGATGTATGCGCCTTTGCGAAATCTGTTGAATCCTTGTGTAATTTTTGCAATTTTTGTAAATATTTGAAATCTTTGTATACTATTTTCAAACGTATGCAATTTTTGAAATCTTTTAAAACCTTTCGAAATAATTTGAAATCTGACGTACACGCCTTTGTAAATTGATTTTTGAAAATAGTGTTGCACAATTTAAAAATTATGTATTTACTTTCAAGGATTAGTTTCAAGATTCTAATTGAAAGGCGGCAGTACAGAACTAGATAACCAGGGTGTCTAGTGATCAGGCAATTTGAAATTCCCGGTTTTTTTCCGGTCAAATATTTTTCCCCCGACCAAGTTTTAAATGTCTTTTTGTGATTTTTTGTAGTCAATGTGTACATAGAAATAGGAATTTAAACATAATATACATAGAAAAAATCTGCCCGCTGATCGAGCACACTCTCAACGTGCAGTGCGCGCGCGTCTCCCAAGTTTGAGCGCGCCTAGGGTGCGCACCTGTTTGATCTCACGCTTTGCGCTCGATCATTGTATATCCCCCACATTTTTGCATAGGACTTTACCATCAAAAACTAAAATTTAATAATTGTGAATTCTCTTTTGTTAAAGCTCCTTCGGCTTTAACGAACACATTCTGTGTCGTTTTTCGTGCGGATAAATTGTTTGAATTTCCGAGTACTACGAAAAGCCGTATAGAATTTTCAAATCTTGAAAAAAATGGTCTCAAAAATGTTGAAAATGCTATAACTTTTTGAATTTTTATCGAAAATAGCTGGCTAAATAACTTTTCCTTTTCTTTCAGATCTTAAAAAAGTGTGCCAAAGCTCAATCCAAACTGATCATTTTTTCGAAAGTTATCGTGCCTATAGACAGACAGCTTCTTAGATATCGTTTTTTCTGGCTCAGAGGGTCTCAAAACGTGGAGATTTAATGAAAAACGGCTAAGTTAAATTTCACATAAGAATGAGAATGTAAAAAATTTGCTTTTTTGTTTATTTGGTAATGTCATTTTTCACGACTTTAACCAAAACCACGCGTCCTATAAAAAAATGATTATTGTTGATTTTTCATAATATTTTTGTGGGGTCAAAATTTGAATGTTCGATTTTTTGAAGAAAACTCAAAAAGTTGTTACGATAATCTTGTAGGTACATAGAATTTTCAACTCTTAGAAAAATGGTCTCAAAAAGTTTGAAAATGCTCTAACTTTTTGAATTTTGATCCAAAATAGCTGGCTGACGAACTTGCCTTTTTCTTTTAGGTCTTAAAAAAGTGTGTACAGACTGCAGACAGATTACAGACTACAGACAGATTTACAGACAGATTTTACCTTCGTAAAAATCGTTTTTTTCTGACTTAGTGGCTCTCAAAACGTGGAGATTTGATGAAAACCGACTAAGACAAATTTTACATAAAAACAATACCTTCTCATTAGGATGAGAATGTCAAAAATGACATAAATCAGTACTTAGGATAAGCATAAGAAGGAACCTTGCGACTGTAGATAAAGTGGAAATGAAATAAAAAGAAAATAAAGTAGAAAAAAGTCGATTTTTCGATCAAATACAAAAAATTCCCGGTCCTGAACGAAATTCCCGGTTTTTTCACGGTCTAATAAAATTCCTGGGTTTTTCCTGGTTTTCCGGTTCGCTAGACACCCTGATAACCAACATTTTTTCGAAAATAAATGTATATTATTTTATCATTTTTCAATACAGTAATAAAAAATTATAATTTTAGTTAAAATTGTAGCGTAGTGATAATTGTTTTGATTCCCTTCACGATATTTTCTGAAATTATTATAGTTTATAGAAAAAAAAATTCTTTTATAGTCGATTCACCGAACAATCGTTATAGGTCGGTGCGATACCGTCATACACAATTTTGATTTTCTCGAAACAGAATAATTTGTTTGCATCAAAAATTTATTATTCTTCTTTAACTTTCTCATATATCGGGAGCAGGTTTTTATTTTTGTAAAAATTTGAAAATCCGAACTTTAATCGTTACCAAAAACCAATGTTCAAAATCTGTGAAATTGTAACCTCAAAATTCTTGGACGATTTACTCGGAATTGGTTCAATTTTTTAGATCAGAATGTATTTTCGTTCTTTTGAAAAATTAATATTTTATTGGTTATCTAGTTCTTTACTGCCAACCCTCAATTTAATTAACGAAGTCACATTTTGTAGTAAAAAAATCTATCCAATTACTTTGAATGTCAGTTGATACGACATGATATGATACTTATTATTAATATATTTATCATCTTTAACATTTCTATAATTTCAAATTATAATTTTAAATGCATAATTATAAAACAGTTTAATCTTTCAGGCCTAGAAGCTAAAGATTTTTTGCTTGAAAAGCTTAAATTCGAAAGTGTTGTACATAGTTTCAAAATTAATTAATTACATAAAAGAAAAAAATATATAAATAAAAAAGAGATCAAAATTAAATTATCTGAAATTGATACCGCAGTAATTGAATAACTTGTTTAATTTCGAATGTTTACAATTTGTAATTAAAATTGAATTAGTTGAATTTTTGAAAAGTAGATATAATCAACAAATTGAAAAATTATTATTTTTTAAGCGATTTAAATTTACTTAAAATAACTAAAATTTTAGAGCGTTTAGGTATGAAAAGTGTCAATATCATAATTTTTGGTGATTAAATTTTTTTTCAATTTTAAATTAAGTTCGGATTCGTTTAAGTTTCAACGTTCTAGAGTAGAAACGTTTTCATTTTTAATGTCTCCCACTTGAAATTACCATTTATTTAGAACGTTTTATTAGAATACTTGAATTCATTTTTTGACTTCAGAAAAATTGGTCTAATCAGTTTTAATGTTGAACTATCATTTTTTTATGCAATAACAATTATAAATTGTAGAATTTCAGAAGTTTTGAGTTTGAAAGATTCAATTTATTTTTCAATTAAAAATTTCAATCTCTTTGAATCTAAAATTATTCAGATTCAAAAGTTTACAATTTTTATCATTGAATTTTGAACGTTTTTAATTATAAATAATACAATTACAATTCATTTAAATTTCAAAAATTCGAATCTGAAAATATTCGATGTTTAACGTTTTGAAATTTTCCTATTTTCGAAATTTTAATATGAAATCATTCAATGTCGGGAATCTTCAATTCAAACTAAAATGTTACATAGAACGCTTTGAATTAGAAATGATATAATTCAACTCCTTTCTAATGAAATTGTCAAATTTTCAAAATTTTATTCTGCAATTAGTCAATTTTGAGAGTTTCTATTTTTAAATGTTTTAATTTCAAATACTTTAAATTTCCAATTGCATGCACGCTTTGCGCGCGTTAATTTACTGCTAGTGTATAATAAAATTCATCATATGTGATCATATGATCATATGTACAAAAACTATGGGAATCCCAAAGAGAATATGTTATTTTCTCAACCGGGAGACGAAAATTATAAAAATAGTGGCCACCCCGTGAATTAACAGCGACATTTTCAACTAATAATTTTTATAATTTGTAAGTTGAATATTACGAAAAATATAGACTTTAATCATGTTTACCAAATTTTAAATATGAACATACTAAAAGATTATAAGCAATACTAAAAAATTTAAATTACTCTACTGATTTCAATAAAATAAAGGCTTTATAAACAACAATAAAAAAATCAAATTCAAGGTTCTCATAAAAATTCAATGAGATTACCAGGTTTTCAAGGTTAAAGTTTTAAATGAGTTCACAAATATTTAAACGATTTCTCAGACATTTCAAAGATTTTAAACCAATTGTACAAAGATTGCAAAACATTTCACAAAGATTAAAAATATTTCAAAAGATTGCAATGATTTCACAAAGTTTTAAATATTTTCACAAAGATTGGAAAACACTTCACGAAGGCTTGTACGCCAGATTCAAGAATGATTAAGCCCTCGATCAATTATTATCTGAATCTATATTATACCTGGGAAATGATTTTGCAACAGCTCAACAGGACACACCCTCATGTCAAGCTGATCGACGTGATGTTGACTAAAGTATCCAAACTTCAGATTTCGATGAACATGAACAGTTCCACGCGTAGGACTCAAAGTTCCCGTGATAAGTTTTAGCAACGTCGTTTTTCCGGCTCCATTCTCTCCCACAATGCAGATTCGTGACTCTAAACCAGCAGTGAGATTAACGTTAGATAATAAATCAATTCCCTCATTATAACGAAAATAAACCTCGTTCAACTGGAGAATCGGAGGACTGAGGGCCTCTACTTCTGGGAATCGCAACGTGACTTCTCCTTCCTTCTCAATTGCCTTCAATTCTGGCCTACAAATTAAAGATACTTTTTAAAGAGACACTTGATTATATATATTTTCAATTTAAATCAGGTAGGCAGAAAAACTTACAGTTTCTCGAGCATCTTTATTTTACTCTGGACACTAGAGGCACGATTGGCATTGTAACGAAACCGGTCGATGAATTCTTGGACGTGAGCTCGCTTTGCTTGTTGAGCTTCGTATTCTCTTTGCAGATTCCTTTCGCGTTCTCCTTTCGTTTTCGAAAACTGTTCATAATTTCCACGATAGGCTTCTATCTTTTGGGCTTTCAAATAGAGAATATCGGTTGGAACCTGCAATATAAATACATTAAATATCAATAGATGGAGAATAAAAAATATATATATATTAATAGAAACAAACTGAAAGAATTTTATACCGTGTCTAAGAAATTACGATCGTGGGAAACAACTAGTAAGGTGGTAGGCCACGACTGAAGATACTTTTCGAGCCAGAGGATGGCTTTGATATCCAACATGTTCGTCGGTTCATCAAGAAGTAGCAAATCAGGTTTGGAGAATAGCGCTCTCGCGAGCGCGAGACGCATCCTCCATCCTCCAGAAAATGATTTGGTGGGCCAGGCCTGTCTCTCGACCGAAAAACCAAGACCTGAGAGAATTGTGCTCGCCTTAGCTGGCGCCTTTTCTACTTCTGCGAGCTGCATCGATTCATAAACTCGAGCCAGTTCTTCTCCCAAGTCTCCTGATTTTCCTTCGTCTTTTGCAATAGCTGCCTGCAATTCCGCTTCACGGCTAAGCAATGCGCTTCGTTCATAATCACTGACTAATACAGATTCAAGTGCTGAGGTTTCATCTCCTGCTACTTCTTGCTCCACGTGTAAAATTCTCACGTGCGAGGGAATTCGAAGTTGTTTGCTGTAAAAGAAAAATAATAGACTAATCAATCCTAAAATTGATTACAAATTATGATTATCGACTAGGGATCTAATTAAGTTTCAAAATGTCAACACACATCAGAGGTTAAAATCTGAAATACAGTATTAAAAACTGCGTGAATCTAAGCAACAAAACTGAAAATAAGTTCAACCACGTGAAAGAACAATAATTTTATCAAATTAAAAAATTAAGTGAATCAGAAAATCTTTCAATAAACAAAGTACAAGCTAAATCATAAACTGTTATCTCACTATCAAAAACGAATCCAAGTAAACCCAAGGATCATGAAAAAAATTTTTTTTGATATCACTGATAAAATGGGTTAAAATAATGTCAACATTTTTATAACGTTTACATTTTCCTGTACAGTTCTAAAATCAAAATTCTTGAGACAAAACAAGGATTCCTATTGTAACTTTCAGTAATCTGATTTTTTCACTATGAATACGTTCTCTGTGTGTACAAAAAATATGGCCAATCTTTTATGTGTTTAGTTTTTGATAACAAATAATAAAATAAAATTACATAAAAAAATTGTATGAAAAATTCTTTCATGTTTCATATTTGTTATTTCAAAAAATTCCAACCTGATCAACAATGATTTTTTCTCAAATATGTAATTTTATATTGTTATTTATTATCGAAAACTGTATAGATAAAAGATTCGCAATAAATTTTCAACACACATAAATTTGTTTTTAATTTTTCAAAAACATTAAAAACTTTAAATCTTTTTGTAGTGGCCAAAAGTGACATTTAATTTTTTTTATATCACGAGTTATCCTGATAGGATTCCTCAAATTTTACGCATACAGTACCAGCGGAAATTATTTACACTGCTGTTTTTTGAGCTGTGAAAGGTAATGTAATTTTGCGTCTAATAATTCCAAGTTGAAGGGAAAATGTCCATTTTTGTAAATATATTCCAAAAAAACGTTAAATTTCGCTTTTTTTGAAAAATTGGAATAATTATGGAAATAATTAACATTTTTAAGTTCTTGGGCTAATTCCAAAAGCAAGTAATTCCATAATTGCGTTTTTCCACGGAAGTCCATACCAATTTTCTAAATTGTTATGATATTTATAGAATTTTTACCCTAGATTCTGCTCTAGGATCAAGCTTGGTGCAAAAAAGTCGCAAAAATTGAAAAAAAGTGTAAATACTCAAAAACACTTGAGAAAATAATGGTTTAGCATATTTTTATAAATTGTAATTATATTCGTGAATATATTGTTTTGAATTTTTTCAAATAATTTGGTGACTACAATCATTCTGTGAAATATTGCGACTTTCTTGCACCAAGTTTAACCCTAGGGTAGAATCTAGGGGAAATATTCTAAAAATATTTTAACCATATGGAAAAATACTATGGAAACCTATTTTTAAAATGAACCGAAGAACTTTAAAAAATGTTAATTATTTCCAATGTTATTTCAATTTTTCCAAAACATCGAAATTTGACGGTTTTTTCCAATATTTTTTTATTAAATTGACATGTTGCCTTCAATTTGGGCTTAGTAGTAGAGGTGCACAGTCATTTATTCCAACTTGTAGTACAAATTTAGACATGCTTGACAAACTTTAATTTTTAGAAATGAAAAAAAATCGAACTGTACATCAAACTCGCTTAATTTTCTTAGATTACAATTTTTTAACTCAAAATTACTCTTTTTGTGACAAAAAATAAAGCCAAACTCAAATCTTGAAAATTTCGAAAAATTTGTTCGTAATGAGGAAAAAACTTCAATGTTAATATTATAAAAATTAACAGCTATTTATTTAGATTATCTATTTGGATTCCAAATTACCTAGATATCATCCGAAGTAGAGTAGTTTTCCCTAAACCGTTTCGACCGATAAGACCGTAACGTCTACCAAAAGCAAGAGTCAAATCTGCTCCTTGCAATAATACCCTATCTCCGTACGCTACGTCAAAGTTTTCTATTCTTATGTCTGTAGTTTTATTTGTTGATCCTTTCGTTTCCAGCCTGCTGTCCTTTTTACTCATCATTTGGCTAGCACTTGCTGTTTCCAAGGCTGGGGCAGTATTATTGATAATTTTTGCTGCTGTTTGATCAATGCCAACACGTTTTTCTTGCTTTTGTTGTAATTTCGCTTCAGCCTTTTCCAATTTCTTGGCGTCTACTTTCTGCAAGTTTAAAGCGTAATAACTCTGACAAATGCTACCAAAATTAGGATAGTGAAAACTGACCTCGTGAAACTATAGATATATAATTGTAGATATATAAGAAATGCTTTTTTAAAATCAAGGAATTGGTATTTTAAACTATCAGAATAATTAAGAACCATTTTATAATATAAGTTATCTAGAATGTTAATCAAAAAGTACGTAATGGAAGGAACAATTCCAGGGATCATAGCGCAAAAAAAGGTAAAAAGGGGGAAGTACGGGATTTTCTTCACGAAAAAGAGGAAGAATAGTGGAAAGATTAAACATTTTTTTTTACATTTAGAAAAGAAAAAACTATCTTTTCATAAGAAATCGTATAGCTTTTGAATAATGTTAGAGGATTTTTTAATGATTTCTGCCCTTACAACTTTTTTTAAATTGAATATACTTAGGTCGTTGAACATCCATTCATAGCGATATAAAAAAGACCGAGTAAAAAATGTGTTAAATAAATAACTTTTATATGTTTTAAATCACTCTCATAATCAAGAATATTTCCTCTTCTAACAAAAACTCAAATTAAAAATAGTTCAAGTTTGAGAGCCTAAAATACTTTACACTAGTAGTAAACGCACGAACGTAAACAGCGTGTTCAAGTCCCTGGATTTTTATTTAATAATAATAAAAACAAACTTCCTGAACATCCATAGCAATACATTTTTAAATATCAAGTGTTCTACAAATATTGAAATTCTCTGGAATCTTTTTAAATAACTGAAAATCTTTAAAATCCTTTAAAATTTGTCGAATTCTTTCATATTCTTTCATATTCTTCAAAATACCGCGATATCGTAAAATCTATTAAAATAAGTAGAAACATTGGAAATTCTTTATATGTAAATTAAATTAAAATTATTAACTAAATTTCTCTAAAAAAAAGTTTGAACAAAATTCTCGCGCACGAGGCACGCCCTCGCGCCCCTGGTGTTTTTATTTTTTAATACTTAAAACATAAAGCATTTAAAAATACATAACAACAAATTTTTAAATATTAAGAGTACTACAGTTTTTGGAAATGAAATTTCTGGAAATTCTCTGGAATCTTTTTGAATAACTTAAAATCTTCAAAATCCTTTGAAATTTGTCTATGTCCTTCATATTCCTTGAAATTGTTGAAATCCGTAGAAGTGACTTGAAATAAAATTTAATGTATTCCCTAAAGTTCTTTAGAATGATGTTAAAATCCCTTAAAATCGTTGAAATCTTTGGGAATTGTAAAAATTCATTAAAATATGTGGAAATCATTCGAAAATCGATTAATATAAATTAAATTAAAATTATTAATTAAATTGCTCTAAACATACCGTTTGAATAAAATTCACACATGCTCTGGGTTTTTATTTTCTAACATTAAAAACATAAAGAATTTGAAACTCTATATCAGAAAATTACTAAATATTAGTAAGTTTACAAATTTTTTGAAACGAAATCTCTTGAAATTCTTTGGAATCTTTTTAAATAACTTAAAATCTTCATAAATCCTTTGAAATGGTTGAAATCCGTAGAAATCCCGTCAATTAAAATTTATTTTATTCCTTAATATTCTCCAGATATTAGTTAAACCCCATCAAAATCCTTCTAATTTTTTTTTTAATCGTAAAAATCCGTTACAGTACGTAGAAATCATTTGAAATTCCATGAATGTAAATGGAATAAAAATTACGCATTAAATTGCTCTAAATAAACTATTAAAACAGAGTTCACGCACGAGAAGCGCGCATTCGCATATCTAGATTTTTATTTTATAATATTAAAATCATAAACTACTTAAAAATTCATAATCTCAAATTTTTGAATATTAGAAGTTCTAAAAGTGTTTGAAACGAGTTAAATAATTTAAAAAAAGATTAATTCTAGTTAGCAGTATACGTATATGGAGATCTTAACTGTTTCCATAAATATTGATAGTCCCATATTGGTGAATTTTAAATCTTCAATTCGAAACACTTTCATGTACAATTGATAATTCAGAAATTGTTGAATTGAAAACAACTAGAAATTGTCTAATATTACAAAATCAAAATTATTTAATTCTAAACGCTATTAATTTAAAATTGTTCAAACACTAAAAATGTATATTTAGAGGAAAAATCTGTAACATCTACTACAACCTGCGACTCAATTTGCCGGACTCTTAAAAGCTACTTTTTGAAAATTATTTAAATTCTAGAAATTATTAAATTTGTATTTAATCGCAAAATGTCATTGAGATCAGTTGTATATCTTGTCATTCTTGTTTGAATTTGGTCTAATCGGACAATAATTGTTATAATATGTCTAACATGATGATAGTCATTATTCAAACTTAAAGTGTCTTCAATATGGACATAAAGACCATCGTACTTTATTATAGTTTTTCAAAAATATTTAATTCATATAGATTCAGCGCCAAAATATTTAAGCTTTAAAGTTTGATTTGAATCTTAAATAATTTAGTAGTATATTCTAATTTAGTATAGAAAAATGTTGTAGATGTGAAACGAAAAATTGTATTTTCAAATATCGTGTGTTTAAAGAGAAAAAGGGGAAGTTTTTCGAGAATAGGGGAAAAAGGGAATAGGCTGTGAACCCTGCAATTCTAATTTAAAACCACTCTTTTCCTCTTTGATTACGATTTCTCAGATATCGACATAAAATAAAACCTTTTGAAGGAAAATATTTTACCAAGCCTTTATTTAAGAGCTAAAGTAAAATAAAAATTTAACTTTCTCTGTGTGAACTAGTTAAGACAAAAAAGGGAGGGAAATTACCATCCCATCGTCTCGCGTTGTAACCCAAATACTTTTGATTTGTTCGACTTGAGCTTCTAATGTTGCTGCCATTGATCCCAAATGAACTGGAGCATTTAAAACCTTATTTACGCCGTTTCTTTTGTCGTTTGCACCATTCTTGGTTCCATTCGACCCTCCTTTCAGAATTTCGAGCAAATTTTCGCATATTTGCCTGGAAATCAAGATAAATCAAAATATTGACACTAAAATTCAATATTATTTTAGAGATTCAAGTAAAGTTTAAAAACTGCAAGCCTACGAGAAAATATAAAAGTTATTTTAAATTATTTGCATCTAGATATTAAATTTCCTAATTCGGTTTCATTGGTGTAAATGCTGCACATGAGAAAACAAACGTCAAGAAGGCAAATAATTGACAAAAAAACAAACAAACAATTCTTCTGGCTTCTAATGTTCCCAAACATATACAATTTTTAAAACCAGGACTTGAAAAATTCCAACAATTATATTTTCTCAGCTTGCACTTTATAAACTTTCACTGCAACCACCAAGTATTGCAAATGAATCAAAAACTTTTTTCACGAGAACCAATAAACTCAAGAATATCAAATTTCTTATCAATTTGACTGTCTTATTATAGAATCTTCGTAAATGTAATTTGAGCTCTTGAAAGTCAATATTGGTCCCCAGAAAAAATTTATTGCAAATATTACACCGATTTACCGACCTAACCTCGATTTCTGACTTGTCGGCTACCTCATGCAAAACTTGCCCAATAGCTTCATAAACTTCATCCCCATCCTCAAAGTCATCCCTGGAGCTGTCGAGGATTCCTGAAACAAAGAACCTCTTTTAAATCCGAAAACAGGACACGGCTCGAAAGTAACTTGGAGGTTATGTTTCACTCATTACCTTCCACGTAATGATAAAGATCATCGTCAATCGTAGGAAATTGACTCCTGATATATTCGCCGCACACGGCCATCACAAACACAATTCCGGAGAAAAATCCTCAATAGACTTTGATTTAACACAGACCGGAAAATTCAAATCCTTTCGAAGAGCGGACGTCAAACCTATATTCTAAAACGTTGAAGTTTCACAAAACACATGTTCACGCCATTTTGAAACTGGTGTGTAATCTGGCTACAAATTAAAAACTTATAAAGTAATAATTGCGCTTGAAAATCTTCCCGGGACAGAATCGTGAGAGATAGATTTTTCCAGGGGATTTGTTCGATTTAAAAAAAAGGATTTGCAAGGTTACAAATAAATGTCCACCGGTCGGCACCAGTTTAGTTTCAAAGGAAACAGATTGCGTCGAGCGCCATTTTGGAGCTGTCAAAGTGCTCCTTGCGTGTGTATTGACATTTGTTCATTATGTATTTCTTTGTGCAATGAAACGCTGATATCTTCAAGTTATTTTCTTATCAAGCGATCTCCGCGTATACGGAGATGATTTCGGGAAAAGCTATTGACCCGCGGGATGATCGATAGCGAAAAAAAAGGAAAAATACGGGAGCGCTCAGGAATTTCAAGGGCTTGGTCGACCTGTCATTATCAGCTTTTTTCACGTCACTGGAGTGATTGCAGTTTAGGTTAATAAATCAGGGGTGTATTTTAATTATTTTCAAAATAGATAGAATGGCAACGGACGTGGAAGAGTCGGATACGGATGATCATGATCGACCGGATCCTCCAAAACGGCAGAAGACTCGTCTTGTCACGAGTGTCGAACACAAGGAAGAATCGGTGATTTCCTCTCATTTTTCTCCATTGTTTACTACAAGGCTAATTGGCTCGGTCGTTGACCTTTGCTTTTAACAAATAGAGATCGTAATTCTTAGGTAACTAGGTCAGGGTTGAAACCGTTAATGCGGCATCAGAAAACATGTTTTTGCTGAATATTATTATATACTGAATTCCAAGATTGGAGCAAAGTGCTCGACAATTGATTTGTTTATATTTTTGAGAAATGAGACGTTATATGAAGCAGCCAGTTTTTTTAATTAATTATTTTGCTTCGATAGGCGTTTTATGTGTTTGAGTAGATTTTTACTTGTTTCTTCTCCTTTATTGTTTTCTACTTTTCTGGGAAAAAGGTAGAAACGCATTATATTCCGCAGAGATTTGTTTGCATTTTAATTATTTTTCAGAAGCAACCGTTTCCAATTTAACCAAAACAATCATTTTTCCGGCAAAGAATCGTTATATTCTTTAGTTTTTAATATTACGTTTTTGATTAAATTTCCAATTTATTTCTCGAAACTTGATATTTTTTACAGCAGTAGGGGTTTTTGGGATTTTCAACGTATTTGATTGTTGAATTTGAAGTACTCATGTGTAGATGCAACGAAAGAAAAAATGTTTACGAATTATTTCGCATCTAAATTAAATCTAAAGTGAATCCAAACTAAAAACATTACATTTTCAAACCAAATTCAAATTTCGAAAATCTAATTTCAGAGCAATTCAGTATCTTACTTTGGAAATATATAAATTAATATCAAATTATTTAGCATTCGAATTAGAAAAATAATTTGAAAGTTTGAACTTGAGCATTTATCTTTGGCTGAAATAGTACACAGTATTAATTTATATAAAACATTTATTCAAATCAGGTTTTATCGTAAATATGTACACATCCAAACTAGAAAGCACTGAAACTCTGAATATTTTTTTTAATCCCAAGTTTTTATTCAAAGTACCGATTCTCGGTATAAAACGCCAACAAAGCCAAAAGATATACAGCAATCTGAAAAATATTATGATTCTTTTAATTAAAAATGAAATTTTTTGACAAAAAACGTTAAACATAACATATATAACTAAACATTTGTTCCAAGCACTTCCAAGTTTTAAACCTTAAATTTTTAAAAAATTGAAAATTGTCTTTGAAATCTATGTGTATTTCCGGTGGAAACCGCTAACTTAACCCAAAAATTGTACAAAAAAATGTTATCTTCTTTTAAATATAATTACATAAAGTACTTCGTGCATAATTATTGACTGAAAATACCGATTTCCGATGTAAAACGCCAACGTAACCTGAGTTTGTTCATCTTGTTTAAAATAGATTTTTTTACATTAAAAGTGACAATAATTTGCGACAAAACTCAACAACCGCGAATCCGAAATTTGTAAAGATTCTAAATCTTGTTTAAATTACAATGCTTTTTTTTTAATACAACTAATGTGACTTAAAATTGTTAAAATTATTAATCTTCTTTGAAATTTAATGATTTCTTAATCAACATTTTTATTCCGTGGAACAATACTAATACAATCTGAAATTTTTTAAGTTTGTAAATTTTGATATTTTGAACAAAAATCTTTAAATTATTTAAAAATATTAATTTTAGGTGAAACACGATAACTTAACCTAAAACTGTTAAATATTGTAAAAAAATTTCAAATATAATAATTTTTTATTAAAAATATCAATATTTTCTGACGAAAAACACTAACAAAATCTAAAATTGTTAAAAGAATCTAAATCTTGTTTAAATTATATAATGATTCTTGTTTGGATTAAAATACTAATTTTTTTTATGTAAAACGCCAACATAACCTAAAATTGATGAAAAATAATTAATTATCTTTGAAATCTAATGATTTTTTAATAAAAATTTCCATTTCCGCCGAAAAGCACCAGTACAATCCGAAATTCTTTAAGCTTTCAAATTTGACTATTTTCAACAAAAATTATTGAATTTGAATGTAAACATTTTTCATTTAAAAATCACAATTTCAGGTGAAATGGGTAAAATATATAAGCATAAAAACAAAATAACCAAAAGATCTTTAAATGTTGTGCATATCTTTTTTAAACTAATAATTTTGTATTGGAAATAATAACAACACAAACTAAAGTTTTTAAAACATTTTACGGATTTTTTTCATATTCAATCATTTTTTATTAAAAACACCAATAATTTTCAACGAAAAACACTAAGAAACATATAACAGAGAATTTTCCAGAATTGTAAATATTCTTCGAAATCTAATGGGTTTTTTAAATAACTGATTTCCTGTGAAAAACATTAATATAACCTGAAACTGCATATATTGCAAATCATGTTCGAACCATAATGATTCTTATTTTTAAATACACATGTTTTATATGAAACACTGAAATTGTTCAAAAATATATGAACTTTTAAAATATAATGATTTGTTTAAAAATATCAATTTCCGGTGTAAAAAACACTAATAAAACCGAAAGAAGTAAAGTGTTGAAAAAATGTTAAATTTGAAATCTAATACCTAATATTTTATTTAAAATATCTCTATTTCCATTTTCGGTGTAAAACGCTAACCCGTAACTTAAAATTGTATTGACAATTGGTAATCTCGGTGATGATTTTGGTTTAAAAATTATAATTTCCGATGAAAGAACTAAAAAAACATAACATTTTTCAGATATTTTATGTCTTTCTAGAATCGTTCTGATTCTATATTAAATTTTGTTCAATATTAATTTTCAGCGAAAAGTATTAACATTAAACATGTGTATTATTTTGAAGTGTCTAGGCTCACCAAAAATATTTGTGCTACGCTCACAGTATTTCGGCGAACCTAGCCGCCCTTTTCCAGCTCCCCTAGGATCACTGAAAATATTTGTTTTACGCTCACTAAATTTCGGTGAATCTAGACACGGCCATAATATCTTTAGTAGTATATTAGATAATTTAAAACTTTTTATTTAACCGCGCATGAGTATTTGAAAAGCACAAATATTTCTTAATTCGCATAATGATTTCTATGATTTTTTTTAGTAGAAGGTGTTATTTGTAGATTTTATTTTAAAAATTTCAAGTTAAGAATACAAAACAACTTCATTGATTGAAAAGGCAATCAGTTTTTCACAGTGGCGATTGTCCCACATAGGCTACATAGGCTGCAGCCTAGAGCGGCAAACTTTGTGTGTCGACAGAATTTTCGTGCAATAAATTAAAAAAAATTTCGGATATTTTCTACACAGATGCAGCCTTAGCGTGGTGGAAAAAATTGTCATAAAGATGGACTGAAAATATTTATTTTTTGTTTAACCTACTTATGTAATTTATTGAGTAATTCAAAACATTACATAATTCATCTGATGAATTTTAATTTTACCGCGCATAATGTTCGTCTTCCTCACTGTTATCTCTTCCGCGGCAAAAAACAAACAAATAACAGCGCTATACGACAGGCAATATTCGAGATTACTGTGGATTCAAAATCGAGTAGTTAATTTCTGTTAGCCTAAGGACGACAAATTTCTGCTAGCCTAAGGGCGGCAAATTTCTGTTAGACTTAGGGCGGCAAATTTCTGTTAGACTTATTTCTACTTCAATTTTTTTTAGATAGGTAGCATGTGATTTTAATTTCAAACTAAATTTCAATTTCTGATTGGTATGTGAATTCTGAAATCTATGTCCGAATCAAATAATATTTCAAATTCCTTTCCCTTTACATCAATGTGTAAAATTAGTTAACATAGTTAAAATCCTAAGAATTATTAATAAAACCTAGAAATTAAATATTTTACTATAAAACCTTGCTGCATTAGTCACACTATAACCAGAATCAAGTTTAATAAAACATGTTTTTTCAGAGTCCAAGAATCGAAAACGAATGGCCAGTTGAAGAAGCCGATGAAAGTCAAGAGTTCGACGAGGAAGAGAGGCTATCCAGGGAAAAGCTCAAAGGTTGGCAGGCTTTTCAAGTAGCCAAGGGCTTTGTGGACAATACAATAAACCGAGTAATGGAACACTACATAATGGCACCTGCTGGGACATTTTTCCTGGAAGATCCTTGGATGCGATCTTTTCGAGGAGACGAAATGGAAGACACAGCTGTCTCTATGGCTATTCGAAATCATGGACTGGTTCCTTCAGCCAATCTTTCTGAAATGAATCCTTTCTTCTCAGGCAAGACTGTGAATTTTTTCACCAGCGACGATTTCCCAAATTATTCTCTCAATCCCCCAACATTCCCTGAAAATTGTCCTAGTTCGACATCCACTTCTTCAGCACCAGATTTTATACCAGCAACCTCTGGCCAGGTAGAAGTGAGTCCTGAGAGAAACTGGATCGATGAAAAAACAGACCCCAGTGACCAGGAACACGATTTTCTGGAAAGAGCCGTCGCCGAAGCCATCAAAAAGAAAGGACTCAGTGCTCTCAGCGTTGATTATAGATAAATTTTCCACAAAATTTCCGTCCAATATTTGTATCATCTTTACTTCATTGGTTTGTATCTCTGTCTCTTAATCAAAAACGTAAAAAAAAATAGAGATCAAGAGAATAAGCAATTTGAGAAAGTACAGAAAGTTGAAACCTATATTTAAAATCCGATATCTCTTTTTCAACTCTTCTACTTATATTTTATTTTATGCTTTTAAATATTTTAGAGTAGAAAAATACTCCCAGTGCTTAGATTTTGGAAGAATTAATTTCTTCACTTTTTAATCGCTTTATGTTTTTAAGAGATCTGATAATTATAAAAGAAACATTCTTTAAAATCAATACCCTAGTCCTATACAGAATGTGCAATTAGGCGGTTTCGATTCGTGATTTATTTGAAAGAAATTATTAGAAGATTGAAATTGAGTCTAAGTAAAACAGAATTAACTTTCTCTATTTTTAAAAGAGAATTAAATAGTGCCGATAGATTATAAAAAATCATCCAAGAATCGATTCGAACGCACAGTAGTTCTTTACTGCGAAATATATGAACTTCATCGCCTTCCTTAAATTTAGAGTTGTCTCTATGCCAATGGCAGTGCCAGATAAAATTGATTTTTAATCCTAATTACCATTTACAATGTAAAGATAATCGCGAAAAGTCGACATATATTGTTTTAATAATATTAATAATAAAAATCAAAGTTCCTCTAGCGAACTTGCTTCGTGTTGTATCGAATGATAATATAAGACTATAGTTTTGTCGACATTACTGGTAAGATAAAATCCAAATATCGAACAAAGAGTATATCTCAAAATGATTTTTAGAGAGAAGAAAAGACAGTTTAAACCTAATCGTACCATTCCATAATTTTTAATTGTAATAACTCCACATTGGATCAGGATATGATTTTTCTCTGAGGAAAGTATTTTACTAAGTTTATAGTATTTTTATTATGAATATGACACTTTAATCGCTTTAATATCTTTAAGTGCTTCTTAGAGGCTTATTATTTTAAACAAATGTGTAAATGTGAGGTTCAATGTGTAGTTACAATCCCTTATTTCATTATTAAAGTAGTTTATTATATCAATAGACTAATAGAGTTTTAATTTGTTTTTATGAATGATATGTCTTTTACGCAAGATTTTAGTCTACTTCATTGTTACATTTTTTATTCAGATTCGATAAAAATATCCAAGATTACCTTTATTGTGATGAAAAGTAGCAAGATTCAAATTTTAGAATACCTTTTTAAAGATTCAAACTAACCATTCAATTTTTGAATAACTTGGTCGATGGTTACTATTTAAGACGCCTTTGTAATATTATTAAGGATTTGAGTCCTACTCAATGTAGAATATGTGGCAGAAAATATAAGTACCTCTAGCCTCTCTTATTTTAAACAAAAAGTAAAAGATACATAGTCGAACTGTGTATATATTTCAGAAATGATACAAATTAAATCTAATCCTCAATAAGAAGAAATGTTTATTCTTCAATACTGAACCCATGTGAAATAATGAAACTCGATTTGTTTGAATTACACATTGTATCTTAATATATCTAGTATAGTAACTGTGATCTATATTGTTTAATATCATGAATAAAATATTTACGAAATGATAATTGATGCTGTTTTTATATTAGATTTTAGTTCAAACCTAGAAACTATTTTTTTATTAGTTTAAGAATTAATTTTGAAATCTAGCAATCATTTTAGATTCGATTATAGAAATGTTTTTAATAATGATTTGTTGAATATGGAACTGTGAGTGAATATTTTAAAGCAGTTACAATGTATGAATACCGCGAGTGGAGTGAGAAATTAAATGTCATTGTCCTCGCGGTAACATATATATATATATATATATATATATATATTCTTTTGAACAAGTTGCTAACGATTGCGATTGCAAAACTTGCTGATGAGAAAATTATAAATGTTGATTGGTTAATAATTTGTAAAAGTGAATTACTAACTTGAATTTGGTTGAAAATATGTTCATTTGTTTATCAACATGTTTAAAATAAGGAATATAATTTTGTAACTAAGAACTAAAAACCTTCAAATAAGCTTAAAAAATGCAATTTATTTGGCTTCCATATATTAATTTAATGAAAACCGAAGTAAAAGGGCATGTATTGATTTTATTCAGGTCGAATAAAGGGATACATGTGCAGAAGAGAGTCATTTCGCCATTTCACGGTTCGTTCGTCAGCATAAAAAATTAATCAATTTTAAAGTTGCAAATCTTTATTAAACATTGCCTACTTTTCAAATAATAAGAAATTGGGAATTTATGTTTTTTGTTAACCGCGGCCTTCGCCATAAATAAATGTAAATTTGTTAATAATTTTGAAAAACAATCGTTTTTTTTTATTTAAGACATTTTAGTCAACTTTATATAACTTTTATTCTACTTGGTATATTAAAAAAAATATATTTTAATATGGTTATCTTTTATGATGACGATTGCTTTTATCTTTTGAGTGCAGAAAGGAGAAGCAAAGAGAAAAGTAAAGGAACATTTATCATGGATAGGGGGAAAGGAAGGGGTAAACTCTTCCTGGAGGGGATTTACTATCCGAAAAATGAGAAGTGAGGGGCAGAGGAGTGCAAAAATAGTAGGAGGGAGGGTAAAACCTTTAACGTGGAGAGAGAAGAGGAGAGCGAAGTCCCGATGTTAAATTCCCAAGTATTATGTAAATTAGTGGAAATGTTCCCGAGAATTTTACGAAGCATAAGTTTCAGAATTCGTGCGATCATAGAAGAATCAATTCATTGAAAGTCAATATACTATGAAAAGATGCATAATGTTTTTTTTCATATTTACTTATAATTTTGAATGTAAAACTAGGTGATACACTTATAATTAATTTAATAAAATGTTTCTTCAATAGATCTTTTTGGATACAGAGATTTTCTCGACTTACGTACTTACGTTGAAAGAACTTCGTGTTATATCTTATGTAAACTTTTTTGAAAATTTCCGTCCATATAAAAAAAAGCTATAAAGCTTCAGACATTTATACAATAATATTTATACTCAACGGAGCAGAAATAATAAATAGTCCAAATAAAAATTAGACTTCGCAAATTCATAACACATATAATTCCAATGCAAAAAAAATTCTGGCATTGAGACTTTGAGGTGTTTTATGAAAAACCTGCCCCAATCCAGGGATTATGTTTCACTATCATGCAAAATGAAATTTAATTCTGAACACAAAAAAACGATGTCAAATCTTACTGAAACAAAATTGGTCACAATTGGTGCCTTTTGAGCAATATAATAAACATTAGAAGCAATTCAGTTGTTTTTCAGTTTTGACATTGATCATGACATGCGAACATAGCTAACGTTCAAAATAAGTTTGTAATAAAATGAGCAAAAACAAAAGCGAAACCTTAGTTTTATTGTGCGATTAAAAAAATAAAATGTTAAAATTGTTAAAATTCGTAATTTCTCTCGGTTTAGGAAAAAACATATTCTTTTTGCGAAACCTACAGTTTTTTCACATGTGATCAATTGCGGAAGTGCAGGAAATCTATTGACTTTGAAACATAAGGAAATTTTTCTATCTAATAAAGGAAAATACAGAGATGGGTTCTGTAAATGCAAGCGTGTGAAGCGTGTGCGTGCAATTTAAAATTAAAAGTGTTTGAAAATCAAATATTTTAAAACAAAAACTCTCAAAATTGAAAAATTTCAGACTAAAATTTTGAAAATTGGACATTTTCATTAGAAAGGAGTCGAATTATGTGATTTCTAATTCAAAGCGTTCAAAATGAAACAATTTTATTTTGAATTGAAGAATCTCGAAATTGAATGGTTTCATATTAAAATTTTGAAAATAGGAGTATTTAAAAAAGTCAAAAGTTGAATATATTCACATTCGAATTTTGGAAGATGTGTCATTTAAAATTCAAAAGCATTGTAATATTATTATTTATAATTAAAGGCTTTCAAAATTCAATGGTTACAAATTAAAAACTTTTGAATCTGAATAATTTCAATTCAAAGAGATTGAAATTTGACAATTTGAAATTGAATAATAAATTGAATCCTTCCAAGTCAAAGTTTCTGCAATGTTAGTTTAACATTAAAACTGAATAGACAAATTATTATGAAATGAAAAAATAAATGAAATTATTCTAAAAAGCGTTCAAAATTAATAGCAATTTCAAGTAGGAAACATTAAAGATGAAAAAATGCTACTTCACAACCTTGAAACTTAAACGAATACAAACTTAAGTTAAAACTGAAACAAAACTTCCCCAAATATTGTGATATCAAAATTTTTTCAATACTCAAACCTTTCAAAATTTCAATTATTTTCAAAGTAAATTTAAATTGTTTAAGAATTAATAATTTTAAAATTATTAATTACACTATTAAAAATTCAATCAATTAAATTTTAATTGCAAATTCATAACCATTTCAAATTAAAGAAATTATTCAAATACTGAGGTATCAATTTCAGATAGTTTATAACTTTGATCTATTCTGATTTTAAACATTAAAACATTAAAAAAATTTGTAATCGTTTAATTGTTAACATTTAATTTAGAATTATTATTTATTCTTGAAATTTTTCAATTAAATATTTTAAAATTTGAAATGTTTCATTCGTTTGAACCTTCAACTAAAAATCAGACAATTTTAAGATATATGTACATTGAATTAAGAAACTAAAAAAAAAGAATACGAAACAAAAGATTGCTATAATATGCCAATGTTTGTAATTGCACAATTTTAAGCTTTTCATTTCGCAATTACTATATATTTACATCTAAAATTGTGAAATTGGAAATCTCGAAAAATTAAGCGATTTCAAACCAAACTTTTTTTAAATCTAAATTATAGACATTTTAAAGATGATAAATATACTATTACATAATAAGTATCATATTATGTAGTATTTAGTGACATTCAAAGTGATTGAATATATTTTTGTACTAAAAAATATGATTTTAAACTTAATGTGTTAAAAATTAAACAATTTCAAACTTCGTTAGAAAATTGTTAAATTTAAACTTCGTTTAAAAATTAAATTCTTATATTGAAGGGTGGCAGTAAATACTACATAACTACCAAAATATAAATTTTTGAGGGTAAAAAAAAACATTCTGCAAAATCGAAATTACCATTTAAATATGAGACAGAAGTCCACTTACGAGATGACGTGTAACGCATTTAAGCCAAACAAATTTTGACTAGAAACAGTTACCTATTTTCGAGAAAATAGATGTGTCTGACAATCTCGAAGTGATCACACTGACCACAAATAGGAACAGGCTAGGCTGCGGACTGCGATAAAAAATATCTTCAATATAAATAAAAAACTTACTCCCGAGATATTGAATTTCTGAATATTTATCTAAATATGTGAACCAATTTCGAGTAAATCATGCAAGAATTCTGAGGTTATAATTTCATCGAAAAGTTCGGAAAGTTAAATCGGAAAGTTAATCGGAAAGTTAAATAAGAATATAAAACGATAATAATTTCAAAAAATATCTTGAACAGAAGAAAAAAAAACATCACGAAGCTAAAATACTACTACTACGCTAAAATTTAAACTAAAAGTTAAATAAAATTTTTTTATTATACTGTACTAAAAATGAGAATTCAAACAAATATTTTTATCACAGCGTGTTATCTTATTTTTAGAATTTAAAAATGTCCCTATAGGTACAAAAATTATGGTAATTTTTTTATCTGCAGTTTTTTGTTATTAAATTAAATTAAAATGTCATCTAACTTTATTAGGATAACTCAAATTATATATCTCTATTGAAAAAATCCTCGTGTTATTTTCGGACAGGATTTATCTTGGAATCCTACAAAAAAAGTAAGATGTAAGCGAATGAAATTATATCTGAGGTAACTATTATATTTATACTATAATAAAAAATTCAAATAAAAATATGATGGTTGCTGAATAAAGTTGAATAAGAAATATAACAATTTATTAAGTATTCTAAAAGTCCAAACGTTTAAATGCTGGCCTAAACCCCAAATAACGAATATCCTTCTTCATCCTTGCGATAAAGGATCTCTTCATGCAACTAGATTAAAAAACCACCACTTATTCTTTATCTTTTTGAAATAAAAACCATTTTGGAGAAATGGTTAAAACATAATTTCTAAACTTTTACAAATCTGTTATGTTAATGAATTATTAAACAAAACCAACACACGAATATTCTTGATCTAAATAAAGTTCATTATATCCCCTTGCCAATTATTTCTTCAAGGACAAAGCTGAAAGAATGGTAAAATTATACACATGAGCACCTACACTTGAATCCTTCTACTCTGTTAAATGCATTCTAGCAATTCTAGGAAAGAGTGCAAAGTTTCCTCTTTTTTATTTTCCGGTAAACTATCCCAAATACCTTTTCGTAATGTACTAGCCTCAAATCACCAGCTGATGGGAGAGGGGAATGGGGGGTTGAACGGGGTGTGCGAAATTCTCAATGGTGGGGGTTGGGGGCAGCTGGACCTTTATGGTGGGGAGAAAAAAGAGGGGAAAAATTGAGCAGCGACGGCGGGGAAGTGCACGAAGACAGAGGCAAGTGACGGCGGCCACGCCGAAGAAGCGCGAGTGCGAGCAACGAGCATCGTCTAGAAAAACGTAAAACGTTAATGTCGAATTTCCGCGCCGATTCCCGTAGAATCGTCGATTTTAGTGAGTGACTCCGTTGTGCCCGGCTTTTCCGCCGCTGGTGAAAATGGCGTCCGACGAGGAAGTGGACGAAAACTACGCGGGTAAGTGTTTCCAAGATGAGCGGCAAAATTGCCGGAAAGTTGGCCTCACGCAGGACGCGCGCTTTTCGTATGATGGCTGCCATGTCAATCGGCCCCGTGCGATTTTTCGTCACCGTTTGCCGTGACCACTTTGCGGAAAACCTTCTATTTCCCAAAATGTTACAAAAGAAAATCCAAAACTTAAAAGCCAGCCTTCATCCCTAGAAAGGCTAAAGTTCTTGACTTCCAAAGCCGTATTCCGGGAACAATTTTAGGGTTAACTTGTCAAGAAACTCGGACGACTCTCAAAGTACAATTTTCAGTCTGATTTTTCACTCGAGTTGATTTAAGATTGGTAATCTCGTACTAGGAGCGAAAAATAAGCTGGATCGAAAAATCTACGTGTTCCGGCACAAATAGAGGCGATCACATGGTAGTTTCGGGGTTTCACGTGTTTTTGTCCTTAAAGGGTTTATCAGAGTTTTCTCTGACCTTCAATTTGATTTTTATTTTTAGGGATCGTAAAACAAAAATAAATAAGAAAATCCTCATTAATCCACTTTCAATTAGATTCAGAGGTGTTGGTTTTAAATTGTTTTTAAGAGCTGTGTCATAACAAGAATTTTGAGTTTTTGAGTAAAGAAGGAAATTTTAATATTTGAAGAGTGATACAAAAAAAATTGTTCGGCTTGTGTGAGCAAAGTACTCGGCATTGAGCCATCTGGTAGCGTTGTGTACGTTTATGTTTAGCATTACTCGTATTTGTATTTGGATTCGATTGCCGGTTGACAATATTAGTTTTTGATTCCCCCTTTCTATTAAAGTCGGTTGTCAGCGTTTTTTGGGAGATTTTGCGAATTTATAGGTTGGTTAAATTTAAAAATAGGGGAAGATCTGTCGATAAGATTATGAACGTAAAAAGATAGGTATCGAGAGTACGGTGTGCCCTTCCAAAGAAAATGGCGGCCGCACACTCGCACAAAGCATTGCAAAGCATTCACCGTACGCGGATTAGGCCCGAGACAATTTTTCGTATTTGCTCGAAATATTTTCTCGAAGGCGTCATCTAGATTTTGGCTTCCTGGATTTTCATTATAGGGGTGATTTTGGCGCCATTTTTGAATTTTGAGATAATTGGGACTTTGGGAGTCGTCGTAATTCATAAATTATTCTATGAATAAAAATTGTATTCGTATATGTAATAGATATATGTCATCTGCATGTATATATATGTATGTACCTTTACTATCCTTTCGTGTATGTGCGCCGCGTTTCTCACGGAGAATTTTCCCTTTAGTTTCAGGAATATTAAGATCTGGAATTTAGAATATTCATTTTTTTTTTTTTGCTTACTTTTGGTATTTTCTTTTTATTGTCTTGAGGACATTTTGATGTTGATTTGATTATAAGACGATTAGGTTGATTTTATGTTTTATTTTATGGCGAATCTTAAGAAATTTGGAGAAATTACCTTCAAGAATTTGCTGCTATTTTTGAGAAACTTTAGGAAAGAGAATTTTATTTGGCCTTGGAGAACACATTTTTAAAAGACTTGATGCTCCAAAAAGTTGTTAACAGACGTGATTACGTTAGAATAAGAACAGAAGTAAATAGTGCAATAAAAAATGATAAGAGTTAAGCTAGTCTGCCAGCTAGTGGAATGAGTTGTGAACAACTTAAAATCGTTCCAGTTTTAAAACAGGTCTTTTTGCGAACTGTAGGTAAAATACCTCATAAACATAACTTCAACAATATTTCATAGTAACGAGAAAAAAAACCCAATTTTTATTACTTATTTCGTCTTCGTTTTTTTTTTGTAACAATATCAGTTTATTGAAATAAGATTAAAATTTGATTGGGATATTTTTAAAGCAACTGCGTTGAAACATAATAAAGACAACTTTTATTTCTACAAATTAAAATGTGGTTATTTAATTAATTAGATAAATTCGAATATTAAAGAATTTTAAATTCATTACTGTAAAAAACCGGTTGAAACTTACCACATTAAGCTTATTAAAAAACTAAATTTTATTTTAAAGTTACCCCTGATAGGTTAAACTGTGGTTGAAATTTACCACGTCAATAAATACGTATTTTTATGACCACTGATCTAGGTGGTAATCTACAACTTGTACGGTAAATTTTGCACGTAAATCAATAAGGGGTTTGAAATTGGGAATTCTAAGGAAATTAATAATAATTTTACTCTTTGTTCTACGTTATGGATTATATTTTGTCTTATTCATTCATTTCTTTACTTTAAAGTCTTAATGACTAATTAATTTATAATCACTGAAACAATTTTTTTGATTAAATTCCTTTATCAAAGCCTATTCTACCAAATTTATGCAATTACAGAAATAAAAGTCCTTCAAAAATGCATAATTTAAGTTAAAAAATGTGTTTTTTCTCTTTGAATTTTTTCTCTTGAAATTTTTAGTGTTCTTCAAGTCTAGTTTCTATTGTTTTTGTCTAATTTTTTAGTAAATTAAAGCTTTCCAAAGCATTTGTATGATTGATCCGAAATTGTTTTCTAAATAAGATTTGAAAGTAGATCACACAAAATTTTCAATGATTATTCTTAAAATCAGAAAGTAAATATTTAAAAGATTGTCTATTCCTGTTATGATTATTATATATTTATGTTTTATAATACATATATAAAAAACTTATTTATTTTTCTTTCTGACAAGAAGGCATTAAAACATCCTAATGTATGTTTTAATTTCAATAAAACATTTAGCTGAAGCAAATTAGTTATCGACTCGAATACAGAAATATTTTTCTTTTCAGGAGAAGACGATTTAGAAGAATCTAGTAGTACAGTGCCGAATGTTAGCCAAGCAGTAGACGGTTCCTCCGACGCGGAAGAGTCGCAGAGACTGGTAAATGTATTAAACCTTTTTTTCACAATAATCACAACAATTCCAATTTCGCACTCTTCCCTAAAATTGCCCCTTCTTTTCTTTATAGGAGGAAGATGATGATTACGAGCCTGAAGAGCGAAAAAAGAAGAAGGGAAAGAAGCGAAAAGCGAGAAGTGAGGACAAAAAGGGAAAGAAGAAAAAGAAAAAGAAAAAATCTGATTCTGGCGACGTAAGTAGAAATTCAGTCCGTTAAAGTGAGAGATTGAAAGTTGCAAAGTGAAACAACCCTCTTTAATTCCACTGGCGTAGAAAATAGTCGCATTATATTTTTTCTTTAAATAGGAGTCTCACAGTTTAATTTCAGCAGGGTTCAGAACTTCCAGGAACCCACACCAAATTACAGAAATACTATTAAATAAAAAAAAGCAAAACAAGATTTGAATTTGGAGTTTGAAAAAAGAATCCAGAATTTGATCTATTGACTAAAGTTGAAAAGCCTATTGAAAAAAAAATCAATTACTTAAGCAACTGAAGTTTTAAAGAATCCATACTGGAAAAATGATTAATTACCTTCAAATAAGCATGAGAACATAATATGAACGTTTGTAAATTTCGAATCTAGTCTGTTTCAATGTAATTCAAGGGTTTTTTTTTTAGAAGCTTTAAACAATTAAAAGTTTTTACTTTATTTATAAAAAAAAAAATGTTGAAAATTTCAAATGCTTTCCTTTTTTTTCTCCGTAATAGGGATTATGCGACCTGTTAATATAAAAAGGAACTTCCTATTTCCGGAAATTAATAATAGTAGTCCATTTTCATTTCTCAGGAAAGCGATTTTGGTGGCGGCGAAAATGCAGACGCAGCGGGTGAGGACAGCGATTTTGCGAGTAACCAAAAGAGCAGAAAGTCCTCGTCCAGGAAGTCTTCTAGCCACAATACATCTGCTTCCGCTCAAAGCCAAGAGCCGTCTACAGGAATGCCCACAATCGAAGAAGTGTGCAATACCTTCGGCTTAACTGACGTACAAATTGACTATTCAGACGCCGATTTCCAGAACTTATCCACGTACAAACTGTTTCAACAGCATGTTAGGCCTCTATTAGCTAAAGAAAATCCCAAGGTACCAATATCGAAGCTCATGATGTTGGTCGCTGCCAAGTGGAGAGATTTCTCCGAAATGAACCCTCACACACAACCGGAAGCGGAAACTTCGTCAGGCAACTTAGAGGAGGAAACCAAGACCTCCAGGTCGAGTCGTGGAGCTGCTGCTCAAGAACCAGATGATGATGAGGAGGACGAAGAAGACAGTGAATTTTACAAACGAAAGTCTCGAGGCTCGAGAGCCAAGAAAGGCAAAAAGGCCTCCAAAGTTCCCACGCTCAAAATCAAACTTGGCAAGCGCAAACGTGGCAGCTCAGTCAGTAATATTTCGGTGAGTAATCGTTCTACAATGATCTTTATAGACATCACATTCTCACTTATTCCTCTTTTTAAAAAAGAATTAATTTTTTTTCACCCTGTTTTTTAGAAGTTGGATCTTTTTCTCGTCTTTTTTTTTGCTTAAATGCAAACTAAATTAATTAAACCAAATAAGAAATATTTTTGGTTGAAAGTTGATAATAATCAATTGAAAAGTCTACTGTTTTTTTTGTTTGGTTCAGAATTCATCTCATTTTGTTAAAAAGTCATATTTTTTTCTCATTAATTCTTTTAGAAAATTTCTTTTTGTAAGTTCAACTTTCTCTTTAAAACAATTCGTCTCTTTTATTTGAAATTTCAACTATTTGCTTGAAAATTTATCTTTGTGGGTTCAAAAATCAAATGTTTTCTAAATGATTCGACGTTTTGTACATATAAAAAAAAAGTTTGAATACTTCACTTTTGAGAAACAAATATTTATAAAGAATCGAAAACCCCTATTCAAACATCCTGCAAGATGCTGAACCTATCAGAATAATGGTATGAGTGGCTTCACCGACGAACGATGTATCCAACCAATGACAGCTGGCTAACAAATTTGTGATCATCCACATGTGGACTTTTGGCACATTTGCACTGCCACATGCTACAAATTCCGGTTTTAGTGAAAATCTAATAATTTTGAACACCTTTTTGGGCTCTTGTGCTGTATTTTCGCCAGGGAAAAAATATTTGAAAAATATTTTCATATACCGTTCAATATGGCACCTAAATTAATTTTATTTCAAAGCACTTATTCCCCTATTTTCGTGAAAAATCTCCAAACTTTTCCCTGCTTTAAGAGCATTTTGGTCTGGAAAGTGTGTTTTTATAATTTCTTTAATATCTTCTCGAAATCCAAGACTTTTAAATGTATTACATTTTTCAAAAAAAGAAATGTCCAAACTGTCTAAAAAAAAAATATTTTTTTCAATTAAAGGTGATCCAATAGAGTATGAAAATATGAACTACGATAAAAACAGAAGCATTCGGTTAACTAGTTTTAAGTGATTTCAGGTTTAAACGGTGTCATATGCAACAAAATAAAAAAAATTCACTTACAAATTAAAAATTCAACAATTAAAATTGTACCATTCAAAATTTAAATTTAGCACTGAAATTTTAACGATTTAATGCTTTCTACTTCAAACAATTCAGTTTAAAATTGTTTAGTTTTGCATATTTGAATTATAATTGCTCATTTTCCATAAAGAGTCAAATATTGCTACATATTAAAAAATGTCATCCTTGTGATTAAAAAAAAAAATCAAAATGCATGGGTTAAAATAGAATATTTTAGACTGAAACAATATTTAAACATTGAGTTTGAAATTGAATAAAAGTGTGTAATTATGAATCTATCAAGTCTGTGCATTGTTTAATTCTGAACAGATTCAGAGTCGTCTGTTTTTAAATGATTAGTTTCAGGGTAAAAAGTTCAAAATTCAAAAAAGGTGGAAAAAATGCATTTTTTCAATAAATTTCTTTCATGCTTTCATGAACATCAAAGTACTTTTTTATTCTGACAAATTTTTAGTTACAAGTTTTTTTCTTCATATTTTACTTTTTATTCGTATTAGTATTTTTTCAGTAGTTTTTGTACTATTTTTAATCAACGCACGCAAGGTGGAAGTTTTTCAAATTGAATTTCTTACTTTTTGTATGAGCGAATATCTCATATGGAGCAAGTATTAAATAAAATAAATAATTTAATGGCACAATTAACTTTTTTGATACCATTTTCTCAATATAAACTACCGAAAAGAAGTATGGGACTACCTGGTTTTTGTTAGTTGCATAATATTATCTAATTTTGATCTTAGAACAAGTAAGTCGTAATAATTTTCAAAGGTTGTCTTTTCTCTTGTTTTAAATTTTGGTTAAAACGCTAAAAAAACGTTATTTCGCTAGACACTCTGTTTATCTGGAATCAACGTTGATAAAGTTTCGAGTTTGATAAAAAAAAGCAATATAGCCTGACTAGACAAAAAACTTATGGGACACACTTTGAAGTGATTTTTAAAATCCTCAACTCTGAAATGTATAATTCTACTCTTCATGTTTATCGTTTTTAACTCGATATAAGTGATATCCTTAAGTCTCAAATATTAAAAAAATCATGTTAATATTATTTAGTAATGTTTCATTTTAAAGTAGTAAGTTAGGGCAGGTGCATGACAGGACATTTTCGTACTTTTTGTTTACAATTTATAAACGAAGTCGTCTAAAATTTGGAAACTTTACTCAATTTTCCTTTGATATAAGTACTTTACTGAGATAATTTTTAGAGCAAATTTGTCATTCAGAGAAAAATTGATAAATGACTAGGGCTTGAAGTGAAAAACTTTTTGGCAATCACCCTAAAAATTGCTAAAATTCAAACGTTTTTAATTCATCACCTTTATTTGAAAGATTTTTTTCGATTTATGGAATGAGGTTCTTGACATGAGATGTTTATCTATTAATTTGTTTGTTTAAAATTTGAATTTGCAGGACGAGGAAGTTGAGGGTGGGAGTGGTGGTGAATACAGAGATTCAGACGTGGAGTTTGAGCAGATGTTGGCGGATGCAGAGGAGCCTACAGGCGAGGAAGGTTCTAAAGGTGCCGAGGAAGCCACTGCTGAACCACCAACAGATCCTCCAGTTCGCAGAAAGGCGAAGACAAAGATTGGGAACAAGAGCAAGAAGAAAAAGAAGACAAAGACGACTTCGAAATTCCCTGATGGAGAGGAAAGTGTCCAGGTAGAGTTAAGCTGCTTATGGCTTGTGCGTTCGTTGCTGTTTCAAACGCGTGCTTAAAATCAATGGCTGTTGACATTTCTCATGCCGAGGTTTCCAATCTCTGATAGATGGAGATCTTACACTCTTTCTGCTTACTAATCATTACATTATCAATTATGAATGATTTTGGGCTTCAGTTTATTCAAAAGACACGTTTGACTTCTAGATTTTCCTATATACATATATATGTTTCATATTTTTATGTTAGCGATATGAAAGATGCATGAATATCTGTTATCATGTTTTCGATTAATTTACACGTGCGCATATGGCGGGAATTACAGAAATATTTTATCTGAAAATGAAACAAGAACGCATATCATTTGTTGCTTAGCTCTGCCTCAAAATCATTAGTATTTATTGTTTACTACTTCATGATATGTTATATGTCGCATGTGCTGAATTTTAAATAGTTTATGCAGGGTTGCTACAGAATGCAAAATATGACAGATTTGGGACATTTTTTTTAAGTTTCTTGAATTTTTTTATCATTGCATCTTTTGTCCGTTTTAAGATTTCAATGATTTTAGTACTTTGCAGCGGATTTAACAATTCCAGAAAGGTGAGAGTTAATTTGCGTTTTAATAACTACCAAGGAGCATGCAAATTTTATTAAAAAAATGTTTTGTTTTGTATTAATTTACAGCCTACAAATTCCAGAGCATTTCAGTTGAGAAATCTAAAAATGTATTGAAAAAGAATCCCATTTTTAAAGAGCTTTAATTTTTGTAAGCTTCAAGATTAAACTTGATTTTTTTCAATTCTGAAGTACGATTGTCTTCAAATTTGTAAAACTTCGAAATCTGAAAATTTGGAGGTTGTAAGTTTTAACGTTATGATTGTAAAATAATTTAAATTTGAAAGCCGAAAATTTGAGCTCTTACGTTTTGGAATGCATCCAATCATTTAAATTAAAAAACTTGTATAATTTTGAGACCAATGAACTGTTTAGAATCTTCAAGAATACCAGAGTAAAAGCCGTCTTTTCGAAAGGCATCAAATTCTAACAATGCAAATGTTTCAACATTTAACTTCTAATTATTGAAGTTTAACTAATTAAAAAAAATACAAAGGTCAAAACGTACACAAATTTAGGTGGCTTTATATTTGAATGACTTAACTTTTCGGAACAACAATTATTTAAATCTTTAAAACAAGCATGTATGTGGAAAATTGGACATAGTTGAAATTAGAAGCCTTAGGTATGGACGATATTAAAGTTTTTGAAACAATTTGATAAGCATTAAATGGAACCATTATAAATAAACAGGGAATGCTATTTGAATTCTAGTTGTTAATTTTAGAATGTCTCAAGAAAGTTTACAAATTTGAATTATGTTCTATTTAAACATCTTACCTTTAGAAGATTCCAATTAAAAAGCTGCTTTGACCTTAGAAGCAAAATTTGCATTATTTAGATTTCATTTCGAACAAGTTTCAATAATTTGTTTTATTATTGTCAATCATTGTACAATTAATGAAACTGTTCAAATGATCAACTATATTCTTGAAACTCCTGGCAGATTTGCATTTATGAACCATTTTTGCCCTAGAAAATTAATGTAATTTTGTAGCAATCCTCTTTATGGAGCAAGAAAGTACTTGCTTCGTAGCTATTTATTTTCAGATTGCACAATACGGTTTCAAAATTGGTGACATCAAGTTCTCCAAAATGACCGAAAATTGTATTTCTTTCCGTAGACTGACCATCAAGATTACTGTGAAGTTTGTCAACAAGGTGGTGAGATTATTCTTTGTGACACTTGTCCAAGAGCTTACCATCTTGTTTGTCTAGAACCCGAATTGGAGGAAACACCGGAAGGAAAATGGAGTTGTCCACACTGCGAAGGAGAAGGTACTACTTTTACTTCTCTCCTATAAATAATAAACCCAATTAAAAATTAAGCAAGTGTAAAATTTCCATGAGTACACTTGGCTCCCAACCCAAATTTTCATTCCGCCTTTTTGCAATTGGTAAATTTCCCCTAAACTTCCATCAGGAGCTGCAGATGATGACGACGAGCACATGGAATTTTGCCGAGTTTGCAAAGACGGAGGTGAACTTTTATGCTGTGATAGTTGCACAAGTGCATACCACATCCACTGTCTAAATCCTCCTCTAACCGAAATCCCCGACGGGGACTGGAAGTGTCCAAGATGTGGCTGTCCTCCGATTATGGGTAAAGTCGCAAAGATCCTAACTTGGAGGTGGAAAGAATGTGAAGATACACCTTCGGAAGAACCTTCAACCAGTAAAGCAGCTCCTAAGAAACGCAAGACGCGAGAATTTTTCGTCAGATGGGCAGATATGTCCTACTGGCACTGCGACTGGATCTCTGAACTCCAACTCGACGTGTTCCATCCTCTCATGTTCAGGAACTACATCCGAAAATACGACATGGATGAGCCACCAAAACTGGAGGAACCTTTGGACGAGAGCGACAGTCGTTACAAGAGGCTTCAATGTCAAGAAGGTAATGCCGAGAGGGACGAATTCAACCTCGAGGAACGCTACTACCGATACGGAGTTCGTCCTGAATGGTTGATTGTCCACAGAGTAATCAATCACAGACTTCAAAGAGACGGTAGAGCAACGTATCTCGTCAAGTGGAGGGAATTGGGCTACGATCTCGCGACTTGGGAAGATGAGAACGAGGACGTGCCTGGATTGAAACAAGCAATCGACTACTACTTGGATCTGAGGAACGCAATCTGCGGAGATGGAACATCTTCCTCTCGGAAGGGAAAGAAAGGCAAGGGGAAAAAGTCCAAGACTCGAGAGATTATCGACGACGAGGAGAAGGCACCCAAAAGGTATACTCCGCCGCCTGATAAGGCAACCACAGATCTCAAGAAAAAGTACGAACGACAGCCAGAATACTTGGACATAACAGGAGGTCAGTTGCATCATTACCAGTTGGAAGGTTTAAACTGGTTGAGGTATTCCTGGGGTCAAGGCATCGACACAATCCTTGCCGACGAGATGGGTCTTGGAAAAACGATCCAGACCATCACCTTCCTCTATTCTCTTTACAAGGAAGGTCACTGCAAAGGCCCCTTCCTCGTTTCAGTACCGCTTTCTACCATAATCAATTGGGAAAGAGAATTCGAGACCTGGGCTCCTGATTTCTACTGCGTCACCTACGTCGGTGACAAGGACAGTCGTATCGTCATCCGAGAAAACGAACTCGCCTTCGAAGAGAACGCAACCCGAGGTGGAAGAGCGACAAAGATCCGATCAGCAAATATCAAGTTTAACGTGCTTTTGACGAGTTACGAATTGGTTTCAATCGACTCTGCCTGTCTGGGATCAATCGACTGGGCAGTTCTCGTCGTCGACGAGGCGCACAGGCTCAAATCCAATCAGTCTAAATTCTTCAGGCTTCTTGCTTCTTACAACATTGCCTACAAACTTCTCTTAACTGGTACGCCTCTTCAAAACAACTTGGAGGAACTCTTCCACTTGTTGAATTTCCTTTGTCGGGATAAATTCAACGACCTCTCGGCTTTCCAGAATGAATTTGCGGATATTTCAAAGGAAGAGCAGGTGAAGAAGCTTCACGAGATGTTGGGACCCCACATGCTGCGGAGATTGAAGGCTGATGTACTAAAGAACATGCCTAGCAAATCTGAATTTATTGTGAGAGTAGAATTGTCTCCGATGCAGAAAAAGTACTACAAGTATATTTTGACTAGAAACTACGAAGCCTTGAATCCAAAGGGAGGAGGCCAGCAAGTTTCGTTGCTAAACATCATGATGGATCTGAAAAAGTGTTGTAACCATCCTTATCTCTTCCCAGCTGCTTCTCAAGAAGCCCCGACGGGACCAAACGGTAACTACGAGACCTCAGCTTTGATCAAAGCTGCTGGAAAGCTTGTCTTGTTGAGCAAGATGCTGAGGAAGCTCCGAGATGACGGACACAGGGTCCTTATTTTCTCGCAGATGACAAAGATGTTGGACATTCTGGAAGACTATTTGGAAGGCGAGGGTTATAAATACGAACGTATCGACGGAAACATCACTGGTACTCAAAGACAAGAGGCTATAGATAGATTTAATGCTCCCGGTGCCCAGCAATTTGTCTTTTTGCTCTCAACTCGTGCTGGAGGTTTAGGAATCAATTTAGCGACAGCAGACACTGTGATAATCTACGATTCCGATTGGAATCCCCACAACGACATTCAGGCGTTCAGCAGAGCTCACAGAATCGGCCAGGCTAATAAAGTTATGATCTATCGATTCGTCACTCGAAACTCTGTCGAAGAACGAGTTACTCAAGTCGCGAAACGCAAGATGATGCTGACGCATTTGGTCGTGCGGCCTGGAATGGGAGGAAAAGGTGCCAACTTTAGCAAGCAGGAACTCGACGATATCTTGAGATTCGGAACGGAAGAGTTGTTTAAAGAAGAGGAGGGCAAGGAAGACGATGCGATTCACTACGATGACAAGGCTGTCGCAGAACTTCTAAACAGAAGCAAGGAGGGTATCGAGTCGAAAGAGAGTTGGGCCAATGAGTACTTGAGTTCGTTCAAGGTTGCCTCTTATGTCACAAAGGATGGCGAGAATGAGGAAGAGGCAGACACGGAGATCATCAAGCAAGAGGCTGAAAATACCGACCCAGCTTATTGGATTAAACTGCTGAGACACCATTATGAACAGCAGCAGGAAGATATGGCGAGGACACTTGGAAAGGGTAAAAGAGTTCGAAAGCAGGTGAATTATAACGATGGAGGAGTGACTGGAGATCAAGGGGCTAGGGATGATCAACCTTGGCAAGAAAATCTCTCGGATTATAACAGCGACTTCAGCGCACCGAGTGATGATGACAAGGAGGATGATGACTTTGATGAAAAGGGAGAAGGAGATTTATTGTCTCGTAGAAGCAGACGTCGTTTGGAAAGACGAGATGAGAAGGACAGACCTCTTCCGCCACTTCTTGCCAGGGTTAATGGAAATATCGAGGTTTTAGGATTCAATGCGAGACAGAGGAAGGCTTTCCTCAATGCTATTATGCGGTATGGAATGCCACCACAGGATGCTTTTAATTCTCAGTGGTTGGTGAGGGACTTAAGGGGAAAATCGGAAAAGAATTTCAAGGCTTATGTTTCGCTCTTTATGCGTCATCTTTGCGAACCTGGTGCTGATAATGCAGAGACGTTTGCTGATGGAGTTCCGAGGGAGGGATTGAGTAGGCAACATGTTTTGACGAGGATTGGAGTTATGTCTTTGATCAGGAAGAAGGTTCAGGAGTTTGAGCATATTAATGGGTACTACTCGATGCCAGAGATGATCAGAAAGCCAGTAGAACCTATAAAGGATGCTGTCGTGGATCCTGCGACCGGAACGAGTAGCAGTGGCGCGACTCCTGCGACTTCTAATGCCCCAAGTCCTAGTCCTGCTGCGACTCCGACCCCGACAGTTGGAGCTGTGGCCAATGATACGGCTAAGGTGGCGGAAGGTGCGGAGGTCAAGGAACAGAAGGAGGATGGGAACGAAAAAGAGGTCAGATTTGTATCATTTTGGGAATTATTGTTTTTTTTTTTTAGATGTTGATGCAAAGATGTATGTCAGCTATGTGGTTGTGAAGAGATATTGAGATAAATCAGGGTCAGGAATTAGAGGAGTTATAAAAAAGGGTATGAAAGATTATGGAAACACTTTTTGAGTTTCACTTTTAAAGACTAATTTAATATAATAAATGTAGTAATCTGCGATTCATTAATTCTGTCAACATTGACGTATGACAGTTTCCTGGTACGTATACGTCAGTTTGACATCTTATGAAATTGTATTCAACGTGAAGTTCTTTGACTTGATTTTTAAGTTATTAATTCCTTTAATTTAGATTTAATCTTTATCTTACTTTAGATTAAACACTTCAGATTAAAATGATTGAATTTTAAAATTCATGATGCACAATTTGAAAATTAATTAAAATAAATCAGCTTAAAAATAACGCTTTAACTTTGAATTGAATAATTTGGAATGGTTCGAATTTTCCTAATTCACAATATTTAAAAAAATCTTCAATGTTTGATGGTGAAAATTACAGTGATTTTTTAGACAGAAATCACATTTTTTAGTAAAAATTTTTGTCTTATCTTTGAAATTTCTGTAATTACAATTTGTAATTATAATTTTGAATGCACAATTGTAAAACAGCCTAATTTTTTTAGGCTTTGATACTAAATTTTCTTTGCTTCAAAAGCAAGGAGGTGAAAAAGTAGAATTGACTTTTTTTTAATTAGGGGTTTTTAAATTAATATTTTTAGATGTAAATATTCGAAATTGTTTGGTCCCAATTTTAAGCGTAGAAAATTTACTCTCCATACAATTTCTAGTTTATAGGATTTGTAATTGAAGAATCATGAATTAAATGCCCCTAGAAGTTTGAAACAATGGAAAATTAAGAAAATAATTTGTCAGATTCAAGCCTTAAAATTGAGAAGACTTTAGAACTAGGCATTGAAAAGTGAATTATTTATTATTTGAAGATGTTCTAAAATATTGAACATTTCAAACTATACTGGAAAAGATCAAAAGAATTTGTATTCTTTTCTTTTTAATTTTCATTTTAATACCTTAAAAATGTCCAATTTTTAGTTTAACATTTTAAAAAATGTATCATTTGAAATTGAAAAATATTCTATTGGAAGATTTCAAGAGTGTATAATAATTCTAAATGTAGTGTTAAAAATGAAACAATTTGAAATGAAAAAGTTAAAAATTGTGTTTAAATCCAAAACAGATCAAAATAGAGTCATCAGAAATTGATATCACAGTTATTGTATAATTATATTCTTTTAATTTGAAAGTTAAAAATTATATAAAATTTCAATTTTCGAGTTCAAAAGGGTATAATTTTTTTTTTAAGTTATTTAAAATCCTTATTTCTTATATCAAAAAGATATTAAATTATTAATAGAACATTTATACGAAACAATATGTTTGCCTATCTTCAAATTTCTTTGACTTATTTATCAGTAAGTTTTTCTTACATGGTTTAGAAACTCAGATTCAAAAATTTAGTTTGAAAATCGAGTTTTTAAAAACTTATTCAAAATATATTTTAATTATCGCAGATTTTATTTCAATTATTACAGTAGTACCTGGCTACATTTACTATTATGTGTTACAAATTTCAAATAAATGTTGTAATTATTATCCTCCGAATCTCTTATAGTTTATTATTTGCAATAGAACTTAAATAATAACAAATTAATTTAATTATTTCTATTGCTTTAGACTTCCGAAGTAAAGGAAACCAAGGAAGAAGACAAGGAAACCAAGGAGACTAAAGAAGACGAAGAACCTGTCGAGAAAGATAAGGAGAAGGAGAAAGAAAAGGAAAAGGAAGGCGAAGAGGTCAAGAAGAAGGAAGAAGAAGAGACAGAAATGGAGACTAGTGACAAGGAAGTAGAAAAAGAGAAGGAGAAACCAGAGAGTCTAAAAGACGAAAAATCTCCCGTCAAGCCAGAAGAAAAGACAGAAAAGGCAGAAAATGCGGACGCTAAGCCTAAGCCAGAAACAGAAGAGGACGTTGTTATCGTGAAAGATGACGAAGAAGAAGGGGACAAGAAAGAAGTACGTACCTAAAATCTAAATTATATGATAATTTAAAAAAAGTTTTATTATTTGACCCATATTTCATTCCCTTTTTTGTAATTTTCAGGAAAAAGATACTAAAGAGAAGGAAACGAAGGAAGGCGAGGCGGAAGTGAAGCCGAAGCGCAAGTTTATGTTCAACATTGCTGATGGAGGATTCACAGAATTGCACACTCTGTGGCTAAATGAAGAAAAGGCCGCCGTTCCTGGTCGGGAATACGAAATCTGGCACCGAAGACATGATTATTGGCTCCTTGCTGGTATCGTTACTCACGGTTATGGACGTTGGCAGGACATTCAGAATGATATAAGGTAATTTGCGTTCGAAGGAAGCTTACTAATTGAATAATTTAAAGAAGCGCACTATTTGAATAATTTAAGGGATATATATTAATGAAATCATTCTATTTTTGTTCTAGGTTCGCGATCATCAATGAGCCCTTTAAGATGGACGTCGGCAAAGGTAACTTCCTCGAAATAAAGAACAAGTTCCTTGCCAGACGTTTTAAGCTTTTAGAGCAAGCATTGGTAATCGAAGAACAACTGAGACGCGCCGCGTATTTGAACTTGACGCAAGATCCTAACCATCCTGCGATGAGTTTGAATGCGAGGTTCGCCGAAGTCGAATGTCTTGCCGAGTCCCATCAACACCTGAGCAAGGAGAGTCTCGCTGGTAACAAACCGGCAAACGCTGTTCTGCACAAGGTCGGTTTTCAATCTCTGATATATTCAGAAAAGATAACAGTGTTGGGCAAGTTTCCCCAAAAAAAGTTGGCTGCAATCAGTTTTAACTTAAATCACAATTAAAAATTTGCAATTGAAGTTCAAAATAAGAAAAAAATTTATCATTTTAATTGAGAACATTATATATTGAATAATTTTTCATTAAAGCTTTAAGCTTCAAAAATTTTAAGTTAATAACGTTTTAAATTGAACTATGTATTTTTAATTTCGTGAATCCGTATTCAAAGTTTTTATTTTTCCAAATTGCAAACAATAACAGCAGGACATTGTTAAGTTGAAAATGTTTACAATCGACCTTCCCCTTTTTCTAATTTTTTCGCTTGAATGAGAACTGAATTAGATTAAAAATTCATTTTTCTTGGTTCGAAAGGATCTATTTGTTGGAAATTCAAGGCTCAAGTGTTGATAATTCAACTGTCTTATATAAAATTCTTCTTTTTGGATTACAAATTTAACTATTTGGTTGAAAATGCAACTGTTTTGGTTGAGGTTTAATCACTTATTTGAAAATTCGACCGTTTGGTTGAAAATTTAATTATTTTGTTCAAAAGTCATCTTTTTTATTTATTTATTTCATTTTATTTGATTCTCGACTATTTGACTAAAACTTCAATTACTTTGTTAAAAATTCGTCTCTTGAAAGTTGTCAGCTATGTGGTTGTAAATGCAACTGGTTCGTTAAAATTTGGGTTGTTTTTTAAATTCAACTATTTGATTGAAAATTCATTTTTTTTAGGTTTAAAACTCAACTATATTCTAAATTATCCGACTTTTTGACTTAAAAACTCAACTGTTTGTTAAAAATTAGTCTTTGGGTTAAAAATTCTACTACTTTGTTGTAAATGCAATGTATTTTCACTTAAAATCTTAGGAGCTTAAAGCGTTTCATATTGAATTCAGTGTTGTGTCCATATTAATGTTATTTAAAATAATCTATTCCCCTATTTTCGTGAATAATCACCCTATTTCTCCTGTTTCGAGGGAATTTTCGACTGTGAAGTCCGAATTATTAAAAAATTACTAATTTCATATTCAAATTATGCAATTCTAAAGGTCTTTATTGTCAATTAATTTTAATTTCTAAATGTTCAAATGAATGTTCCTGGAGTTCAAAATTTATGTAAATTATAAACTTCTCTTATTTAATCAGAAAGAAATATTTTATACCCAAATTCAGAATCCTTCAAGCTGAATGACTATTGTTGAAAAATTAATCTTCCTAAACAAATAAAGCTAATATTTCAGTCATTTAGTGTCTGATACTGACCTTTTTCGAAATGATATGCGACTTTCTTTGTAATTTTATATGACAATGCGACTTTTTAAAAACCTTTTAGTCGATACGCGCCCTGAGTATGTATTACAGAAAAATTGGAACTAAGTTACAGCAAAAGTTACTATAACTTGTAACTTTTTCACGAACTTCTTTACTTCCCAACACTGCAAGATACAAAATTTAACGCTTGTCTATATTAGTTTTTCATTGAGACTTTAACTAATTTTTACTCTTTTTTTTTTTTTAATAGGTGCTGAATCAGTTGGAGGAGCTTCTGTCTGACATGAAGTCTGACGTGAGCCGTTTGCCAGCGACTTTGGCAAGAATCCCTCCAGTTGCTCAACGACTCCAGATGTCGGAACGTTCGATTTTGAGTCGTCTGGCTGCCACAGCTCCAGGAGGCAGCAGCACTCCCTCTGGTCAGGCTGCCTTATTGGCTCAGCAATTTCCTGCAGGTTTCAACAGTGGCCAGATACCAGCCACTTTTGCTGGAGCTGCCAACTTTGGTAACTTTAGGCCACAATACTCTGTGCCAGGACAACCTCCACAAGGTTTCACGGGTATGTGATGAATCATTTTGGAGATACGTTTCTGGGTTGGTAGATAGGTACTACATAGTCTGAAAAATCTTAGTAAGAAAATAGTATTTTATAACTGTTCTAAAAAAATTAAGTTATTTTCAATAACTCCTGGATTTTCCTCAACATATAAACAGTTTCTTTAATATATTGTTTTGTATTCAAATTTGAGACTGTCGATTTTGATACGTCTTAAGTTTCAAATGATCAGAGTACAACATTTTCTGATTAAAAAAAAAGCTCTTATTCCTATTTTTAAAAACAGTATCCAGGGTCAAAGCTTTTACCAACAACTATGAAAGATTCAAGTTTTAAAATTGTTCAAATTTTTATTTTTTAAATCTTGTAATTGAAAGCAATCGAATACAAAAACATGAAAAATTCTGAGCCTTCCGATTACAAAACGTCAGAAATTTGAGATCAATACTTAAATTTCTCTAATCTTAAGCAACTATTTGAATACGTTTGAAAATAAAGTTAGTAAATTTTATAAGCTTTTTTAAAACATGATTTCAGTTCTGAAATGCATACATTTTGATTGCATTAAATTTGGGAAAAGTTTGAAACTTGGTTTTAATTACATTTCAGTTTTGAAAAATTCAATTTGGTACTCTTAACATTTTTGAGGTATTTAAGGTAAATGTTTAAAATTTGAAAACAACGAAAAATTTAATGCTTCAAGTTTAAAAACTCGTCAAATTTAATTTTCGGAAACGCTTTAAATGTTAACGAAAAATCATCCATTTGTTTAAAGTGAATTTTGTAATGTCCTTGATTATGAAAACATTCAAATAAAAAAGGTTTTGATCAGTTGAATGCTTGCGGTTTTTAAATATTTAGCTTTGTTTATTTTTATCCTTTTTCAAATTTAAATCTATCGAATTTTAAATTGTTTGATTTAAAAGTGCTCAAATTTGTGTAAACTTAATTTGTCAAATCCAAATTTGAAAGTATTGAAAATTTCGAAGTATCTGAAAAGATATCTTTCAAATTTGCGAGTTTCAAAGTTTACATTTTGAAATCATCGAAGTAAAACGCTTTAAATTTAAAAAAACTGAGAAATTGTAACTGGTTTTTAAAAAACATTGAATTTAAATATTGCATTTGCGGGTTTACAAATTTTGAAAATATTGAAATTAGGCTCTTCAAACTCAGAATAGATTTGATTTTGAGAAAATTTGAATTAAATTGATGAAGAAAATTCCAGTTACACTATTTAAATGTTGGAAAGTCAAAATAATGTTTCTTTTTCATTTTTAAACCAAAACCCGTACTTAAATGCTTTGGATGGAATTTGGAATATTGTCTAATTTTTGAAGCTCAGGGTGGCCGCTGGACCGTGAATTTTTTGAGACCGGGAAAATCTGAGCAATGACAGTAATTTTATCTTTTTACCAGGAATTTCAATTTTTCACTCTTTGAATTGTGGAATCATTCAGTTCACATTACGTAATTCTAATATTTTCTATTTCATGTTTACATTTTCGTTTAAAGAATGTTAAAATGCAGCTTTAACAACTTCAACAATTAAAGACTAAAAAAGCGTTTGAAATAAAATTTTTTTGATAATAAACATTTCAAGTTGATCAACTACAAATATAATTTAATTAGTGATAATTAAAATTGAAAAATAATTTATTTTACAGGACGATTGTGAATCTGTTCAAAATTAAACAATTTACCGATTTTAACGCGAAAAATTGTTTCAATTCGGAAGTATTAGTAGTTAAATAAATGTAAACTTCTGACTGAAACTTTATAAACTATTTTCATTTTTAAAATAATTCCAAATGAATAGATTAATAATTAAATGCTTTTATTCAATTTCAAATCCCATTCAAATCTTGTTTCTGTCTAAAAGGTTCAATTTTTAACCATTCCAATTAAAAAAAGAATAATTTTTTAATATTTAGCAAAAATTTTATTGTTTATTTGAAGTGGTAAATTACAAATCAAATATTAAAAACTAAGCAATTTGAAACTTAATTGTAATAAAGAGGAAGCCTTAAATCGCTACAATGTTAATTGTTCCATTTTGTAAGTGAAACGATTGAAAAAAGAAATACATTTTTTGAATTTCAACGGCATATCATTTGAAATTGTTTAATTGAAAAGTGTTTAAAGCTTCCATTGTTCTATATTACGTGTAAATTATTGACCGTTTGAATGAAACATTTTCTAAGCTTCAATTTTATAAGTTTTGGATTAAAGATTTCCATTTTGAGTTCTTTAATTTGAAGTTCAGTTTTGATTACCTACTTAAAATAAAAAAATTTTGCAGCTTTAAGAGTTCGAATTTTTTAATTTCAATGACCGCTAAAATTGTTTGCTAACCGGGAAACATTTTGTTCCTCTATTGAAACGGCCATCCTGAAACTATTTAAAATTTGGAAACTAGTAAATTCAGATAAGTGCTTTTAAAGCAGATTCAACTTTTCAAATTATTTATTTGTGTAAATAGTGCGAATGGTTAAAAAAAATCATTAATAATTTGAAAAAATTCGTGGTTTCTAAACTTTGAAAACATGATGTGAACAGTATTTTCAGTTTCAAATTCAGATTTTTAGCAACCCTTTGTTTTATTATTGTTTAGAAATGATTAAAATTATCTGAAAGCTATCCGGACTAAAAATTAATTTTAAATTTGATATTTCCAGCTTGAATTTGAACACCGAGATGGAAGCAGCTCAAGGAAGCAAAACTCACAACGGCGCAAACGACATTCCCACGCGAATTATTTGCGCTGTAATTTTATTTTTCGTAAATTACAATTTCTAGCTGAATTTTCACTAGGATCTAAAATAATGAAAAAAAAAACATCGCTAAACATAATATCGTATGCTAAGAAAGGGAAAAAATCACATACTTTTCTTGTATTTATTATGTGTACATTCGTCGTCGGACAACAGCGAGGTATCATGTTTTGTATCGGTTTACGCGGGTCGACAGCGCAGCGAAATGATGCAGGTCACTTTCTCGAGCATTTGACGAGAGGATACGATTTAAATCCTTTTGACGTTCGACGTCTCGCATATTGATAATTATAACGATAGCAACAATAAATACTAAGTACATTTTACTTAAATTTATTTAAGGACTCGCACGTTCGTTGGGACTCTGCAGTTAAATGCAAATCATTCGAACGATCTGTCGATATATAATTTATTCGTAGAGTTTTTATAGCAATAGCTCGGACGCGACAAGAGTGCGACGCGTGTTTATTTAAAAAAAAGCCTTGAATGATTTTAATTAAGACTGAGGATGGAATCAGGCGTCCGAGTGAATTCTGATATAAAAATATTGTAATGCAAGGGTCCTGCCACGAGAGTAAGAGCACAATATTTTGTGCAAAATGAGTGTCGAGAATTTTAAAATATGAGAGGAAAAAAACTTGAACGAAAGGCATAGGAATAAGTCCTGACTCGTCGAAACTCTGTGCGATTTCGAAGAGAATTCAGCTTTCGTCTGTGCTGGAGAATTTACCAAGTGCGGTTCAATTTCTCTTTTCTTTTTTAATCTGGACTTGAATACTGATATGTATTCTTTTATCATCAATTGCCTAAAGTAAGAAGAATAAAAAATGAGGCAGACTTCCGAATGCTTAGAGCTCCAAGTCCATCGATAGGAGGAATCATTTCTCTGTAACGTGTAAAGTTAATACAAAGGTAGCGGGAATTTTTTATGACGCATTTCCATTTACACTTTTTCGAGAGCTTCACTCCGACTATCAGTCTTCTAGTATTCGTTGTTGAGCAAAATGCAGCGATATCCGTACATGTATCTAGACTATTCGGTGCGCTCTGACTTAATTTTTATTTCACACCTACCAAACTCTGTACATACACGATGTGTTGCACTGGAAACTCTGAAATATAAGTGTTAAACTGAAAGAAGTATTTGAAATTACCCTGAATTTAGTTAATAGAGGAGAAGCAAATATTAAGACATTTTTGTTTGGTTTAAACTGTAAGATCTGATTTTGTATAATTTAGACGTAGTTAGGTTTTTAGAGTATTCAGACAGATGAGAGTTGGAATAAATTTTTGTATGGTAATTTATAGTGTAGGATTTTTCACTTTTTCCGTTTTGCGACAACAAGGGAGGTATTGAAATCTTGAATATAATTAAATAAGATAGATTTTGTTCTTCATTTCTAAATGGCAGTGTATGAAAATTAAAAGAGGCATTGTTAACTTATTAGAATGTTTTTTTTTTCTATATCCTGAAGCAATTAAATTTTCTAAATTATTTTCCTAAAGAATTCTTTGTAACTTGCTTTTATTTTTATAGTTAAATACAAATTTTTCAGAAGAGAATCCCTTTTTTTAGACTCAATATATCAAATTTGAATGTTTGATAGTACAACGCGTAAGTGAAAATCTGTAAGCATTAACATTTGACAGGGTATCTACTCTCCCGGGAACCAAGAATTGTCAGATATTTTTTATATATGTGCTTGGAAATGTCTGGGAATTTTCCGAGAGCGGGCTTAATTTTGGGTTTAAAATGCAATATAAAATTGAATAACAATGTTTTTTTCATTTGTAAAAAAAGCTTGATATTTGGATGAAAATTAATTTTCCTGGTACAAAAATGGCCTGATTTTTTCGGTGCAAAAAGAGCTGGAGAAGGCTTATTTGTATCGAAATTTCGGTACAAATAGAAAGGTTTTTTCGGTACGTGTAGACACTTGCTAATTTTATTTGAAAACTCATCTCTTTCATTGGAAATTTAACTCTTCTTGAAAAATCGTTCTCTTTTTGGTTGAAAATTAATGTTTTAAACTAAAACTTCTATTTTTCTAGTTGCAAATTTAACTATTCTGTTGAAAATTCGTTTTTCTTTGTTGAAGATTAATTTTTTAATCGGAATAGTTAACTAATCCAGTTGTAAATTTAACTATTTGGTTGAAAATTTATATTTTTTAGTTGAAAATTCGTCTTTTTAGGTAAAAAAAATTAGTCTTCTTGTTTGAAACTTAAATTATTCTAGTTGATTATTCATCACTTAATTAGTTAAAAATTCATCTCTCGCTAAAATTTTGTTTGTTTGTTAAAAATTCATTTTTTAAACTAAAAATTTAACTAGTTTGGTGAAAATTCGTTTATTTTTTTGTTTAAAAGTATTTTTTTTAACTGAAAAGTTTACTAATCCAGTCGAAAATTCAACTCTTGTTGAAAATTAATCTTTTAACTGAAAATTTAACTCTGCAATTTTTTGTTGAAAATTTACCTATTGTAGTTCAAAATTCATCTTTATTTGGTAAAAAATTAATCTTTTTGTTTAAAACTTAATCTAATCTAGTTGAAGATTCATAATTTTATTAGTTTAAATTTCACCTCTTTCGTTAAAAATGTAATTCCTGTTAATTCTGTTTTTTGTTGTTGAAAATTAATTTTTTTCAAAATATAAATGTAACTGTTCCAGTTCATAATTCAATTTTTTAACTGTGAATTTAAGTGTTTTGGTAATCTAAAAAATTTAAATCTTCTTGGTCAAAAAATTAATATTCTTCGGTTGAGAATTCACCTCTTGTTGAAAACTCGTTTGTTTTGCGTTAAAAATTGATTACCTTAACTGAAATGTTAACTAATCCAGTTGAAAATTCAACTATTTGGTTGAAAATGATTTTTTTTTTTTAAATAAAAATGTAACTATTCCAGTCGAGAATTACATTTTTTAACTAATAATTTAAGTATCTTTGTAATATCTTCTTGGTTGAAAAATTAATATTCCTTGTTGAAACTACAACAATTCCAGTTAAAGATTCATCATCTTAGTGGAAAATTCATCTCTCTTTGCAAATTTAACTCTAGTTGAAAACTTTTTTTTGTCTTTGTTAAAAATTAATTTTCTTAACTGGAAAGTTAACTAATCCAGTTAAAAATTCAATTCTTTGGTTGAAAATTTAATTTTTCAACTGCAAATTGAACTATGCAATTTTTGGTTGAAAATATATCCTTTTTAGTCCAAAACTCGTATTTTTTTGTATAAAAGAATTAATCTTCTTGGTTCAAACTGCAATTATTCCAGTAAATGATTCATCTCATTTTTTTTTTGAAAATTTAACTCTTGTTGAAAGTTTTTCTTTTCAATAGAAGATTAATATTTTTCCAGTTAAAAATTCAATTTATCTGTTGCGAATTAATTTAACTATTCACTTTTTGGTTGAAAAATAGTCTTTTTTGACAAAATAAATCTTGTTTGAAAATTCATTTTGCTTGTTAAAATTCAACTATTCCAGTTAAAGATTTAACATTTTAGTTCAAAATTTACCACTTTGGCCGAAAATTTAACTATTTTGTTGAAAGTTCGTTTTTTTCTTGTTGAAAATTCAACTTCTATTTTTTGGCTAAAAATTGATCCTTTTTAGTTGACAATGCAACTGTTTCATTGAAAATTCAATATTTTTAGTTTAGTTTAGAGTTTATTAAAGCCATGGGACAAGTCCCCTACAGGAAAAAAGGTATTTACATGAATAGGTTCATTCATTTTGTATAATATAATATATATTTATATATCTATGCCATAACTTAATCTAAGACTAAGAATTAGAAATAATTCTTTATTACATTTACTTAAAATGTTAGGAATTTGAAGCGTTTTAAATTACATTTAATATAGCACCCACATTAATTTTAATTAGAAGAATATATGTCCCTATTTTCGTGAAAAATCTCCTTATTTCCCCTGTTTTCACAGGATGTAAACTGTCCACTCACCTGGAAATATCTTTTATTTGAAATATTAATACATTAAAATAATATGCATTAAATTTTAAGTACATAAGGATAAAATAAAAATTTGGTTAAATTTTTTTTCAAGTTCATGAACTTTAGGAACAAATTCAAGAAATTATTATGCTTTTAGTATTATTAATTTATTTAGTTAGTGGTGACAGTATATTTAAGAATATCTGGTAATATAATTTGTCAAAGCTTTCTAAATTAAACATACTGATTAAATCCCTAGAAACGGGATACCATTAAGAAATCACTCATCCTTTAATAAAGTTCTTTTCACAGATGAAAAAACAGTTATCTAATTTTGCAAATGAATAGTACTAGTTTTACATAACAAGGACTGAAAAAAAACATTAATCATAATAAACTTGCGAAAATTGTAAACTTTAAATTATATCACTTTTTTGGTTTCACCTTAAATTTGTTAAACATTTAGATTAGATGCTGTATATAAAAGTATAGGATTTATATTTAAAAATGGATCTCCGAAACTGTTATGCTTTCGTTACTTGTTATATTTTTAAACAATCAAATGTAAGAGTTGAAATTTTTTTAAGTGTTCAAATTAGGTTTACAAAACAACAAAAATAAGTATAGTTATCAGAACCAATAATAAACGAAAAAAGGACAGAATTAATTTAAATTCAATACACTTTAATTCCTATGATTAAAAATCGACCCTGTCCCTTTTCACTAAACTTTTTACTAAAAATTCATTTTTTTATTGTGTGACGTATTGATGAAAAAACGTGTAATAAATTACAATGTAAATATAATATGAGATGGTAGCATTGAGATAATAACAGAACCGAAAGAATATTGCCTCTCAAAATTTCTTCACTCTTCAACCAGAAATCTCTTTGTTTTGCCTCTGCTGGACCATTTCCCTGAGATTATTTTCACTTTCCTTCAAACTTTTCTGCAAGTAGTTTTTATTGTTCTCCAAGGTCTTGATTTTTTCTTCAGCATTTTTCGTTCGTTTTTCCAATCCGTCTTTAATACTTACAATATCATCGAGGAGAAACATTCTACCCACGGATTCGTAAGTTTTCGTGTTAGGAGGAAGTGATGTTATCTCCTTGGTAGTCAAGTCTGCTCGTTGTTTTGTGCGTTTAAGGGAATCAATTTGTACGTCAGCTAATTTTAATTTTTGACTGGTGTCAATCATTTTCTCCTGCAGTTCCGTAAAGGCCTTTTTTAGTTCCTCATCGGGTTGGCGTGCCATTTTTTTGGAGCAAATTAACTAGCTGCCAAAATATAAAATTTACTTGTCAACTATTGTTGTACTTTTTAGGAGTTTACTTTATTTATAGTAAGATTTTAAGGGGTCACGTTTTTTTAATGCGTTAGAAATAAAAAAAGAAAAATGGTTATAAGACTCACGGCTTGTGTGACTAATCCGACTGATAGTGTTAGTGGGAGGCCGATTTCTGGCAGTTTCACACCAATTTAGGTTATGTTTACAAAATCGTAGGAGGATGAATGCGCACGCGGAGTATAATAATGGGCCATTTCCGGCAAGAAGCGGAACTCACAAAAAGGCGGTAATTTTTTCGAATATTTGTATATTCTGATTAAATAAATCATTTTTATTTTGTATGGATAAAAATATTTATAACGAATATTTGGAGTAAGAAGTTTTGTTTTATTCGTTAAAATATAACTTGAACTAATTCACAAATACATTATCCAGGGTATCTACTCAAATCCTGGAGGTATCTCAAACTTTGAAAAATTATATTACAAGATATTCATAAATATATTACCACCGTCGATTAATTAAATATTTGAATAATACTCAAAACATAATTTAATAATAATTTATTGAATTTATTCCTAGAGTCCATGAATTTGAATAATAATTCAGTGCGCATTCATGCAGGGACGGCAATTCCTGCAATTCCTGTGAATACCTGATTTTCCCTTCGTTCTCTTATATCAGAATATAGTACTTTTTAAATAAGTATTATATTTTAGTTGAAATCTAAAAGCTTAAATACCCAATTAAAAAATGGAACATTCCAAATTCATCAACTGTAATTTTAAATGTTCTAACTTGAGCAATATTTAATTTTTTTAATCTATTCTATTTAAACTATTATTATACACTATCCTATTTGTGTTTAAAAATTGATCTTATTTTTTAATCGGAAATTCAACTACTTGGTTTGAAGTTCAAATTTCGTTCAAAAGTTATACTTTTGGCAGAAAATTGGTTAAAAATTTACTTATTTGGTTGAAAATATATTTATTTGGTTGAAAAGCTGTCTTTTTGGTTGAAAATCAAACTAATCTGTTAAAAATTTCATTTTTTTAAACAGAAAATTGTAATTTTTCATTGAGAATTAGTTTTTGTATTGAAAGCTTATATTTTTTAGTTAAAAATTCGAATGTATTATAGAAATTTCTTTTTTTTTTTTTGCTCAAAAATTCAATAATTTGGTAGAAAATTGTTTTTTTCATTTGAACATTAGTTTCTTGAAATGAAAATGTAGCAATTCCATTTTCGATTCAAAGTTGATCTTTTTTATTTTGAAAATTCAAATATTTGGTTAAAAATCTATGCAATTTGTTGAAATTTTATCCTTTTTTGTAGAAAAATAATCTTCTTGCTTTAAAATTTGACATTTTGAATTCAATTTTTGTTATTTATTGACTAAAAAATCTTTTTTGGTTGAAAACTCAACTCTTGTTGAAAATTCGTGTTTTCGGATTAAAGATTCAACTGTTTTGGAGAAAATTTGAATTTTATGTGGAAAATTCAATACTTTGGTAGAGAATTCCACTAATTGGTCGAATTTTGAACTACTTTGTTAAAAATTCACTTTTTAATTGAAAATTAATATTTTCGTCTTGAAAAAATTAAAGTCATATTAAAATTTACATCATTTACATTGAATTCAAATTTACAATTGATTTAAAATAACTAATTTTTTAAAAACGCATGAATTATATTTGGAATTTAGGTATCACAAAATGTATTACACTCCATTCAGTTCATTATATTGAAATTGAGGATAATAGATTACATATAAATCCAATGTAAATTTCTTGAATTCAAATCACTTGATCTCTCCGAAGTGCAAACTTGAATTCATTCAAATAGACCCTTCCTAACTTATATTCCAAAATGGATAATTCAAACAATTTTATGCACACGTTTCTTGAAGGAATTAGAGTGAATTAAATACACTTCAAATCGATCCTGCTTTACGGAATACGAGAGAGATGTCATTAACGCTATATGAATAGCCTGAAATTACATTTTTGAGATAACCTATTATATTTTTTTACATTGCCTAAAGGGAAAATCAGGTTCCAAAGTTCCTTCTAATTTAATTTTTCTTCTCGATTTTTAATGTAAATCCTATTATATAATTTTTATTATTTATCGCATGGCTCAAATGAAAAACTAAAAATACAAATTTTGAACCTAAAAAGTAGATTTCCTAAAGGACGGATAGATAAAAGGTTTAGATTTTTGTTGCAAAATAATTCGAAAATCGCCCACATTCAAAATCTAAGGACCTTTGGGTTATGACATATTAAGACCCACGTTGACTCAGTATTTTTCATTCAGAAAACCCCTTCAAATTTCTTGTGGTATAACGTAATTATTATCCATTAATTGATTATCGACTCAATTATTTATCCATTTACTATTATCAATTCATGTTCGTTTTTTTTTCTTGACTTTCACCTTATTATTAATTATTTTTATTATTATTACTTTATGTGTATATATTTTTAATTCATTTTTTATTTCCTATTCACTAAAATTTATACAATTAACAGTAACCAGTTTTTATAATCTTTGATCAGTTATAGATTGATGTAATTATAATGTTCAATATATATTTTCTGAAAGAAATGGAAAAAATTAAATAAATGTAAATTTTCTCTTGTTTCTAGCACATAAAATAATTCCGAGAGTCGTTGTTGCCGCTATGGGAACTGCAGGGCATTAAATTTCTGAAAAATGTATCACTCTTTTGCGGATTGGAGGTAGGTGGAAGAATCATGTTTTAAATAGAATAGAAAATTGTTCATTTTTAGCTGAAATCGGAATTTCACAATTATTTTCATTTCAAGCCTTCTTACTGGGTAATGAAAGGAAAATACATGAATTTTCAATGAAATAGCTGAATTTTGAACTAAAAAAGACAAATCTTCAACCAAAAATTGAGCAGTTAAAAGAATAAATTTCCGCCAAAACAAAAAGATCAGGTTTTCAACCAAAGTGATGAATTTTCATTTAAAATGATAAATCTTCAACTGAAGTAGATGCATTTTAAAGCAAAAAGATGAATATTTAACAACAGAGTTTAACTTTCAATCAAGTAGTTTTATTTTCAATCAAAAAGATTAATTTTCAACTAAAATAATGAATATTTAACTGGAATACTGGAGTTTTCAACCAAAAAGATGAATTTTCAAACATAAGATTAATTTTCTACAAAAAAAAGACTTTTTTAACAGAATACATGAAGTTTTAATAAAATAGTTGAATTTTTAACTAAAAAAGACAAATCGTCAACCAAATAGTTTAATTTTAACTGAAGAAGCTCAATTTTCAACCAAAGAGATTAATTTTCCACTGAAATGATAGAATATTAAATTGGAATAGTTACAGTTTCAGTTAAAAAATATTCATTTTCAAAAAAAAAGTTACTATTTTAAACAAAGTGATAAATTTTTAACTGGAATGACTAAAAAATTAATTTTTCAGACCAATAGTTTGACTTTTAACATAGTAATTAAATTTGCATTCCAAAAAAGATGAATTCTGAACGAAAAATATAGCAAGGGAGAGAAAAAATTTCAAATTAACTGTTAATTGAATTTTCAAGTAAAAAGATGAATTTCCAACCAAGAAGATTAATGTTATACAAAGAAGAACGAATTCTCAATAGAATATATATATTTTCAACCAGTTACTTGAATTTTCAACTAAAAACAAACAATTTTCAACCAAAAATAGAATTATTGAATTTTCATTTGAAAAAGTTATTTAAAAAAAAAATAGTTATGCACAGTAATATAAAGCTACTTTTACAAATGAAGAATCATTGTTATTCAGTTTTATATTGCAATTAAAAAAAAAATTAAGCACACTTTCGAAAAAATTCCCTAGAAAATTCCTAGACTTTTTCAGGTTTTTGCAGGTATATAAAAATACCCTGAAAATTCGAAATTTTCAAGGTTTTTCCAGGTAGGGCAGACACCCTGTTATCCAATAATTTTTTAAATCACTATTTTAGTATGAAAGAATAGTTTTTTATTTTTGACTGAAAAAAAGTTGAACAATTTATGATTTATGTAAATAGATTTGCCTGTGTAATATGTGTAATTTCTTATTATAAATTTTTTTATTTTTGAAAAATTTCTTGAATATAAATTTGAAAAAAAATTAATTACTTAAAAAATAATTTAAGAAGCACAATATTTTAACAACTTACTTTCCTTATAATTATAAATCTTCTCAAAATAAGAGTTCCTGGTTCGAAAAAAATATCAATATTATTAACAAAACTTGTTAAATAATATAATAATTTAACAAGTATTTTAAATTGAAATATTAATGATTATATTAAAAATTACCTCAAGATTTATTTTCCCTTTGTTGTTGTTTCTTCATCGCTCGATGACCTTTTTCGAACTTGACTTAAATCAGTCATTCTATTAATATTGAAATTGTCGCCTACAGTATAAACATGTCTTATTTTTCTCGTGAAAATTGTCTGACCGAAAGTTCATATATAATAGTGAAAGTGAATTAAGAATTATATTAAGGATATTCAAATATTATCCAAGTAAGTTTTGAAGAGTATTTTTATCTCCGTATTTTTTTCCTATTTAAATATTTCACTAACAATTAAAGTTTCTTACTTTTTTAAATTAAAAAATAAATTTATAAATTCACTTAGTTTCAAAATAGGAAGTGTCTAGTCGTCCCGAAAAATGTGGGAGTTGGAAAAGGGGATGGACTAGTCCAGAATTTTCGGGACGACTAGCCAAGCTTATGAATAATATTGGACTAGTCATCCCGAATTTCGGGACGCAACACTTTGTTCGAAATAGCCCCTCACAGCAATAGGATATACCGGGATATCCCCAGGATATCAATGGAACGCTTCTGGGATATACAAATGTCCCAAGTCGGATATTAGAATTTTTATATATCCTACATGGTACATTTGAATATCCCATAAACGTCCCATGGGTATCCTGGGGATAACCCAATTTTCGCTTTACGGGATATCCAACGGGTGATCCCTGTGATAACCCTGGGACAGCTTGGGAGGTAAATGGGATCGAATGGGATATCCCGGTGTATCCTATTGCTGTAAGGAACAATTTAATTTTTTGATCGATCGAAATATTGACTATTTTTTTGCTTTCTCTTTATTTAGATACCAAATAAAAGGCATGGATAAATCGGAGAATAGTGATACTTTATCCGAAAGTTATTTTCTCTCATCCACAACGGAATCATACAATGGGTTATTAGATACAGAGTCTTCCATCGATTTAGAACTCATTTTGAGCGAATTTTACTCGATGTTAAATCACACAATTGAAGACTCATACTCATTGTCAGAGGAATTTCTCTCCACAAGAAAAGATCGCCAACCATCGATTATTATTGCTGGCAATGATAATGATTATAGTGAATCTGAGGTGTCTGAAATAAGTCAGATAAGAGACACATTTTTTCCAAACTCGATTGGAAGTTCTGTAAATCGTTTGAGTATATCAGGAATGTCCTTCAGCATGGAAAAAATGGAAAATTCAATTTGCTCTGGAGAATTTACGTTTCCGGAAAATTCGAATCTGATGACTCACACTGGAATACAATTAAATTGGATCATCGACAATCTTCCTAAAAATGACAAGGAGATAGAAAATGAATCGTGCCCCACTTGGAATTCTCTCATAAATATGAGCTTCGATGATCGAAAAACAAATCCAAATTCAACTTCAGTGGAGTCCTTTAAAATTCCTGATACGAGTATTCTAGTATCTAAACCAGAAGATTGCGGAAACCAGAAGACCATAATTTACGATCAGAGTTTGAATTATAAACAAGATTCGACTTTGCTCACAAGTTTCAATAGTCGAATCTCAGATTTGAATTTTTTCACTCGGAAAAAAAAGGAACTATACTTTCTATCTCCTCAAAAAATAATAGATCAAACGAGAGCTAAAGAAATTGCGAACAAAAGCCAAGAAGAAGAATTTGAAAGGATAATTGCAGAATTGCCCGATGTTACATTGGCAGATATTTCACATCCAGAATGGCCATCCTTCAACGACGACGACCCAGAACATGAAAAAAAAACATTGAAATTTTCTAGAACTTCGACAGTCAATGATTTGAGAACTACACCTCGTGAAAATTGTAGTAAATTCAAATTTGGAGTGAGGGTTCTTAACTTTTTTTCGCGAAAAAAGAGCACAAGATATTTTGAGTCTCCGAGAAAATAAGTTTTATTTTAAATTAGTTGGGGATTTTAATGGGGTAGTTGCATATTTCAAAATAATTTGTTTTCTTCTGAAATAAAAAAGTACGAAGCACTGAATATAATTACTTAAGGGAAGCTTTTTCAAATAATTTCAAATATTTTTTAGCTTTAAAAAGTACCCTTTCTTAATTTTTTGTTGGAAAATGAGATATTGCTGATTGGACGAAGCAGAGGAAGTAGTGCTCAGCTAATCAACGATTCAAGCAAACCAACCAGCATTAACTGGAACAGTTTTTCTAGAGGTAACATTTCGAGGTCACAGTTATTTTAATAGGGTTTTAAAAACATTTTTTTGAATATTTTCTTTTCACAGAAATGTGTTCAAAATTTTTGTTTGTACTACAATTTAATTATGTATTTATCAATCAGTATCTAACAGTATTTAAAAAATGTATTATCTAAAATTCATGCAACTAACCCATTGTTGAATTTCCTAATTTAATGAAGAATATTCACATTGATTAAATAACATTTATTTTATACATAAAAAACATAAACCGAGTGAAAAACTTCACAAAATCGAGCGCTGGATCTATACGGATGAGGAAATTTTTACAAAAAAGGGATTTACTATGTGCATTTATCTATCACAATATTCATTTAAAGACGTGCAATACTATTATTATTAACAAAATTTAACTAAGAATTCACTAAAGATATATACTAAAATAGGACACAATATCTTATATTTACACGTTACACATATTATAACAGTATATTATATTATCCTAGAACAACTTCAGTAAACTTTTGTCGCTTCGTAGCTTTTTAAAATATTCCAAGTAATGTAAGATGTTACCTAAAATTAAAAATTAATACATCAGTCGTGCGTTTGCATAAAATGTTTTGAGTACTTTCGCAATAAAATGCAAGAAATAATTTTAAATATGTCCTAAAATTTTCAATTGACTCTCTATCCTTAAAACGAAACCCCACAAAAGACCAGGTAATTTTCCTAAAATCCTGCAAAATTTTAACAAATTGACTAAAAACAAATCCTATGTATTCGTACATACAAAATTTCTACTGAGGCTTCTGAATGGAACTTTTAGACGAGATTTTATATCTGCATCTTTCCTAGATAGCATTCAAATTGTAGAGAAGTCAGTAGAGATAGAAATTTGTAACAGGCCATATAAAATAGATTAACATCGCCCGGCGTTGAGGTTGACAATATCTTTTCGTTGTTAAAAATACTCCTCCCGTGAAGAATATTCTATCAGGAAGTAACGAATTAGCAATGATCTTTTAGCATCTAGATTTTAGAACTATATGCTCCGTAACAATACGACCATTTTCTCGGCATTAACACAACAAATCCGAAGTACCGAGTATAAACAATTAGAGAAAATTTAAGAACTTGGACTTTCTTCTCTCAATTTTTGCCAAACAAGGCCGCCTTTTCCCGAAACTGTGCTCTTCTTGCGGCTTTTTCTTCCTCCTCGCGTTTTCGATCTTCCTGTTCCATTCGAATCTCGTCCTCGAATTTGCTCGCTTTGTTTAATTGTTCGATCTGGAATACAAATATGGAATTGTTAGTCAAGATTCAGAAGAATATGGATTTTTATCTGCAAAGTTGATAATAATTTTGCGATATATAGGGTGGCCGAAAAACTCCATTTTCAAAACTCGCTGATTTTTCCCTGACAAATTTTTCATTTTGCTTGACTATTAATAATTGAAGGGTGACAGTATAGAACTAGATAACCAAAAAAATGGACATTTTTCAAACAAAAAAAAAATAAAATAAATAAAAAAGTTTGATACAAAAAAATGTTATCCAGGGTCGAGGAAACGGACGTTGAGTTTGAAAATCTCAAAGTGACAATGATCACAAATTGGAGTAGATTCGGCTACGGATTGCGATAAAAAATTCAATTTTCAGTTTCAAAATAAAATCATACTTCCGGTATGATAAGTTTCTAAACACGGTTAAATAAAGTCTGACGCAAAACGAATTTTCAATTTTTTGCAAAAATAAAAACTTAAAAGATATGATGCTGAATAAGAATAAAAAACGTTTGATTGAAAAAAATGATTCCGTTCCGAGAAAATCTAAATTGAAGATCCCGATATAACAGTAAAACACTTTTTTTGCTAAAAATCCGATGAAAAAAATCAATATTTTTCCTGTCATTAAATGATGATGATTGCAAGAAACATCAATGTTAAAAGGTTGAAAAAATGATTACTACACTGAGATTGCAACTAAATTGTAATTAAAAATGTTTAATAATTTTTTAAAATGATTGTATCCAACAACGATATTTTGAAAAAATCCTTTATCCAAAAGGTGTATCTAATTTTTAGGAATTTTTGATGCAATAATCCCAATTTCGATAGAAGGTTTGGTTATTTAGTTTTGTACTGCATCCCTCCATTTAAATAATAAAATTCTAATCTTGTAACATTTTTAACATAGAATATTTTATAAATGCAATAAAACAAGTTTAAATTAAAATTTATAACTTTTTTGTTCATTATTCTCAGGGCTGCCACAGCCTGATTTTCTTGAAAAAAAAAATGAAAATGTGATCAACAATAAATAATTTCTAACCCAAAACGTGGCTACAAGTGACTAATTTGCATAATTAATGTAACCAAGCTCCTTTCAAATTTAAAATGATTCCAGATGAATTTTAAAGAATTCTAGATGAATTCACAAGACTTCAAAACAATTCAAGTTAACTTCAAACGAATTCAAATGAATTGGAAAAAAGTTCACTGATTTCAGTAAAATTTGTGTGAATTTACAGGAAATTAGAAGAATTCGATGATATTCATGAAAATAAAAGGTGCATTTCAAACAAATTCGAGTGACTTGAATTCAGTAAGTTTGAAATGAGTTTAGAAAAATTCAAGGAAATTCAGAAAGAATTTGATGAAATGCCTAACAATTCAAGGTAAGTTTAAAAGTTAAATTGAAGAAAAACTAGAAAAAATCATTGAATGTGGATGTAAAATAACTAGAACGAATTACAAAAATTAAAAAGATTTCAAAACAATGTAAAAGGATTGAGGATTTTAAATTCTCTTCAAATGTTTGAACGTGTCGCTAATTAAATTTATACGTCATAATTATGAATAGCTTAGTGAGAAATAGGTACATCAATCTTGGTGATTACCTTGGCTTCGAAGAAGTTTTTAGCGCCTGTTACTCCAACTGCATCGACATCGACTTCCGTGAGACGTGCAAGTTGACCCAAACCAGAATCCTGCTCCAACTCACCTGCTCGAGCTTTGCGATAAATCAGGAGAAACTGTAAACAAATTCATAATGTTAAAATAAGAATATGATAGAATTATAGCTCCAGAGCTCATTATTTCTAATTTTAGTTTCTCTAGCATAATCACCATTTCTATTAGGTCAATGGCTTCGTATCTAATTTTCTCATCTTCCAAGTTTTCCAGATCAAATTTTAAAAAGTCTGAACCCGAGGAATTTGGACACTTTAAATAAAAAAGAACAAAAAAACACCAAATATAAATTAAAAACGGTCAAACTTCAGATTTTAAAAATGTTTAAAAATGCCAATCTAAACCTTTTTCCAGCACATAAACTCAATATTTGGAAAATTTAATGACTTACAAGAATGAAAGCGTTTTTATATAAAATTGATTGGTTCACAAGTTCAAATCTTTGAATTATCAACACTGCCAAAATCTGAAATTATCCAAATTAATACAAACAATGGTTTGCAACTGTTTGGAAATTTTTAGAATTACAAAATTTGTTAATTTTATTAACGAATTATACTTTCTCAAATACTGAAGTTCCGAGTACTTTCAAATTTAAAACAAAAATTCAAATTTAAGGTTTACAAGTAAAGAAAAAGAATGAAAAATAAGAGTTTGAAATATAAAAAACATAAAAGTTCAGTATTTTAAAATTTAAAAACTCAAAATATCACAATTTTTCCAAGATCGTTAGCTTTGAAATTTAAAATAGTTCAAAATTATAAATTACAAAATCTATGTCCTTCAAGTTCCATGGATTTAAAAATGTAAAGTGGTCAGTTTCTGATTAAAAATTACATTCTCAAAAATGTCAACCAAATTTGAACGCCATTCTATAATTTACATCGTCGACACTTATAAAATATAAAAAACATCCAACTGTAAACCTATTACAAAATTAAAATAGTTTGTTTCGAAATTCGATGAGCGTAGAACAAATATTTTTGGCGTTCCGAAAATAATTTGAGAAATTTTTAAATCCCAATTTTAGTTTCCCAAAAATTGCCAGTCACAAAAACAAAACTTCTAACTGCTGAATTCCTGTTTTAATCTTACTAAAAATTAAGATTTCAAATAACATGGAAATTTCGAAAATTTCTAGGTTTAAAAGATTCCCTTCTGAAACGACAATTTTAAAAGTAAATATTTTTCTACTTTTGGGAATTTTAATGTGAAACAATGTCACAAGTAGTTGAACTATCTGAGCAATTTGTTCTTAAACTAGAAAACAATATACAATATGCTTCCATTTTTTTAAATTTTATAAACTTTCTGAAAACTTATGTAGGCGAAACTTAAAAATGAAAATAAAACGAAAGAATAAATTCTTTATTGAAATTGGCTCTTTGAATTTCTTTTAGAATTAAATCATTTTTTCAAGACAAAGACGTTTTGAATGAAAAACAAGAATTCGTCAATCTGAGTTCGGAAAATTATCATATTGTTTAGTACCGATTCAAAGATATGAAAAGTCATAATAGTGAGTAAGATAAGGTAGTCAGGATAAGAATCATATACATACGTATATCATCAGTCACGTTTTATTTGAAGTTCGTTCATTATTCACATACACTGACTGCATTTTGTATGCCTGCGATAAAAAATCACGTTTGCTAATATTTATACATGACGTCAAAGATTTCAGCTGAGAATCACAGCGCAAAAGGAGAAGAAACAATTTTTTTTTAATGGTATATTTTGAAATAATGTTAAATGATTTTTAAAATAATTTCTGCCATCAAAGAATTTTGGTTGGTCCAAATTCATACCTGTAAAAACTTGATTTTGGAATTTTTGTCATGCCGATATTCTTGAAAGTGTTAATGGACCCGAAAAAATGATACCCTGATGAAAATGTGAGCAAAATTGGTTTATAAAAAGACGTGCATCACAGTCCCTAAAGTCTCCCATTGAATTAACATTGGTGATACTTTTGAAAATTTGCAAGTATGTTTTGCGAATTCTATATGCCATATATTTTCATGAACTTTAAAATAATTTTTAATTGTTTAAACAATTGTTTTTGGGCCAAGAATTGTAAAATGATGAAAGTTTCTGAATCAAACGAGTTTTAGAATTAATCTTAATAATTAAAATGTATTTAAAATAACACTCCTCTACTGGTTTAAACAATTTCAATGTTTTTAAATATATCTTGTAATTCGAGAACACTGGAGAAAAGTGTGTTTTGCTATTTCACTGTTTATGAGATACTTCACAAACCTTTATCAATTTTTGGAATCTTTTTAAATTGTTTAAACAATTGGTTTTCATAAAGGAATTGCAAAGTCATGAAATTTTCAAAATAAAACGGGTTTTATCAGTCAACGTAAAGAACCAATGTATGTATTATAACAATTCTGTGATTGTTTACAAGTCCGTGGTCAGAAAAATTGTCAGGGGGGGACACGCAATGAACGAAAATTTTGAGGGGGCGGGGGTTGAAGCTAGTCTATAAATAAATCAATTTCTAACATAACAAATTATTAGCTTAGATGGCACTCTTAGTAAAATCAAAATAATTATTAGCTATTTCAAAAATTTGAAATCACTTTGGAAAATACACTGACTTTCCAGTTTCCAATAAACTTCTATAATATATAAAATTCCATCGTTTTTCTAGACCAAAATTTCATAAACAATTAAAATTGGTTGAAAAGTTGATAAATGTTAGTAATACATCCAATGAGCAATCACATGGTGAAAAAACATTTTTGTCTAGCATTTTAAGATTTCAACATATACGTTTATACACTTCATGATTTCTAAAAAATAACAGAATTGTTACGATAAATACATTGGTTCTTTACATTTATAACAAAAACTCGTTTGATTTTGAAAATCGCATCACTAATTCAGTTATTCATTACGAATCAATTATTTCAACAATTAAAAATTATTGTCAAAGTTAATAAAAATATATCCTACATCAATTAGTAGTGATCTGGCAAAAAAGGGTAAAACAAATTAATAAGCTTGAATATATCGTAAAACTCTAATTTCTCTAAACTACGGGGTGGACTTTGAGGGTGAATCTAGGGGTCTTTTGTGGGTAAAAATTAAAAGTTATTGTCGATTCATATTGGCTGAAGTATTTCCAATAAAAGAATAGATATTTTATTTGACCTTAATTATACATTTTCACATCTTATTTGCACATTTACAAAAGTTAAACTTTTGTCAATTTTAATTAAATGGGAAAAAATCCAAAATCGATATTTTGGACCACCCTTACGATTCAGCTCAAAGCTTTATTTATAAAAGTGCTTTGCAATATATTGTTTTTCTTTTATTGTATATTTCATTTATTTATAAATAAAATTATTTTAGTGCTGCAATATGGTACAGAAAAATTTTATTTTAATATACGCACCTAGAGTAACGAAAAAAATAGTTTAATTATAAAAATTAATTATTAACCTTTGTAATTAAAATTAAAAAAAGTTAAATTGATTATGATAAATGATTATGTTAGCTAAAAAAAAAATCGCGTGCGTCCTAAACTATGACCCAAGACAGATTTATGTGTAAACATCGTCGGTAAACGTTGACTGAAATTGAAATATTACATAAAGCAAATAATAACTCACGCACATGTGGGAGTATAAAAATTTATTTTCTCTTATATATAACGTCGTGCAAAAGTTTCTGGACAGTTATTTTCCAATAGGATAATAATCCTAATCTAACAATGTAACAATAACCCTACTTTAATAATAATAAACTGTAGATTTTCTCTCTATTGACATATCCGGCATATTTTGCCGGATTTGAATGAACAAATAATTATTGTTTGAATAATAAAAACTTATTTACAAAATACTTGGAAACTCGTCCCTTATTAATTAAAAATAATTCTTGTAAAGAAAATCCGAAGGACACCGTTTTTAGTATGAATTTAATAGAGAACTGCTATTTTGCATTTTTTGGGGTCACTTTCCAAGCATAATAACAATTCACAAAAATTTTATAACAAGTAGCTCTTTTCCCCATTTTTTTCTAAATCAAGCTTTTCCCATTTAAAACCCCATGTTAATTTCAGAGGCTCGGTGATACGGGTTAACTTCGACAAAAAAAAAGAAAACAAGAAAAATGTTAAGTTGATAAACTGTAAATATAAATTAAGTATTTATTTTTAAAATTGAACTGTAGTACGACTCTTAACAATAGAATTATAATAAAATTGATTTTATAAGACGATTCTGAATCTGTTTATAATTGAATAATTTCTAGATTTTTACGTTAAAAATTGAACTATTTCAATTTGAATGCCTTACGTAATTAATTTAATGTATGCATCCGATTGAAACTTCAAAATCTTTTTTTAATTTTCAAAAACATTTCAATTAATATATTCATTATTTTAAAGTTTTCATTGTTTCATTTTTTTTAATTTTTCATTTGTAAATGACATTTTTCATTTAAGATTTTCAAGAAACAACTTATAATCACTAAATTGTACTGTTTTTAAGTTCAAATTGTTCAAAAATGATATAATTTTCAACACTTAAAAAATTCATTGATTCATTCTTCAAACTATTTTATTTGGGACCGTACTGAAATTACGTAACAGTTTAAGGGGGATGGAGGGGTCAAAAGATTTTGTTACGATTTATTACTGAA
>CAKNXH010002079.1:110684-125111 GCA_932178445.1 Andricus quercusramuli | reverse complement strand
CCTTCCCGCCCCCACGAGGCGTTGGAAAAGGGGTAGGGGTGTTACCTTACATTATTTTTGTGATCTGTCACAGGGGTGCCTTTCCGCCCCCACGAGGCGTTGGAAAAGGGGTAGGGGTGTTACGGCCAGTATAGGCTGGCACACAGAACAGCTGATCTATATGTCACGTGATCGTTAACCAACGCGCAATAACACGCAAAATCGAACGAAAAACCGAATAAAGATGCAGTGCTCTCAATTCGGCTCCCCAACTGTACTGCGCATGCGTCGCATCGGCAGTCTCATTGGCAGTAAAGAACTTGCTTTTTGGGAATTATTAAATGTTTAAATAAATTTTTTATGATAAATCATCATTGTAGAATTAATTCAATTAATTTTTGGATCACAAAAAAGTGTTTTAGAGTGCTAGAGCGAATAATTATTGAATTTTACTCTTTACAAATGAATGATTGATTCTAAATACAAAGGCAACAAGTGTATCTAGTCAAGAGTCTATAGATCACATCAAAGGAAGGTCCAATCAGAGCACGGAAATCATGGGAAAGTTTCGAACGACCTTGAGACTGCGGTGACACAGTGCAAATACATAACATAATTTAGATACGTTAAAGCTTAAAAGACTACACTTTATAAAATATAACCTAACTCTTAGTTCTATCCGTTTTTAACATTTATTTTCAATTAGGGATGAAGAGCAGTTTTGTTAATCTTCGGCTTACTCAAAAGGAGAGAAATAAAAAAAAAATACATAATTTTCGGGACGGCTAGCCAAATGTTGAAAATGGGCTAGTCATCCCGAATTTCGGGACGACGAGACACTTCGATTTGAAAAAGGGAAATGCAGGGCAATAGGGGAAAGATTCTGACCCCTGTAAATATTTAGAAACAAACATTTCGTTGCATAAAATTATTCATAAGAAAGTAGATTTCATTTCGATCTTGAGTACAAAATGCTAAATAGAGACACTGCACTCATGATTTGCTCCAATCTGCAGGGTTTACTTATGAATAATTAAAGAGTTCTTTTAATTTTATTAAGGCCAAATAATGTTTACCTCAATTTCTCGAAAGAAACATTTTCTATTTAAATTTTTCATAAAGAATGTCTAAAATATTAGCAATTTCAGAAATGTATAAACTTTAGATTGTTTCTTTTCCTAGGTGGAAAATTTAATAGTGTAAATAGATTGGTTCAGAAAAAACCACAAAAAATATTACTGTGTAAGAAATGTTATCGAAATCAGACCAGGCTATTTGAAAAATAATGACCATATTAAACTAAAATGAGTTATTTGTTTTGATAAATTTATAGGTAAAAAACGAACCAAAATATTTGATAAGGTTCGTTGAAGCAAAACATTTTTCCAGAGTGATTTTTACTCATACAAAATATGAATAAGCTTGATAGAATGATTAAAATTCTGAGACTATATAAGAAGTATTGAATCTTCTAGAATTGTAAAATAAAAATAGTATTCTTATAGGAAAAAAGTATTATTTTTCTTAACTCGTTAAAATTAATATTACCTCGCGAAAGGAGATTCGACCGTCACCATCTTCGTCAACTTCCTTAATCATGGCTTTAAGTCCAAGGTGGGTTTGAGGTGCGCCAAGAACTTCCATCATGCGTTTTAGTTCCGCTAAGTCCAGGAAACCATCACGTCCATCATCAAATCTGTAAATAAAAAATATATAATCATTAGGTTTATGGTGATAGTAATAAATACCAAATACTTTTCATGTACCGTAAGCCGGAGCTAACCAGGATACGTTCGGTTTAACTTTGTCAGGAAATTTTGATTGTGTTGTGATTTTCTGTATTTTGGTTAAGTCGAATATAAAACGCTTGCAAAACTTTAGTTGCAATTTTTTTGGATATTATTGTCACTTATCATTTAGTATATTGTAATTTTCTGATTTAAGAAAAAAATATCCTCAAAGTTACGAGTACATATTTGAATTTTGACGTCTATTAAAAAAAAAAAAAAAAATCACATTCTTTCTATAAAATTCTGAATTCTTTTAATCACATTCAGATATTCCAAATTTCTCTTCTGATTCGAGTGATTTTTAAAATCCTCTTTCGAAATCCATCAAAAACTTTGAAAAATTTTAAAAATAACAAAGTGGCGACGATTTGTTTCAAAATATAAAAAGTCAATTTTCATAAGAAAACCACACTTATATTTTTTTTATTTATGGGAACTAAACCATTTTTGTGGTCAGGCGAATTTAAAAAAAATTTTAAACTTTCCAGGACAATTAAAAAAAAGCTAGACCTCAGTCCCTCAATCATATGATTAAAGAATATTTAATAAGCATGAAATAAAAACTAATTAAACTCTGGTATTAAAGGATTAAAAAAAAGAAACAAACATTTTCTGAAACTCTAGGACTTTCAGATTCGAGTTTATTATCAATTTTTAAATTCAACTCAAGTCTCAATGAAGAAATAAAAAAAAATATTGCAAAATATAAAAAAGGTGGGTTTTTGCAGAAAATGTTCTTCATTTTCTTCTTCGAATTTTGAAAACATGAAAAGAACATTTTCTGGAAAACCTACCTTTTGTTATTTTTTGTAATATTTTTTTTAAACCGCTGCTCACACAAGGAAGGCGTCCTATCAGTATTATGAGGGGTAAACTATTTTTGTGGCAGAGAGAATTTTTATTCCTGAAAATAAAATTTCCTGATTTTTTTTGTAAACGATGTAAGGTATCACAAAAGAGCAAGAGGTATTTTTTGTAGACATTTTCTAGATGTACAAACTTTTGTCTTACATTTTTTTGTATGTATCTTTCATTGTTCCCGAGAAAACTTCGCAAATTCAATTTTATGGGGAAAAAATTCTCCTGGCTACAAGAACGAGGCTACACAATTTCGTAAGAAGATGGTAAACATCACCAGAATCCAAAGAAAGCATTGGAATATCTAAATGAGATAAAAAACTATAGAATTTTAAGGAAATAATTGGCCCTCTCTTGAAAAATAGACGTCAAAATTCAAATACTCGTAACTTTGTGTAACTTTTTTTTCTTAAATCGGAAAAATACGTGCCGCCTGATTTCCTCTAATAAACTTTTATTTCCGATACGTTCTTAAAGAATATTTTTTTCGCTGGCATGACGTAATAGAAACGTTTATCTGATCTTGAACAAAAATATCCTATGAGGTGCTTGTTTTGTTCTCACTTGAGACTTCAAAAGACGTCGAACGAAACCAGCATTGAGATAAATGAAAGGGAGAGCGAATTGCGGGTGCACTTGGCTTGTAAAACGGTAAATTGTGCAATAGCCATTACAATAACTTTGGCATTTCACGCATGAAAGTCACCGAGAAAATAACAATTCGTACAGAATGACAAATTGGCGAAAACACTTTCAAATCGATTTCCTTTTCCCAGTTTGGCATTATTACAGATTTTTTAAATTTATAAAATCAAAAAAATTGTCTCTTTAAATTAGATCAATATGTATATACCAGCAAGTTTAATATATAATAAAATAGAGGAATTTTCAACCAAATAATTGAAGGTTAAAGTAAAGAAGATAAATTTTCAACCAAACATGGAATAATTAAATTTCCAGTTAAAAAATTGCAACGGTTTTCTTCTTTTGATAATTTTTCAAATCGTGCGTTGTTTCGCTTAAAACGCTCATTTTCGTTTTTTTTTTAAATTTCATAAATGCTATAACTCCGGTCATTTTTTTTATCAAAAAAGTCATGAGGAACAAAATTTTAAATTGTCCTTTTTAAATAGTTGTTCCTCTTTTTTGAGTACTACTAATAATTGTACATAGAATTTTTAAATCTTAAAAAAGTAGTCTCAAAAATTTTGAAATTGCGCTCACTTTTTGAATTTTTATCCAAAATGGCTGGCTAGCGAATTTGACCTTCATTTTAGGACACTTGAAGAGTATACCAAAGCCCAATCCAATATGTCAATTCTTCCGCAAGTTAACGTGCTAACAAATCTAAAAATCTACAGACAGACCGACCGTCCGACACATTCATAAAAATCTGTTTTTCGGATTCAGGGGGTCTCAAAATGTGGACATTTAAAAAAACCTGGGGGGGGGGGCGGCAAATTTTTACAAAAATCTAATACCTTCTTTGATGAGAATGTAATAAAATAAATAGTTGAAGATTTTATCAAGATTAACGGATATTATAAAAGTAGGTGTTACAGAATAATTAGAGATTTCATTTTGATTTAGAAAAAGGTAAAGAGGTCAATAATTCGGCGTTAATTCAATTTCAAGATTCCCAAGTGATTTCCAATGAAGATTCGATTAAGTGACCAGGAAATGGTTCACAGTCGATCACCGGCTTGAAATTGGATTTCAGTGTGGAAATTATTGTTCTTCCAAAGTTAACTCTTCGTAGTCAGTGATTAAACAGAAAAACCCAGTTTTCTGGTCAAATTAAAATGGAACAATGCGGTGCAAATTTGTATTCTATTATTTAAATTAGTTAAAAAATCCGAACATTATTTCAATGATTTAAATGAATATCTGATTATAAGAAAATCATTCTCAGTCTTTAATCCACTTCTATAATAAAATGTATGTATTATGATATGGACTAATGGATCGTTTCACTATTTAGCTCGCTCTTTAAGGGCTTCTCTATAACTTATCAGATCTCACAGTTTGTCCCAGAATATTCTTTATAGTTGAGTTTTATTTTTATTTACATGATTTAGAATTGATAAAAAATGGAAATGTTTTTAAAAGTTGAATAACACTTTTAATAATTTTTAAACTATCTATAATTATAGAAGAAAAATGATAAACAAGCATAATTAAAAACTGAATTCCCAATTCTTTTAAGAAACTCCTTTTATATATGTCCTTGCATGTGTTATTAAGCAGGTGAAGGGTTCTGAAAGAAACGTGGTTTTACCACTATTATTGTTCTAAGGACGTTATGCGATCGAGCGTGAGAAGGTGTTTCACTTGTATTTCAACATCATGTGACTTTATCTTTCAAGGCATGCATCATTTGCTTGAAATATTACATTCTTTCCATCTAATTTCACTTCTCCATTGTTCAATTTACAAGAGTTTTTAATTAGAAAGTGATTTTGATTAAAACGTGTACCTCAAAGCCTAATGAACTTAAAGAAATTTTACCTTTAACTAAACTTAATCACGTAGGAAAAATATTTAAAAAAGGTTGGATTTGGATTCAACTTGAATTTGATTTAAACTGTGAATATATTTGAAAATAGTATTCAAATTCAAAATAGGATATTTTGGAATGTGAAAAAAAATTTCATTGATATCTTACCAATAAAGCTGTACATCTGTATTCAATTAAAAGAAGACATTCAAGTCAGAAATCTAATTTCGAGGTAATAATACTTGATATTCAAATTTAACACAAGCCATCAAAAAATATATTTTTTGCATTATTTTATTATATTATTATTGATTATTATATTATTGAAATTTGGTGTACACGTTTTATGAAATCTTGTAAAATCGCTGGAAATCTGTGGAAATATTTTAAAATTCTTTGAGATTCCGTGAAATCTTTTGAAATATCTTAAAATCGTCAGTCTCTTGTAATCCGTAGAAATCCCTTAAAATCTCCGCAAATCGGTTAAAATCCTTGAAATTCTGTGAAATATTTCGAAATATTACGAGATCCCTTAAAATCTTTAAAACCCCTTTAAAATTGATTGAAATCTTTAAAATCTGTGGGAATCTTTCCGAAACTTTTAGAATTCCTTAAGATATTTACAAACCCATTAAAATCTTTTAAAAGTAACTGGAATCTTCCATATCCCATCAAAATCACATGACATCCTTAAAAATTCGAGAAAATAATTCTATTGAAATAACCCAATTCTTGAAACTACACACTGGTGAACTCTTATCTTTAATTCTCTAACTCTTTGCCTTCGAATTTTCTTATCATTCTTATCATTTTAAAAATGTCTTCTTTAAATATACGTATACAACACTCCTAAACCAACTCCTGTAATTACTCACTGGTAAACTCCTATCTTCAATTCTCCAGCTCTTTATTTCCGAATTATATTTTTGCTTTTTATCAACATTTTATATTTTCATTTCTTACAGACACTGATTTTCCTTCTTTATTTTTGCTTTACTATATGCAAAAAAGCCTGTAATCACTCAATGTTCATATATAAGTATTAATTTGATACATATTCTGAATAGCTTAACTAATACGAATTCTGAGGTCGCTTCTATTGATATAGATTATAGGTAAGTGATAAGATTAATCATGTATTCTACCGAACACTGCTTAGGTGCCTTAGGGACTTTTCTGCAATAAATACTAATACAATAACAAAATCCCTAAAAATCCGTCGAAATTCTTCGGTATCTTTTCAAATCCACTGATATCTCATGAAATCGCTAAAACGCTTTAAGAGTCTAGTTAAATTTCGTAAAAAATTTGTAATTATTTGTAGTCCTTTGAAATATACCTTAAGATCCCTTGAAATCTGTTGAGATCCTTTCAAATTATTTTAAATATTTCAAAATCTCGTTTACAATACAAATAATTGATACATTGACCAAAAAATATAAAATCTTGCGTAAGAAGGGTGGAGGGGGATCAAAAAATCTTACGATTCCTTACAATAAGAGAGAGGGGGTCTAAAATTTTAAAAATCATCCGTAAGTAATCTATGGACGTTTCCTTGAAAAAATAAAAATACTCATAAAGAGATCTGACACCGAACTTTCTCATGAATTTGAGAAAATAATCCAATAAAAATTGCAATTTCCCATATCATCTTGACAGTGATCGATAGCGCTTTCCTCGCGCTTCTCTGGATGCCTTTTTCGCAGCAAAAGCAAACACGTTTGAGAATCGATTGTCGTTCTTTGTGACTTGTCGCATTCCTTCGGCTTAGAGCTCGCTTTCATTAGGCACGAAAGTTCAAGTAACCTAAAAAGGAGGAATCAGGGACTTACTACCTTATAGGACTTTAAAATCGCTCACATGCAAGTTTCATTTAAGAACATTTATGAGTATCAATCCTACTATTAGGAGTTTTTTTGTGGTAACTCTTATACATAATTTGAAACCACATACAATTTTTAATATTTGATTTTGAAATTGTCCAATTTCAAGCCCTTTCATTTTTAAATTACTTATTTTAAAGGCTTCAATTAAATTTTTTTTAATTTCTAAAGTTTCTAATAATTACATTTTATTGAAGTTTAGAAACTGAAAAGGAATAGCCGGATAATAATAGAAAATATGTCCCCGCATGTAGTGGTGTTTCGTATCCATATAAAGTAAAATTTCCCGAAACGAAAACGAAAAAGGCTCAACCCTAATAGCATGGAACGTTCCCAGAACGTGTAAAACGTCCGCAGGTTGGGAACGTTCCAAGAACGTTCTATTAGAATGTTCCAAACAGAAATAACCGTTATTGTTATTATTATTTACATGGATTTCCTACGCCAAAAATGCGGGAAAATACTGATGAACAAAGTGAAAAAAGAAATAGTTCTCGAAGAATGTGGTGCAAAAGAGACAATATTTGACATGTGGGAAAGAAATCAGTTAAGATGGTTCGGATATGTTGCAAGAACGAAAGATGAACGACTAACGAAACAACTGAATAAAAGGAAAGTAAATGGCAGTATGCCCAGAGGCAGACCGCGGAAAGAATGGTTAGAAGGTGTGAATGAGACCTTAATCCGAAGAGACATAAGAAGCCATAGAAACACGAGAGCTTGCATGAAAAAATGCATGGAACAAGATCATTTACGTGATTGAATTCTCGGTCTAGTGAATATTTGTTTAGCTTATCTGGTAAAGTAAGTGGTCCGTTATTATGAAAAACTAAGTGCAATGGACCCGTATGATGATGATGATGATGATGATGATGTACCCGTAGTGAGTGAGATCGATCTTGTATCGTATTTTACGATAACTCATAGTTATTACACTTACACACAATTGAAAGGGTTGAAAGCTTATAAAATCTTAGAGGCTTTCAAGTTTTACGAAACTGAATTTTTTCAAAAAGTGTAGTGCAAGAAGGTAGAGGACAACTTTCTAGTGAGTGGTGAGGTTATACTGATAGAAATAAATAGGTGGTACAACAATATTTATGATTAGATGAACCCTATTTTATTGGTGGTATAGATACAGCCATAAAGGACGTCTGGTTTGACCGTCGGGTAAATCATTCATACAAAGGGTATTGCTAAACGTAGATATTTTAAAGATATAGTTGACTCAGGTATATGTTTATAGAATTACATATTTCATATAATTGCAACAAATATATTACAGCTTTGTACCACACATATAAACAAGTTGTGTTTACCATATTTCAGTAAGTGCATTTCATACTCTTTGTGATTGAATTACACGTATTATATTATAAATATACTCGTAATTTTTTAGCCTACGTTCCTATGGTTAAATCAGCGTGACCATTTCTATAGGTGTAGTATTGGCATTTTTCATTAATTTCATGGATTCTCATATCAAAACATTTACATACATCAAAGTAAACTTTGTTTAGTAATGTTTCATTATATTTTGTATTTATTTAATAATAAAACTTAGTTGAAAAATAGTATACAATTTTGAAGATATTGCGAGATGATTTGAATTTGAGGTTGAATTTTTCTAATAAATGTAGAAAATATTTGCATAATTAAAAATATATGCACTGTTGCAAGTTAAGCACTCAAAGAATGAATGACAAAAAAAGCGTAGATTGTCTTAGATCCAAATGGATCTAGCTGCAGCTACACAAGTACAATGCGCACTTTAGATAGATTCATTTGGATCTAAGAAAATCTAAAACGCTTTTAAATTTGTTTTGTTCATTCTTTGTGAATGTTTTACCTGTAACAGTACATATATTTTTAATTTTGCAAATATTGTCTGCATTTATTAGGAAAATTCAAAAAGTTTTTTTTTTATTACAATGAACATTTCCTAACCATAAATTTCAAGCATCTGGCAATATGTTCAAAATTGTATGCTACTTCTCAAGTTAGATTTATTATTAAATCGATGCAAAATTTAGTGAAAAATTACAAAACAAAATATACTTCAATATAAATGCTGTGATATATGTATAAGTATGCAAATGAATGAAGTTAATAAGAAATATACGTGGCAATACTACCATCACCATACGCACTAGAAAGTTGTCATCTACCTCCTTGCACTCCACTCTTTCAACAAATCCGGTTGGTAAAACTTAAAAGCCTCTAGGATTTTATAAGCTTTAATTGTTTGTAAGTGTAATAACTATAGGTTATCGAAAAATATGATACAAGATCGATCTCACTCATTACGGGTACATTACTATTATAATTCTTGTGGAAAATTCCTCACTTTTCAGAGCGTGGGCATCTAAATTGTCAATTGCACTTAGTTTATCACAATAAAGGACCTTTAGTTCGCCATATAAACTCAAAAAGTATTCACTAGACATTTTTAATTTGCCGATAAACATAATTCTTTAAAGAAGATAATACACGCGATGCAATGTTATACCTGAGCCATTCGGGCATTTTGAAATGACTTCATATGTGGATACACAGTAAAACTCGGACATAGGGAGCCCGGAGTTAGTTCTTCCGAGAATTTACGCCGCGCCGCGGGTATGAATGAGAGGAGCTGCGGGGGGATGCGGTGCTCACTCAGGCGTGACAAAACAGGAGCGTTGCGATAAGGCGCTGTACCCTAACGGCTTACCTATGTAAATGCGTCATGACGTTGCCCTATTTCACTCGTGGACAGTTGATATAATATTAATAAAAGCAATTGATTTTCTGTTAAATAACTTCTTCTTACGTCTGGTTATGAAACTGCGTCGCATGCATTATATGCGATTACGCAGAAGTGCATGCTTCCCCACTTGAAGTGTTGACGTGATGTGTTTTGGTGAAAAAAGTTATGTCCTTTGGATGCTGCTGTCTTCGAATGTTTTAATCAAGTGAGCGACAGAGTATCTAGACCGATTATTCAAGAGAAAGCTCTCCTTTTAAACGAGACGCTCAATAGCCCGCAAGCGTTTAAAGTATGTAAGCAGGTAAAACATTTACACTAACGTGTATCAACAAACTTTCTTTCTCATTTCCGTTATATATTCAGTTTACCCTTGTCTCCGTATTAGAAAAACAATGTTCAAAATATTTTTTACCACGTAGTAAAATCCACCGGAAACGGTTCATACGCTCCTAATTGTTCACGTTCGGAGTCAGCCTGCGTCCGGTTCGGTTATGTTAGGTCAGGGCCAGCGTCAGCCCCAAAACCGCGACTATCTCCGAGTTTGATTGTACTCTATTACGTAACATTAGAAAATGTTTCAGACGGCCCTGACGGTTTACGTTTGAAAGGTCTGGATTTACCATTGAAGGCCACTAAAGCCATCCCCGAAAACGGTGGTAAATCCAAGTTCCAGTGTATAAAAGATTTCTCAATTTTCAGGAACTTTAGACACCCCCTTCCCCTGCGTGATGTTTTTTACATTGTTCTCAATTTGGAGACTGATACTTTAATATACCACCTTACCCTTAAACGTATCACGTATTTTGTGAATGACCGCTTTACATAACAACACAATATGAGACAAAAGAGAAGAAAACAAGAGTAAGTAGTAGCGCACAGTAGCGCAGGCTGATATAGTATTACTACAAGCGTGTAAATTATATGCTGTCATTCACTGTGTTCATTGTGCATAAAATGTATAGTATTTCAAATTGATATTTACTACTGGCTTCTCGACCTGCTTTGAATTTTATAATTATTTAGCTTTACCCATTTATGGAAGAAGCACTTCAGTCAGGGAGAAATTCTCGCGAGCCAATTATGGTAATTGATACACATGTATATAGAGCAACGGATAGTCAGTTATCGATGACTTAGAAATCTTTCTCTTGTGCTATAAATTAACGCAGGAGTCGCCTCTTATCTTACTTTGGGTATAATATTGATATACTCTTGGAAAAGAAATCCCAGTTTGTAACATTCAATTGTTCAAGTATCTTAATATGAGCCTTCAAACTAGCTACATATAATAAATAATATAAAGTATTTATTAATTTAAACAAACATATGGTAAGGTAAAAAATGAACTTGAAAAAAGTGTATTAGAGAATCATCTACATTAATTTTTATTCAAAGAAGACGTTTCAAATATTTATTCAAAAATAGCACAAAAAAAACAAATCGGAAATATCAAATACCCAAATTAAAATTTGTCCAACATTGTAGAACTATTTTTTATCGAATTGCAAACTTAATGAAGCTTCAAATGAACTGTTACTTCTTTTTGGTAAATTAAAATGATCTTTTATGATTCCATAATAATTCAATTCCTCAAATAAGCTTCAAGTTTTTATTTAATTATTTTGAGGTTGCAGCAAAATTTCGCATATATGTCCTTAAATTGATAAATGCGCACAGATGTGTATGCTAAATTATCAACGACTCTGAGAAATCGTCTGTGTAATTAATTAATGGGGCTTGTCTTATCTCCTTTGCGAATATTAAGTATGTATTATTGCAGCTGCGATACTTTGTTTTAATTACACAATTTTAAATTGAAGAACTGTAATGATTTAAAAAGAGATTAAAAAAGTGAAGCTTAGATTTTTAAGACTTTCAAGCTTATTCATATTTTGCTGCTGTCAAAGTTTAGATTTAACAAGAATTTTAACTGTCGAAGATTTACGTTTTCCAATTTTTTATTATCAAAATTTTAGTTTCGAAAATTTCAAGTTTTCAAAGTTTTGAAAACGTGAAACTTGAAAATATAAAAAATATATATTTGGGCACTTCCTAATTTGTAAAAATAAAAAAAAATTTTAGTTAGCATCTCTTTAAATAAAAGACACAGTGAATTTCTGAAATGACAACAAATTTCAGCATTATTATGTAGATTGTCAACAACATTTTATGTATGAAGACAGTTGAGTGGATGTTATTATTCATTGTGAAAGTGGAACCTTGCAACAATGGACACTATGATTATATTTAATTGTACCCACAATTCATTTTGTGACCCGTGGGAGGAAGGATCATCAATTGAGATATAGACAAATTACGAAATTATGCTCGAAATTATGTAAATGTCTTGATCGGCACTTTATGTTCTCAACAATGCAGTTATACACTCAAAAAATTATTTTTTTGAGTCAAATAAACCCTTTCTTTCACATAATTTTTTCTATTCAACCAAAAATCACTTCGAAATGAAGGAAATGATTTGTAATGAAAGCAAAATTTTAATTGTAACACAAGACCATTTCTAGGAACCAAAGAAGTTTCTTTGAATCAAACAAAATTTATCTGAATCAAAGAAACTTTTCTTTGACTGAGAGCAAATTCATTTTTTATTTCTTGAAATTCAAACGGATAACAATTGTTATTAACTCGATTAAATCTAGCTGAGTGAAATTAACTTCATTAATAAAAGTTAAAAAAGCTTCTTATACTAATATTCCAAAAGTTGGATTCAAATGACTAAATTTCAAATTAAATAACATTACAATTTTCATATGTTAATCAATGCTTTAGGACCGACAATTTTGTAATCTACACAGTATACTTCACTTAGAATAGTTCAAATTTGAAAACTTTTAAATGTAAAGGTTTTTATTTTTGTAGATTTCAAAATATAAACAATTTTCAATCTCGGTACTTTTAATTTAAAAATGTTGAAATCTGAATGAATTATGATGAATTTAACATTGGATGCGTTCAAAAAGAACAATTTCAGTTGTTGAAACTAAAGGTTTTGAACTAGAACCAACTTTGCTTTTTAATTTATTTTGTATTATCCAAATTTGAACGCTTTCCGATTTGAAAGTGATTAAACTTAAAAATATTGAAGAATAAAGATTCGAAACTTTCTTATAATTTTTATTTAGATATAATAAATATTAATGATATTAAAAAAGTCAAATTTCGTAATTCCATCAGTATTGATAGATTTATGTCATATTAAATTACGTTGAAAGATATTCAATTGGTTAGCAAACAAAATAGTGACCACTTAAGCAACTAAAATAATTAGTAAACTTCTTATGACATTCTTTACATTATTCAATATACTCTCTTTAAAATTGAATCACTATGTCAAGTAGGTCACTAAATCAAATCAGTAATGGATTTTACTGATTAATCAGAGTCAACTTGAATAATTTGATTTATTAAACCACTTTTCACTGACTCCTCAACCACTACCAGGTTGTGCTATTTTCTTAGTAGAAAATATATGAAAAACAGTGAAACACTACTATAGAATTCCAGTGAATAGTCGCACTAATTTCTCAGCGACTGTTCAGACTTTTCGAAAAGAATTTTTTCATTCTTTTGTCTTCTCTAATTTAAAGCAGCGAAATTACTAATGTTTCAAGATGCACCACTAAAATTTTATTGACTTAATTGCTTTACTGATGAATTTATAGTAAAACATGATTTAAGCTTCAGTATTCAAACATTTGTCACGCTCAGAAAAAAAATTCTTGAACCAAACAAAGTGTTTTATTGGATACACATGAAAATTTGGTTGAATTAAACAAAGTGGATTCAACAAAATATTTCGATACCTGCATGTTAAAAAAACCACTCTTGGAGTGATCGTCAAAACGACCACTCCGGCGTTGGTCGTCTAAAAGCATACTTACTCAATATATTATTAAGATATTATTTTAAAATATTTTAAATTCGCGGATTTCAAGGAATTTAAGGAATTCGCGGATCACGGAATTCAAGGAATTCACAGAATTCTCGAAATTTACGGAATTCAAGGTATTCAAGGTATTCACGAAAATCAGGGAATTAAAGGTATTCACGGAAATCAAAGAATTCATGGTAATCGAAGAATTCACAGAATTCAAGGAATTCATAGATTTCAAGGAATTCACGGAATTCACAGAATTGAAGGAATTCACGGAATTAAAGGAATCCATGGAATTCAAGAAATTCACGGAATTCAAGGATTTTGCGGAATTTGAGGAAATCGCGGAATTCAAAGAATTAGAGGAATTTACGAACTTCAAGAAATAAACAGAATTCAAGAAATTCACGGACTTCAAGGAATTGACAGAATTCGAGGAATTCAAGGAATTGACGGCATTCGAGGAACTCAAGGAATACATGGAATTCAATGAATTCACGGAATACACGGAAATCCAGAAATTAAATTAATTCACGGAATTCACAAATTTCCAGAAATTCACAGAATTTCTTGAATTCCTTGAATTCAATAAATTCCTCGATGTCCGTGAATTTCTTGAATTCCGCGAATTCCTCAAATCCCGTGAATTCATTGAATAATGCGAATTCATTCAATTCTGCGGATTCCTTGAATTCCGTGAATTCCTTGAATTATATGAATTCCTTGAATTCCGTGAATTCCTTGAATTCTGTGAATTCCTTGAATTCTGTGAATTCCTT
>CAKNXH010002079.1:0-110674 GCA_932178445.1 Andricus quercusramuli | reverse complement strand
GTGAATTCCTTGAATTCTGTGAATTCCTTGAATTCTGTGAATTCCTTGAATTCTGTGAATTCCTTGAATTTTGTGAATTCCTTGAATTTTGTGAATTCCTTGAATTCTGTGAATTCCTTGAATTCCTTGAATTCTGTGAATTCCTTGAATTTCTTGAATTCTGTGAAGTCCTTGAATTCCGTGAATTCCTTGAATTCTGTGAATTATGTAAATTCCTTGCATTCCGTGAATTCCTTGAATTCTGTGAAGTCCTTGAATTACGTGAATTCCTTGAAATCCATGAATTCCCTGAATTCCGTAAATTCCGTGAATTTGGTCAATTCTATGAATTCCTTGTTCCTTGAATTCCTTGCAATCAGCGAATTCAAAATATATTAAAATAATATATTAAACCGGAGAGTAATAATTACTAAACCTATCTGCTGCTTTCCTTGTAAGTATGCGTACTAAAACGAGGGGCCAACCCAAAAAACGGAGTGGTCCTTTGGGAAGACCAACGTCAGAGTGGTCGTTTTAGATTTAGACGATCACTCCAAGAGAGGTTTTTTTGACATGCAGGTATCGATTTGACTGACCCAAACAAATTTGTTGGTTGAATCAACCAAATTCTCTATCTACCAAAATAATTGGTTAAAACCACCGAAAATTTTGGTTGGGTCGACTAAATATTTTGTTGTCCATATAATAACCACATTCCATTGACAAAACAACAAAAATTTTGTTGATTCAACGAAATCATTTTCTGAGTGCAGTAAAATTTTTAATAATTGATGTTAACCAGAAATATGTTATTACTAATTCGATTTTAGCAGCGAGATTCCCTGGACAAAATAGATAACACGGGAAACACCCCATGTGAAGACTGGAAAAAAAAGAATCTTTAATTGAATTAAAAATTAGAACGCAGCAAAAGCTGTTTGCACCTGAATGGTTGGAACTTGATCGCTCGATGGACTTGATCCTTTCCAGTCCATTAGTTTGATCAAGTAAGTATACATGGGTAGTTCTTTGGCTCTTTCGCTTTTTTTTGCGTGGCCGATTAATTATAATTAAGACGGGTATCTATATCTGATAGCCACGGAATATCGATAACAAAAATCCAGGTTAATTAGTCACGATGAATATGCTTAAAGGAAGTGATTTTAATCTCCGATTACCCGATTTCCGCCAACGCGAGATATATTGCGGTATAGATTATAGTCTGACATGTTTCTCATCCAATTCCGTGTTACTCCCTTTATAAATGTGTCTTTTTCTTATTTTTTAGTACCTTTAATGTTCAATGGCACTTGAACCATATGGTTCTAGGGCATCTAGGGATTTTCAGCATACTTTATTTTGAATATTATTACTGATGAATCAAAATTTTTAATTTGTTAAAACAAATATATTATATGGGCCATATAGCTGAAATCAAAATGTTGCAAGTCTAGGCTGGCCGAAAAACTTAATTTTCAAAATTCCTTGATTTCTTCCCTGAGTCATTTTCACTTTTCTTGAACAATATTTAAAGACCAAAATTCTAATCTTGTACATTTTTTAAAATAATACCCTTCATAAATGGAATAATAAAACAAATTCAAATTTAAATGTATACATTTTTAATTTATTATTCTCAGAGCTGCCACAGCTTAACATACTTTAAAAAAGTGACTAATTGTCCTTTTAAACCGAAAAATTGAAATTCATAAGATTTTCAGGTGAATTTTACCGAATTCTATATAAATTCGTAATACTTCAAAACAAATTCAAGTTAAATTATAAAAATACAAAAAATTCCATTTTTTTCAGCAAAATTGCAGTGAATTTAGAGGAATTTGAAGGAAATGAGAAGAATTCGATGAAATTTATACAAATTCAAGTAAATCAAAAACAATTCAAAAATACAAAAAAATGCATTGAATTCAGTGAGTTTCAAATGAATTTAGAAAAATTCAAGGGGATTCAAAAGAATTTGATGAAATGTCTAAAAACTCAAAGTTTCAAACAGTTCAAGAATGATTAAATATTAATTAAATTAAATTTATTCAAATACCTTGAGAACTCTTAGAATCCCTTAAAACCATTGCAATCCTTGGAGGTATTATAAAATCCCTTGGAATCTTATAAAATATCTTAAAAACTCATGAGTCCTGCAAAATCGTACCGTATCTTTCTAAAATTTCTGATAGGAAATTCTTTATGACCGCATGAAAATTGGGTTACCTCCCTTAAAATCATTAAAATCCTTTAAACAATTTTTAATTTCTTGAAAATGTCTTGGAATCTTTTAAAATACCCTAGAACATGTTATATCCTGTGAAATCGCTTCAAATTATTGAAATTAATTAAAATTCCTTTGAATTTTTTAAAATTTCCTTAAATATTAGTTGTTGAATTGATTAGTGGTTAACCACGCATGGGTTAACTTATTGAAAGAAAAGTGACTAAAGTGATGTATTTCAGGCCTGATTTTTCCTGACAATTACTTAAAGTTCTTCTTACAGAAATGTCCTGACTTTTGCCATTTTTGTCAAAATTCCTGACTTTTCCCTGATTTCCAGTTTATATCTTACTAACCAAAAAGTTCCACGTGATTTTTCAATTTTTTATGAAATTTAAAACGAACGAATTCGCATAGCTAATTCAATTATCTAAAATTCACGAATCGGGGATACAGACGGCTGTTTGAAAAAAATTACCTTCATCAAATATATTTTAGTTTTGTTGATTTTATTTTTTAATACTTTTCTGTTTGAACTATACATTTTTTTCCGTGTATACGCAGGGAGAGAATGCAGTAAGTAATTCGTTCTAACGAATTATTACTATATATGTATGTGGGTAAATCTCGTCTCGTTATTTACAATTGAAGTGGTATTATCCGCTCAGTGCCGTCATTAACAATACCGAATACCCACACCCACATTCATGGTATAAATTAAACCAGACTTTCTTTTAAATCTAAATTTCATTAGGAGATAGATTTCCTTTCCTTAATTGCAAATTTAGTTGGTGGTAAAGTTATACGCTGAGATAAAGATATAATTGAATTTTCTTACAATAAAGAATGGTAGTAGATTATTAAGTTGAAGGAATTGTCAATTAATGACAACTTATTTGAAAAGAAACTGATTTATTGGAAGATAATTTGATTGATTTCATTCTTAGTATTGATAGTTAAAATATCTTTCATTGGTAAGATTCAAATTATATCAAATTGACATCACTCCAATCAAAATTATTGACACACTAAATTGTTATTAACTGTGAAATTTCAATTATCGGAACTTCAATTTTAGTTTCGAATAATCTGAAATGCTTCGGATCACAATACTTTGGATAGTGCCACGCATCATTGTGAACCCTAAGTGTCTAAATTGGAATTTTTGTACATAATTCTCTAAGGTTTTAAAATTTCAATAATTTTGAATAGAAATTTGAACGTTGTCGGTTTTAAATACTTTGAATTCTTTTAATCACAAAGTCCAATTTTTCAAGTAACAATTACCCAAAAGGAAATTGTAATACTGACTAATACTATCGTAAATTATGGTAAAACTATATGGTAAAACTCTAATGATAAATATGTTTTCTACTGGCCTACTATTGGCCAAAAACTGGCGCAGTACCCTAAATGGCTTAAAAATAAATAGTCTGGGCGCTATTACGCAAGAAGTGAATTTCCTCTTGGAAAGCAATTCACTGATTTGATGGTATTTTACAAGGTAAAAATTAAGAATGCATAATCGCTATGTATTTTATATATTTGTTTGGACGGAATTTCAGCAATCTATATAATAAGTTAAGAGGAAAAAAATGTAATCAAATCAATTAACATTTGGAAGTCTCATTCCACAGGTCACCGAGCAGGTCACACAATATGTTGTTCAATCGATTGAGCTTGTTTGTATTCTTTCTCGAATGCGCATTCTCAACCTCGACCTTTAAGGTCGCCTTATTGCGAACTTGGCACTTTCATTAAAAAAGTGAATTGTGAGTCCTTCTTTTCGATGACACAAATTTACAATAAAATTGTGGTTTACATATGAATTATTTTTCGGTAATTAAAGTAAGAGTCTGTGAAATAAATGAGAACAATATGATTTTTAAATGAGTTTTACGTTTTGATACGAGGAAGCGACGCAGTTTGCAAATGCTTTACAAAATTTGTTGAAAAATTGGCTATTATATAGAGAACCTGACCCAATTACTGCAGTGTTAGTCTCACTTTATTTGACTATTATTAGTAAGGCTGTGTATACAAAACCGGTACCAGTAAAAAAATTGTCAGTATCATTAAAAAAATGACCTGTACCGACACATTTTTTGTACCGGTTTTTTAAAAAGCATAATACTATAAGGGTGGAGTTTAGACTGCCAGTGGCCCGGCGTCGAGACTCTAGGCAAATAACCGATTTTTCATTTAAATTACAAGAATTGTTTACATCAAATGCAAAATGTAAAAAAAAAGCTTACGAAAAAAAATTATTTTTTGCGAAAATTAAAAAAAAATGAAGTTTCGTCCCATGTGTCTAATGCTTCTGTTTGCCCCTCAGTATCGGCAATGTTGCTAGTTATCATCACAGACTACACTTTAAAAAATGTAACTGACTGAAAATATTTCTGTGAATAATAACAGAAGCCGAATCAAAGAGACATTGGAAGGGCCCTTTTCATGTAATTGCAGTATTTTCATGACTATAGTCACAGAGTTTGTTTTGCATTGGAAATAACAGCATGAAGTTATCCTATTCAAAAACAGGACACGAAAGAAATGATACCGCACTGTAAAAAAAATTTCTGGTAATTTTACCACTTTCAGAGTAGGTCCGATTATTACCTACTCCCAAAGTAACGTTTTCACTGACATTAACGAATATTCAATTTTAATATGGATTTCAACTCTTAGGTTGTGTAAGTTTCCAGACAGATTCTATAAAATTACAATGCGTTATGAATTTGTAGGGGATACTATTCTAACCTGAAATATTCTTGTTCTTATTCAACATGGTAACTTTAGCATCTACATACAAAATGTGAATAATTCGTCTTTTTCCATACAAATTTTGTCGCTGGAAAACGATGTACACAAAATGTCACAGCCAAAACACAATAATAATTGCCGAAGTCGACTCTTGAGAATCTGAGCTGCTCCAAGTTCTTCAGAGTTCTTTGAACATGAGCATAATATCTTTGACAGGAGGCATAAGGGGCAACTTTAAAACTTTACAATTACTTGTACTTATACTACGTTAAGAGCTGTGCAAGTTCCCCGCGTTATCAATTCTTAAATTTCAAGACGTAAGGTTACCTACTCTGAAAGTCACAGATTCACAAGCAGAAACTGTATTTCTACAACGCCTTGCTATAGTGTCAGTCTAAAAGTGGTAAAGTTACAAGATTGTGTAAGTAAAATTTTAGAAACACAATATCATCAAGTCAATCTGTGCAAAAATTCTATTTTTGAACAAAAAGGCTCAGAAACATTATGAATCCAAAAACCAGTTATTTTGAAAAAACATATTCGAAAAGTTCAAAATATGCAAAAAGAATTGCATAGAAAGGCCTCAAATATGTTTCCAAACAACGTTTTGATCGGCTCGTTAGAGACAAGTATATAACAAGATGAAAAAAGAGGGAGAGAATTGGAAAAGAGACAACCAAGCCATCCTCACTCAAATTTCCTTTCTCTTTCTCCGTCTTTTTTATACTACTTTTGGAACCAACATGTTTCGAGATTATTTAAATCTCCTCATCAGGGTATATTTTAATAGGATACTACGAAAACTTATTTCTATCATATGCTTTATATTAATAATGTATGTATATATGAGACTGAAATTTCTTATCGTACTGTTATTCACATTATTTTTCATTTTTTAATTTTTGGATGAGAATTTAACTTTCAATTTTCGGTTTAGGTGTCAATCCTTAATATTTCAAAATCATTTTTGTACTTTAAAAATTTTTTTTATTTCTTATTTTTTTTATTTTTTTCTGACATGCAAGTGGTATTCATCCCATAATCAAAGTAGTAAAATTGCACCAATTTTTTGTTGGTAATTTTACCATTCTAAGTGGTACCATTTTTTAATTTTTTACAGTGCGTAAACAAAGAGATATCTATTTTTTACAGTGTATAGAGTTTTAAACAACACTATTTCTGTGATCAGTCACGGGGGAGTCTTCCCGCCCCCCACCAATATTTTGGAAAGGGGTACGTGTTTGAACAACATTATTTCTGCGACCAGTCACATAAACACAGCCATAAACTGTTTTTAACTTGGTTGGATTTCTCGTGAATTATGAGTATTTGTACGCGTTTTACGTGGGCCTTGAAATGAACCTTGGAGTACCTAAGACTCAGCTAAATAAAAAATCTCATTCGACAGAAGAAATCAATTTCACGAAATATTGTTAGTAGAAACTATTCTTTAAACATTAAATACACTTACATATGACTCGTTTCAAGTTAAATTTTTATTTATTCTCTTTCACGCGTCTTGTATGTGAAAGAAGACAAACAATTTTATATTTACCTACTATGCAAATTGTGAGTTGACAAAAATGAAAATTTTCCATACCCTTGAATTCTATTTGATGAGATTTTTGATAAATATCAATGAGTTTTTTACCGGTATAGACAGTGTATACTATATACACTTCGTATTTTTAATATGTACATTCAAAATACCCAAGTACATATCAAATTGAGCTAGAAAATTGCATCAAAATGTTGCACAATGGGTAGTTTTCATTTGTTACAGAATGTAGTTGTAAGCTGTTTGCAACGAGTTGATACCCTGGCTTTTTGTGTCTTCTGTTTGTGTGTTGTGTTGCGAAATAAAAGTCACCTCATTTCCTCTAAGTTTTACAATGTCTTATACAGATATCTGCCCCCCCCCCCATTCACGGCTGAAAAGGGGACGAACAAATTTATGAAATTCAAATAACACAAAAAAAATAAGCGTTTCACCATCGGTTTCACAACATGTTAAATAATTTAGGGAGAATCATCTTAGATACGTGCGATATAAGCATTTACAAACGTAGGTCAGGCTATTGTGTGTGTATGTAAGATGGCTTGCGTAAGAGTGTTTCAAACAATAAAAGTAATGATGAAAATGATGTTCTTGAAGAAATTGAAAAATAAATAACAATTAATAATAATAATTAAAAATAAACTAACTGGTCAAGTATAGCGCTAGGGATATTATTTTCCTATTTTCGTGAAAAATCACACTATCTCTCCACATGGACATAGTGTGAACTGATCTCACTAGAAACGCCCAAAATTAGTAATGCTTTTTATGGGCGGCCCCTTACCACCCCACCACTACCACTCGAAGGGCTACAAACGGGGAAGCTATATGACGTGTACCATGTACTGAGTTGCGATAATTTATGAATACTATTGAGATAATGAATAGATATATGAACATATGTGTGTAAATATATATATATATATATATCCCTCTCCCCTTATACTTCATTCTACACTTCTCTCTCACACTTTTGTCATAATTATGAAATCCTTGATCCCCCAGCTAGAAACGAGTGAGGTACGAACACCCGGAAAGGGATTTGGCTTAATGGTATAATAATAATAATATATATACTCCAATGAACTATTTTGTAGCATCCGAAGAAGAAGAAAGGCACTCTTCACAAAATCTTCTATCCAACACTTTCCTTGATTCAAAGAAAATGAGAATCCTTGTTGGTAATTTTTTCTTCGTCTTAGCGACTTTCTTTTATAATTATGTTGGTAAGTAAAATATTACAATATGATATTTATAATTTTAAGCCAATTTTTAGTAGCAGTATATTAATTTCCCTTTCAAATACTTTTTATAAACCACACATTCTTTTAACAAAAATGTACAGATATTAGAACCGATTATCTAGATGCTCAATCTTAATATTTGAACCATAAAATTTTCTAAATTAAAAACCTTTATATTTCGTCGTTGAAATCTATGTTTTAAAATTCATCAATTTGTAATTCTTTTGTTCAGGAGCCAGTGGACTGTTGTTCCCAATCATCTCTACTAGTCGTGACCCGTTTAGACAACCAGAATTACCTGATATTAAATATTTTCTAAATCCCAATGGTAAGAAACAACGACTATGGGGAGAATATCGTCTAGGGGTACGTCATGGGTTAGTGTTGGGGATAATGTTCGAAGGCAAACTTCGTCAAGTATATCAAGAAGAAGACGACAGAGAACCAGTTTTGATAAACGAGAATAATTTATGGCATATCGTTTATCCGAACCACCATGAAATCGAGACAATACCTTACGGCCGAGAACTTCCTTTTGATGGGGCTGAGGTGTCATACTATATGTGGCGTTTCCCCATTACCCCTACTTTCCGCCCTATGCGTACTATTCCTCCTGTACACTCGTAGAGTGATTGAACTGTGTTATTGAGTTGTACATTTTTTACGATTATTATTGAAGCACGCAATATGACCGGCGGTATTTTTAAATTTAATCTTTGTAGAATGAAAAAAATACAGTACATCAATAAATGAATCATTTTCGAAATCTTAATAATTGCCTTCGATTTAAACAGAAAAAATTTATAGTTCAAACAGAAAAATACAGCAAAATCAAATGAAAAAAATATATATATTGTTGAAAAAAATAATTTTTGGTTATGAAACAGCCAACGTTTTAAACGATTTTGCTGGCCAGGCCAAGGATAAATATCGTTCTTTCAGCTATGTACACATTTTTTCCGTTTAAAATTCCATTGTCCCAAATTGTAAAATATTGTTTTTTTAATATTTGAATTGAAAATTATTCCTATGTTAATACTCAAATTTTAATTTGAATATCATCCAAATTTTACCTAAAGGAAGGTGTAATATCATATTAAGCTTTAGAAACATCTTAATGTAATAATTTTATCAGATTGCGATTGATTTGACTTATTTGTCGTTAGACTCCAAATGAATATCGCCAGACTGTAAATTAATAATGTATTCATATAGTTTTTTTAAAATTTTTATATTTGTATTGGTATTTTTTGTATTTGTAAAATCTTATTAGAAAATTTGGAAAATTGTCTCTCTTCTCCTTTTAATATAGGAAAAGAGGACAATGAAATAATCATGTATCTGAAAATGATTTTTCTGAAGCAGGAATTTTTCGACATTCACGAAGAAATTAAAAAATCATAGTCATTCTCATGCAAGTAGTCCAAGGATCAAATTGCTATGTTTGGCTAAGTTATATATAACTGCATACGTATTCTAAATTAAAAACGATTAATTTTCCCTGAAAAAATAGAAAACATAAAAAATGAAGAAATGAAACAATATATTCTTTCTCATATCTAGCGATACTGGTGATCGTATAGGAACTTAATTTTTTCAATTAAGATATTACTACACTGTAAAAACAACGTCTTAAGCCAACCACTCTGATTAATTTGAGCAAAAATAGGATGAAGCAGACAACATTGGTATATTTTCTAAAAAAAAAATTATTTTTTCTGTATTTTTGATCAGAATTTGTTGATTTTTTCATTAGTCCCACTGATCTTTAGAACATATATTTTAATTATTAAAATTAGGTAATCCTGTTACGAGAAAAATGCTAATATAGGCTTGAAAAGTGTGGGGGCAATTTTTACATGCTTCCCTACACTTGCAAATACGGCTGCGAAGTACTATAGACGTATTCACTATGGTGTATTTATTTGTGCTCATTTTATGGTTTCCCTAACAAAAGAACAAAATTGATACTTTTAATATTTTTCAAGCTTATATTTCTGTCTTTTCGAGTATTTTATTTTCATAAAATCAGAGGGCCCACAGAAATGTCAATTGACGTGTTCTCTTACAACGAACAACTCTTTAACCTAAGGTAGTTTTTTATTTCAAATTAAAACCTCATATAAACAATGTAACTTTTCTTAAAACTTTCTAAATAGCTATTGATTAATCAATAATAATAATAATCAATAATAATAATAAATTCCAAATGTAAAAAAATCTTTTTATAAACAAGGAAACTAATTTTGTTGATAAATTAAAATCAATATTGGTAGGTTATGGTAGGTCATGAAAAGTTCTTACTTTTGGCAATCGATGCGTCTCGAACACGCAAACAAATATGATATATATATACATTATAATTGTTTTACCAATATCAAAAAAGTTTTTCTTATATCAAAAAGATAAATAACATATTTTTTTCAATTTATAAGTCGGTATTGATAGATCATAAGAGGTTGTAGAAGTTTCGTCAATCGGTCATTCGCCGTGTCTCGAAGACGCAAACAGTTTTGCTCGAATAGCCAAAAAAAAAATCTCCTTCGATTAATCGATTAATATTTAGGGGTCGCGTAAAGACCATGAAATTTCCCATTGATTTAACATGGGAAAAAGTCAGCTTTCTGTAAATCTAATATTTAAACCTGATAATATGTTACAAATAATTTTGTGTTTTAGTATATTGTTCAGAATTGGTCCGAGAATAAGAATCAATCATAAATTTTGCGGTTGAATAATTTTAAACCACTCTTATGGGTCCCCAAGAAGAACCCCATAAGTGAGAAATGTGAATTTTACGTAATATTGCGGTTTATTGACGCTTGTAAAAAATTTTTTCAACATAAATAATCATTGATCAGTAATTTAAGAATACCCAGTCATTTGTTAACTAATATTCAATTGTTTGAACAATTTAGATTTGTTTAAATATTTGTTGTTTCTAAGCTAACTCGCCAAATGAACGTATTTTCTAGAGATTATGAGTTATTTAATCAATAATAACAATAAAATAATTTGTTTAATGAATTTTACAATTATTTAAATAATACGTATTTCTTCAAGCATATATTATACTTAAAAAAAGCATGAGAAACATTTGCTCACTAAATTTTCGACAAATTTTAATATTTTTAAGTACTAATTTGTTTATTATGAATACTCGTAGATGTTTGAACAAATAAAAATTTCTTAAATGATTTTTTTGTTTATATTTTTTTTGTTGATATTTTTCGAAAGATTGGCACATTTTTATGTTTTACTTTGCTTTTTAAGAATACTCTTGAATGTTTAAACAAATGAAAATTGTTTAAACAATTGAATATTAATTAACAAATGACGCGGTATTCTTAAATTACTGATCAATGATTATTTATGTAAAAAAAAAAACTTTTAAAAAGCGTCAATAAACCGCAATATTACGTAAAATTCACATTTGTCACTTATGGGGTTTTCTTTGGGGACCCATAAGAGTGGCTTAAAATTATCCAACCTCAAAATTTATGATTGATTCCTATTCTCTGACAAATTCTGAACGATATACTAAAACACGGAATTATTTGCAACATATTATCGCGTTTAAATATTAGATTTACAAAAAGCTGACTTTTTCCCATGTTAAATCAATGGGAAACTTCTTTGCGCAACCCTTAAATATTAACTGATTTTGCTCAAATTTGGAGAGGATTTTTTTTCGGGCATTCAAACAAAACTGGGGGGGGGGGGGGGGTGAGAGCAGAGAAATTCGATAAGTGAAAAATAAGGGCCACCCTAGTGTCAAATACAGTACTGTAGTACTTCCAATATGAACAAAGTTTTTTTTCATATAAACAGAAAACACCAGTTTTGTTTAAACTTCAGAAGTCGGTACTGGTCGGTCGTAAAAGGTTGATCAATAGGTCAATCGATGCGTCACGGGTGCCCTGAGGTTAATTTTTTTCGAAAGTCTTGTCACTTCGAAAATCATTGCAGATCTAGATTCTAGATCATGTTTTACGTTCAAACACGCAATGAAGGAAATCGCAGATAGTGCCGTCTTTTTTTAAGGCCACTTTGAAAAAAAATTGTTCACAAATTATAATACTTTTTAAGACACATGCATGATTTCAGCCCTTTTCGACGCCTATGAAGCGGGGCTAAAGCTCCACTTTTTACTCTAGGGACTGAAAAGTGACGTCAGAGACGAATAATGAAGATTATGCATCTATGAGCTTGCATTTTATGATTATCAGCCCACTCACAGTAAAAACTGAGAGGAAATTTTGGTTGCAGTTGATAGAATTTGGCGGTTATTTATGGAAAGTTACCATATATACCTGTAAAATGACCATAAAATACCGAAATTTTTCATAAATTTCCGGAAATTTATGGAAATTTGTAAAAATGAATTTTGCGTATTCCATGGTAAGTTAACATATTGACCTGTAAAATTACCATAAATTACTGGAATTTTCCATAAATTTCCGGAAATTTATGGAAAATTTCAGCGATTTATGGTAATTTTACAGGTATATATGGTAACTTTCCATAAATAACCGCAAAATTCTATTAACTGCAACCAAAATTTCTTCTAAGTTTTTACTGTGAGTGGGCTGATAATCATAAAATGCAAGCTGATGAAATGCATAATCTTCATTATTCGTCTCTGACGTCACTTTTCAGTCCCTAGGGAGTAAAAAGTGGAGCTTTAGCCCCGCTTCATAGGCGTCGAAAAGGGCTGAAATCATGCATGTGTCTTAAAAAGTATTATAATTTGTGAACAATTTTTTTTCAAAGTGGCCTTAAAAAAAGACGGCACTATCTGCGATTTCCGTCATTGCGTGTTTGAACGTAAAAAATGATCTAGAATCTAGATCTGCAATGATTTTCGAAGTGACAAGACTTTCGAAAAAAATTAACCTCAGGGCACCCGTGGCGTGTTAAGGACGCGAACAAATATTCTAGATGTAATATTGTTGTGTTTTGAATATAAAAAAAGTTTTTTTCATATAAACAGAATAAACTATTTCCTTGAAACTTCATATCTCGGTACTGGTTGATATTCAAAGGTTCATTAATAAGTCAATCGATGCGTCTTAAGGACGCGAACAAATACTCTTAATGTAATATTGTCGTATTTTGAATATAAAAAAAATTTCTTATATAACCTGAATAAACCATTTTTTGAAACTTCATAAATCGGTACTGGTGGGTCATAAGAGTCCAAAGATCTGGAATAGGTGAACCCTAAGAGCTATATCGCGAGGTGTGGCTACTCTGGGGAACTGTCGGACTCTGGTCGGTGAGACTCAAACTAAGGAGCGGTCCTTCCAGGGGGTAATGGTAAAGCCCACTGGAATATCGAGAGCGCGAGTTCTCATACTCCCAAGCTAAGATGTGATCGCCGTGTCGAGAGCTGAATGGACCCATGGTTTTTGACATCCCGGCCTGCCCCCCTCAGCAGAGGTGGACATGCAGGGGTCTCCAAAGAGGTGCCTTAACGGGGACTTTAGGACACAAGGTCGAATCCCATAGTATGTAGACCCGCCCCCTGCAAGAGGGGCTCTGTGGGGAATGTTTCTTCTTTCCCTAGCTTCTCGTGGGACAGAAATGTTACCCAATAATCCAAAAAAACAAAACTGAAACGATGAGGGATCCGCTTTGGTTCTGTCTCCCAAACCACCCCCAAAGTGGGAGGCTCCGTAGGGGGCAACCCACCAGAGGCGGTGCGAAATAGTGAAGATGGTGGAGACAATAATGTCGAAGCCGAGGGAGTGCAGCTAACGGAACTCTCCGTAGGGAAGAGGCGCCATAGCGGAGCACAAAGAAGGAGAGCCCGTATTAAATATGCCGTTGAAACGGCCGAAGGGTCTAGTAACACAGGGTCTTACTTTCACACAGATGGCCAACAGCGCCCTGGTGAGAGTTGTCGTTGCGTCGGGTTATCCTGATAGCTACCGTATTGATTCCCGGTAACCCCGAGAGTCCGACGACCGTTCTGGGGCGCCTGAGCTTTCAGAACCCGTCCCTGCGAACTGATTCGAGAAAGGTGTTTTCCGACGCGCAGGGATCCAGACCGAAGGGGAGAGCTTGGATCCTAGTTGTTGGTCTTCCCAAATCCTCGATCAGAGCCCTTGCGGCTCCAGATTATCGTCCCTATCAAAGGGCGAGTAGGGTTACCTTCCGAGTGACCCAACTGGGATCCGCAGGGGCCCCAGAAGCGTCCGGAGATGCCCCGAAGTAGGCTTTTAATGGCTGAGACGGGAATCTCCATTACGCAGATTAATTTGCATCACAGCAAAAGCGCCTCGGCGGTTCTAACCAGGCGCATGTCTGTGGTGCAGACAGGGCTCGCCCTAATCCAAGAACCCTGGTTATACAGGAAAAGGATTTATGGCTTGTCAGAATGTGGCTCCATGTATAAGCGGCCACGCGAAAAAACGCCAAGGGCATGCATAGCCGTCAAGGGTATGGATGCGATCTTGGTGCCTAAATTCTGCTCTAGAGATCTCACCGTTATTAAGGTGAGACTCAGGGGCAATAGCGGAGAAAGGCCAGAAGTATTTATTGTCTCGGCTTACTTTCCTGGCGATGTCGAGAGACCCCCGCCTCCCAGAGAGGTGGAGGCTCTAATTCGGTATTGTCAAGAGAACAAGATTCCTCTGATGTTGGGTTGTAATGTGAACTCTCACCAAACGGTGTGGGGAAGCACGAACATCAATGACAGAGGGAGAGATTTAATTGAATGCATAGCAGGCACAGAGCTGGAGATTCTGAATCGGGGTGATACTCCCACATTCCAGACTAAAAACAGGAGTGAGGTTCTCAATTTGACTTTATGTTCAAGTGCACTGAGGAGCAAGGTAGTGGATTGGAGAGTTTTCGATGAGGAGTCTCTATCGGACCACAAACACATCGTGTACTGATTAACCCTAGGGAAACCGGTGGTATCTAATATTGGAAACCCTAGAAATACACTTTGGGACTCATATAAAGAGGAACTCGAAGGGAGGCTTGCGGAATTCCCTACAAGCTATGGTACCATTGATGAGTTGGAGCACGCCGCGGATTTTCTGCGAAGGGCTCTGACAACATCATATGAGAACAATTGTCCTACAAGCACTATCAAGTCTAGGAAGGGAGCAGAATGGTGGAACACCCACCAGGAGAGCCTCCGCAGAAAGACAAGAATGTTGTGCAATAGGGCAAATAGAACTAAATTGCCTTCGGACTGGGACATCTATAAGACGGCCCAGTGCGAATACAATAAAAATATAAGGAAGTATAAGCAAGAAGATTGGAGGGGCTTCTGCTAGGAATCGAAAAACATTCCGGAAATAGCGAAGCTCCACAAGATCCTACCGAAAAATCCGGAAGCTCGACTCGGGCTCATAAGGCTCGATAATGATGAGTTTGCCAAAGATGAAGAAGCAACGCTGAATCACCTGATGGAAGTTCACTTCCCGGGTTTCCAGCGAATCCGAACGGACCAAGAGGAGGAAGACCGAGGTCAGGGGGCGGAAAGTATCCACTGCAGTTTCGCCGCTAAGTTCGCTGATTACAAAAAGGTTGAATGGGCCGTAGGGTCCTTTTTTCCCTTTAAATCACCAGGGGCGGATGACATTTATCCAGCGCTTTTACAAAAAGGCATGGATTTAGTCTCCCTCCTCTGACGAAATTATTTAGAGCAAGTATAGCCCTTAAACACGTGCCATCGGCATGGAAGGAGGGCAGAGTGGCCTTCATACCCAAACCTGGGAGGGAGGGTTACACTGCTGCCAAAGATTTCCGGCCAATAAGCATAACAACCTTTATCCTGAAGACGCTAGAGCAGCTGGTTGAGAGATACATTAGGGATGAGGTGCTTTTGGCTTGATGCTGTTGTAGCAAAATTGGAGCAGCAGTTGGAACAAAAGGGGTATGCTGTGGGCGCTTTCTTGGATATAGAGGGTGCTTTCAGCAATACTCCTCCAGAAGTCATCTGTCGAGAGGCTTTGAGATGTGGCGTGCCGGACAAGCTGGTATGCTGGATAGGAAGCATGCTACGCCGAAGAAGACTCGAAACCAGATGAGGTGAAGGCCTAGTAAGGGGGATAGCTCCGCGAGGTTGCCCACAGGGGGGTGTCCTGTCGTCCCTCCTGTGGTGCATTGTAGTGGACGGCCTCCTTCGAAGGCTAAATAAAGAAAGGTACTATACCCAAGGATATGCGGACGACTTTGTAATCCTAGTTAAGGGGGCTCATCTGGAAACGCTGATGGGTCTTATAAGGTCGGCGCTGCGCATCGTAGAGCTCTGGTGCGATAGCTCAGGGCTCTCGGTAAATCCGGAAAAGACCAACCTTGTCATCTTCACGAGGAATTATAAAGTTCCGAAAGCTGACGCTCTTGTATTCTGTGGTGGGAAGCTGACGTTTGCAGATTCAGTTGGATATCTGGGAGTAATCCTAGATAGAAAGCTGAGCTGGGCAAAGCACCTGAAGACCCAATGCAGGAAATTTGTCATGACTTTTTGCATGTGCAGAAGAGCCTTTGGGTTGACGTGGGGGCTAGGGCCTAAAATGCTTGCATGGCTCTACTCTGCTGTCTTAAAGGCCAGGCTCCTACATGCGCCCGTGGTCTGGTGGCTGGTCTGGTCTGGTGTAAAAATAGCACGTGTCACGCTTAAACCCTGATTTCAGAAGGTGGAAATTGACGAAGTTATTTAATTTGTTTCTGAGAAAAAAACGTAGCATCCTTTTCAAACTATTTTTATGCAATTTAAAGTTATTGATGAATGTGGAGAAAAACTTGAAAGCGTTTTGAAATCCTTCGAGACAGTAAAAAAATATATGTAAAAACTCAAATGTATCCGTCAAACCTATTTTTTATGGAAACAAGAGTGATATGAATACTCTTTTCATCACAAATTACTTCTTGTAAGAACTAAGTGATTATTGCAAAAATTATTACATATTTAAAAAAACACTATTTAGGGCTATTTTGGAAACATACTTCTCTCGCTTTAGGGCTTTTTGTGCAATTCGATTACACAAGTTGGCTTTTTTGAGTTTATGTTTTTAAAGATGTTTTAAAAATTATTTTACTGTTTTTCCATGGTGATGATATAAGGTAACACGGTCAATAATTGCACAGTTTTAAATTCGGTCAAGATGCTCATTTATATTTTTATTAAAAACCCTAAATGAGATGCAAACTTATTTTTCAGTTATTTGTTGTCACGAACAGATACATTGGTTCCATGAACATTTTTAACATTTTCGAAGGCTGACTTAGGATGTAAGCTTTTATTTAGCGAAGCTATTATACATAGCTAATTCAAAGATATGAGAATCCATAAATCGGGGATACAGATGACTGCTTCTGAATCAAATTTTTTTTTTTCATCAATATTTTGGCTTTGTTGATTGGCTGTGTCTAGTCGTCCCGAAAAATTAGGGGGGTTGGACCGATATTATTACCGATATTATGACGTTGGACAAGGGGTAGGTGTTTCACCAACATTATTTCTATGGCCAGTCACAGGGATGCCTTCCCGCCCCCCCCCACCCGAAAATTCGGGACGACTAGCCAAGCTTATGAAAATATTGCACTGGTCATCCCGAATTTCGGGACGACGAGACACTGCGTTGTTGATGTTATTTTTCAGTATTTTTCTGGTAGAACTATACATTTTTTCCGTGTAAATCAAAGGAAATGAATAAGATTTCAAAACTAATTTATATGTTGATGTATTGTATATTTTTCATTCTACAAAGATTATACATTTCTAAATAACGCCGGTAATATGGCAGCCACAATACCCCACTCAGTGGGGCGTTATGCTTGAAGGGCATGACCTCTAAAGTAATTAAATATAAAATAATGAGGTGCTTGAATAATGTTTCTGGAATATATAAAACTCAATGTCACAGATCAATCAGTCTGCGGTTGTAGAAAACTCGTTTTGGTAAATTTAATGTGTGCATTTCGACTGCACTTTAAAAATATCATAACTATTGTAACCCTAATCAAAAAATATGATTTAAAACTCTGATGAACTTCAGCCATAAATTGAACTGAAATTGTTCTTAAAGACAGTTTTCAAGGCACCTGCGGCTTTGACGATTACATTCTCATTGCGACACTCGCGCTTCGCGTTCGATAATTCGGTTATACAGACTGTTTCTGAAAATCATTTCACTACATTTTCAAAATATCCCAATGCAGGTAAATTACTTGACTATTCATTATCTACAACTTTATAAATTTGTGTCCAATCAAAAAAAGCATCAATATTAAAAATGACATTAAGAAAATTGGCAAGTATTTTTGTCATGTACTAGAAACATTGACAACAATTTCTAAAACTCTTAAAATTTTCTTTTCAAACTTTGAAAATGCTCTACATTTTTTCATTTTGGTCCGAAATAGCTGGTAAACGAACTTTACCTTCATTTTGGGACCCTAAAAACAATGTCAAACACTGAATTGATTGGACAAAGCCTTCAAAAGTTAGCGTGGCTATATAACATTCAGGATACCACACAGCCATACAGCAGGCAGCCACCGACAACATTTTATGATTTTCGGAGTCTGAGTACCAAAACGTAAAGATCCGTTAAAAACAAGAGATCGAAAATTTGGACGATTATATTACACTCTCATGAATGAGAATGTAAATATACAACTCAATATAACAATTGAATCATTCTACGATACTGTACAGTAGGGGTCGTAGGTATAGTAAGGGTGGGTCCATAAGGAGCGGTCCACAATGAGCGTATTTGACGTCATACACACGTTGTTACCAACGGTCGCCGCGAGAAAACCAACAATGCGAAACGGCACAACTGTTCGGATAGTTGGCAACAACGTGCGTATGACGTCAAATACGGACACAGTAAATCCTAGAGATATTATTCATCTGAATTTGGATAAAATCGCTGCAAACAATTGACAACTACAATTATCCGAAGAGGGATAAATTTTATCCGCCTCAAGATAAAAATTATCTTCTGTCGGATAATTGTCGTTTTCAATTGTTTGCAGCGTTTTTATCCAACTTTAGATAAATAATATCTCTGAGATTTACTGTGGATAGACGTTCGAATGTCGACGTTTACGACACTCTCTGTGGCCTGACCCTAAAAACCCACGTAAACTCTGACTTAAAGATCCCACCAGAAGGAAGTACATAGCCGAAAGGTTCTGCCTTAACTTGATGCGTGCTTAGATGAACAGGATTTTGTACATCATTCTCGCTTATTATAACTGGATATAGGTCCTCTTCTGTAAGATATACTTGACAAAGTTTGTCGTCGTAGATTATTCCCATCACTATCTTCTCCCGTACACCTAGATAATATTCTCCGTCTAGTCGTTGTTTTACCCGATTGTGATTTAGAAAATATTTAATATCAGGTACTTCATATCGTCTAAGCGGGTTTCTACGATAATGGGGCTTCGCGAACATTCCTCGCATTCCACTGACTTCTAAAAAAAGAATTTCAAATGGATGAATTTTAAAACATGAATTCCAACGACTAAATATATATTCGTAGCGAAAGGGTTTTTAATTTGAAAAATGTTTCGGTTTAAATATAATCGGTCCCAATATTTATATAGGGTGTCCTGCGAGTTATCCCTATCCTTGTAGGGGCGGTTAGAAAAAAAATAAGCCGAAAAGTCCCATAAAATTTTTGGGCCCGATACGTATTTTGGGAGCTTTGAAATTGGGTATAGGTTAGCCGCTTTTGTGACAGTATACTACACAGTAAGAAGAAAAGCTTAAAAGTCCGCCCATATAGCACGGAATTCAGGGTGTGATGAAAAGAAGAACGCAACGGCAGAAAGGTCAGCGTGAGCCCGAAAACTTAAGTCTGCACGCTTTGCTGAAAGAAGTGCGCCATCTTTGGTTCGCAAAGTAAGATCTAGAATGCGGAGATTGAGGTAGTCATGACAGATAGTACGTCAATCAAGATGAATTTACGTCTTCGGTGGACTGAATTCAAAAAAGTAAATGCGTTTTCGTTTTTTTTTTTTTCTTTTTTCGACCATACTTCACAAATCACCAAGAGACTGACTTTACATTTACCTCAATATCACAAATTAAGTTACCTAATGAATTTAAGGCAATCCTGGAAGTAAATCAAATTCAATTGTAAGTTTTTCTTTTTACTGTGTAGCAAAGAATCTTTGGTGCTAGAAAGCCACTAGGGAGAGTTGAGACATGTAGGTATCGTTTCTGATTAGTTAGGTTTTCAGCGCGCGATTTTCAAATAGCAACCAATCGGAATGTCGAAACTATGAATTGAGGTTAGGTTGTTTTCACAACTTACAATACGCGCATGCTTTGTGAAAGATATATTTAAATTTTGTGACAACTTCTGTATTCCGGTTAGCCCTAGAGGATCTCTATGGGGACGGCGACTGACACTTGTGGCCGCTAGGGTCGCTAGTGTGCGTGGAGATACAGGAGATGCCGGTTCCAACGGCGGTAAAGTCTGCTATTCGAATTATATTAGTCCTTCCTAATGCTGCGTTGAGGTGTTAGCCCAGCGATCGTCAGCTCGTCAGCACGTCAGCACCACTTCGTTTCTAGCGCCAAGTTCACGACGTTCGAGGCTGACTGAGTTATTTAAAAAAATCAGTGGGGCTAATAAATCTGATGACTGTGTAAACTGTAAAATATGGCAAGAAATCCTAACATTTCTCTAGGAAAATTTATATCGAACTTACTGCAGGGGTGGCTTGGGGGGATGTTGAAACAATCCCCTAGCTCAATTAGTTTTAACAAAAATCATTGGTAATAGTTTGAACTTGTCAAGCGAGCTTAGATTTCGCTTTTTTGTACACCTCGAAGGTCGTGAACTTGGCGCTAGAGGGGAAGTGTTGCTGACGATCGCTAGTCTCCAGTCTCCATGCACGCACACTGTCTGTCACAAAATCGACTCACTTACATACAATTTCAAACCTCTGTAAGTCCCAAAATACCCCACGAGACGTTGGAAAAGGGGTAGGTGTTTGACCAACATTATTTCTTTGGCCAGTCACAAGGAGATGATGATATGTCCCATATATATGGGCGATTTGCCAATAGATTTCAATTTTGGTAGGATCCAGGATGTTCTTTATAACGTGGGAAAGCTGTTTGACCTAGACTATTGATTTTTTCCACTAATTTGTGTCTAAATTATTCTTTTACTTAAAGTACATCATTATAAAGGTTTAAAACTGGGTTTGGGAGGCTTGGCGGGTCGAAATAATTGGATTTTTTTTAATGTACAAAAGTTGTCTGCACATTCTAAAGAAATTTCGAAATTATTTTGAAAATTTTTCTCAAAATTTTTAAAAAAATTTTTGTTTCAAAATTTGATTGAATTTAAAAAAAAACTTTGGAAAATTGGTTTGCATTTTTTTTATTTTGTTAAAGAATTTGTTTGAAATTGTTTGGATTTTTTTTTAATTTATTGAAAATTTGTTTAAATAATTATTTACAAATTTGATTTTTACAATTTAAACTTATCTTCTTGACGTGAATTTGTATATGGAGAGTTCTTCGTGAAAAAAATATCTAGGAACAATATTTTATGAAGAAGTTAAAGAAGAACTTAAAAGAAGTACTTTTAAAGTACTTTTTTCTTTCTTCAATGCGACTTCGAACCGTTTACCAGCTTCATCAGCCCTTCGAATTTTACGGGGATTTTTTCTGTTAAAAAAAAAAATTGTCGTTTGTACCTCTTTTTTTGGGAGGCTTGGGAGTTGTTTTTCAGGTTAACCGATAGTTTTTCCCGTGTTCTCAGACGACTTACGAGGATTTAATCAATTTTGAGATTCTAGAAACTTCATGTGTTTTTAAAATTTGATAAAAAATACCTATTTTTCATAATTATAATCGATTATAATACGAATTATCACCTTAAATTCGTTGAAATTATAGAGGATTCGGAGTTGTTAACAAACCGAGGGACAGACATATAAGCATGATTCTTTCAATCAGTATTTAAAATCTCTAGCATATTAGTATTGCAATTTGAACTGCATCATATATTTAAAAAAAGTGCCCAAGGCCAATATTATAAAAAAAATGTACCAGTCCTGTCACATTTCAAGTATGTGAATCCGTAGGGAGGGACACTGCAGGTAGGTTAAAAAACTGACTACTTAATTACAAAAATGGTATGCCTAACTGTAATTTTGTTGTACTTTTTCTGTATGGACTAATAAAGTAGGCCACCATATGTGCTGTAATCCCCTTAGTAGGTCAAAAATGTTATAGGATCATCGAATAAACATCGAGGGACATACAAATTGAAATCTATTTGAAAATCGCCCTTAAACTATACTATTGAGAGTTGTAAAGAACCAATGGGAGCTCGCTATTTCCGCGCGTATACATAGCATCTGGCGCGAACTCTAGAATTTAAATCAAGGGAATCACGAAACAAGTGAGGGTGATATGTTTTGAGAACTTCACGCTGCTTGGAAATTGTTTGTCTCTGGCGAAATATTAGAATTACTGACTTGAAGTGCATCACGTTCTAGAGTTCGCTCAAGATGCTTATATATTATATACGCGCGGGAATAGCGAGCTCCCATTGGTTCTTTACAACTCTCAATACTTTCAAAACTATTGATCGTACAGCATTTTGTCACTTAAGTTTTTTGTTCAGTTTTGTACAAGGAATTCGTGTGTACAAGGGATATGATATATATTATATATAACGAGACTATTTTACTTACCAACATAACTAGAGAAAGCCACTAAGATGAAGAAAAAACTACCAACAAGGATTCTCATTTTCTTTAAATTAAGGAAAGTACTTCACGGAAGATTCTGTGCTCTCTAAATTTGAAATAGTGTAATGTATCACTATTTGATCGTGATATCTCAAACTGGGTAAAGAAAGCTCACAACGTTTTTTTCGTACATGCGCGCGGTTTCAACGAAACCACCTCTACGACGAAACGACAACGAGCATGCGTGAGTACACATCTGCACATCAGATAACATGATCACATCGTCTATCTTGATTTCATTGAATAACCCAGGTGAAAAATTCTGTAGTCCGCCGGAGTTCGTCACCAGTACAGATAATCGGCGGTTCACCTAGTACTGGTTAACGTCTGACTCCACGATCGGGACAGTACTATGTCGACAGTAAAAATATTTGAAAATAAAAAAAATACGTTTAATTTTCTAAAATCTTGAAAAACTATAAATACAACTACCGCGAAAATAATTGTTTTTCTGGTTTCGAAGTAAGAAGAAACCACCACGCTATGAGCCTATTACGCCCCCAGAAAAGTAAGCGTTTAGATAGCCCTTACAGATAGCCCTTACATATAGCCCTTATATATAAAACTTTACTTCGGAACGAACTACTTAAAAATCGCACGCCATACGAAATAACCAATCACAACTCAAAAGGATGGCCCAAACATCAATCATATATTTTCATCTACAACAATAGAATCCATGCAACCTTGATTTATCAGAAATTACGTCACAAAGTGTTCTGAATCTAAATTTTCGTACTCTCAAAATCCTGGAAAAAACAACCAAAGTGCCATCCCTCACCGAAAAAACAATATTCTAATATTAAGAGTGTCATATTCTTACACGCATATTCTTAGTAATATTCTTAATGAAGTAAGCGAAATTCTCAATTTAAGAGTATCTTCTAACCAAAAGACGAAATGCGCCTTCATCTGTCCAAACGTTTCTTTTGTTTTGGGCGACGTGCTTTTCGATCAGTTTTTCGAATTCGTAATAAGTGAGAAGCTCGAAGAAATGCAACCAATTCTTAGGATAAATCGCGTGTGCACATCCATCTGCTTCTCTTTACAGAAAAAGTTAGAGTGAGAAAGGTCTGATTTGACAGTGAGGTTGAATACCGTTGTACCACACCGAGACATAACCTCTCTACATTATTTATTCGTTGGCGTGTGACATCAAACTTTTCTCACCTTAACGTTCTCTGCGAAGGGAAAGAAATAGAGTTAGAGATGTGCACATGCGATTTATCCTCAGAATTGGTTTCATTTCTTCGAGCTCGTCACTTATTATACAATTACAGCGACAGATTTCGGACGCAACTATATTCTTAAACTTAGTGGGGAATTCTTACAATTAGACAAGCATATATATTCTTAAGGTAAGAGGGACTCCATCGTACATTAAGAATATATTCTTGGCGCCTATTTAGGTTGCAAATATTCTTAAACTTAGTGGGAAATTATTAAAATTAGAATATCGTTTTTTCGGTGCTCAACATAAATGAATAAGTGAAAGAAGCAAATCAAGATTTAGTACCCTCAAATCTATGGATAAATATGAGCTGGCCTTCGAGAAATTTGACAGATGGAGAGTACAAAACAGAAGAATGTTCGGTCAGTGCTCATCATCATTACGAAAAAACATTCACTTCATAGCACGTTCTCGCACCATTTCGGCAAATGACTAGCTAACGCTCACTTTTCTGTAGGGCTCTATCAGTCTCATAACAAGGTGGTTTCAAATAAAATATCTTACATCACTCGTAGGGTTACATGCGACTTAACGTGGAATTCAGTGTTCGCAAGGACGACGCAAGGATGACTACTCGTCCTGCAAAAATTGACCTCCCGTGTAAAGACACGCCTGATGACCCTACCTGTGATGTAATATAGTATTTATGTGATTCGTAAACGCTGTAAAATAGTCTGAAAACCCTATAAAGAAAAACGACAGACGAAAGCTTAAAAAAATTTATTATAGAAGAATTGTCGTATAAAATTTCTGAGTTCCACCGTTAAAAACTTTAAATGCTCATAAAAATGACATTCACGGAAAAAATTAACCAGATTAACTATTTCACATTGTTAATTTGAAGTTTAATTTTCCGCATTGCACAATAAATAATTTGAATAGTTTTTGATACTGTATGAGATAGTGATCTCAAAATACACAAAAATAGGTAGGTTTACACATGTTTAATGAAAATTTTTGAAACTGATCTCTCACAAAAGATATCTAATATTCTGTAACGAGCTTGAGTAAAATATTTTGTTTAGAAGTATAAACTCACACAGTAAATATATTATAAGTAATTCATATGTATTATATGTATTATTATATGTATTATTATATGTATTACTATAAATCTCACTTTATTGAAACTGTAACATTTATTTACATAACTGATATATAAATACGGAATAGGCTAAACAGCGTAATAATATATCAAATGTGAAATTAAAATCATTATCTAAAGATGAGACAAAAGTCCACTCCCAAGCTAAAGTATTCCTGAACTGAGGCCAAGAAAGTCGGACTGAATGCAGTTATCTAGGTTCGGATAAATCAGATGCAGATTGTGATGAAAAAATTAAATTTTCAGTTAAAAATAAAAATTAAGACGATTCAAAATTAAATTTTTTGCAAAAATAAAATCTTTCTTTCGAGATATGGAGATGCTGAATTAGAATAATTAATTTTTAATAGAAAAAAAAGAAAATATTTTTTTCATTAAATGGTAATAATTTCTAGTAATATCAATGCGAAAAGGTTGAAAAAATTATTACTACGTTAAAATTGGAAATAAATTAGAACTAAAATTTTATTACAAATTGTTTTTAGATTATGGTATCAAAAAATGATATTTCGAAAAAATTCTTTTACCGCAATGTGTATTTGATGTTTTAAAGAATTTTGTATGAAACAAACCCTAATTTTGATAAAAATGTAGGTTGAAAATGCACTATTCTACAAACAAAAATTCTTCCAAATAATACAATATTTGAACCCGGGTGGCTTAATCAAGTACGATCTTAATCATTTTCAGTGTTTTGCGAAATTAAAAATATCATAAGTAGAAAATTTCATAGTAGAAACAACGTAAGAAAAGTATTTATTAAATAATTTTTCTGAACATTTTTGAATTCTGACAATTTTGTGCCAAACAAAAAAAAAAGTACTGAAGTATAAAGTAGACGTTATTCGCTATGTTTATTTATGATAATTATCTCAAATAATATATCGTGGCGTAACTGCTGTGAAGTAAACCCCCCCCCCCCCCGTATTCGAGATTCAGAAGGAACAATAGTATGCTAAGCTATATTAGACTATACTGTTGTCTGACTTTTAACAATAAGCAAGTTACTTATAAATCGGCCTTTTTTAATTTCAAACGGACCCCCTAAGAAATTTTGCAATTCTTTGCTTACTATGAAAATTAGTTATTCATAACAGCTTAAACGTACAGATATACTATTTCAAATAGCTATTGAAGCTGCTTGTTCTAATTATCTTTCTTTTTGCAATAAATTTGAAATAGTAATGCTGACTCTGAATTTTGGATATTTTGAGATCACTATCTCATACAGTACCAAGAACTATTGCAATTTTTTCTTGTACAATGCGAAAAAGTAAACTTCAAATGAACAATGTGAAATAGTAAATTTTTCTATTTAATTTTTTTTGTGAATGTAATTTTTTTGCGAATAAAACAAAAATACGCGTCCTATCAAAAAGTTATCTGTAACAAATTTGTAGATCTTTTTTTAATACACAATTTTTGTCAGTTCACCTTTTTTCGTATCTTCTATAGTTTGACCGCAAAATGGAATTTTTTATTTTTCATTATTTTTTGTGCGATCCAAATTTGAATTTTCGCTTTTTCAAGACAATTCGAAAAGTTGTTGTGATGCTAATCTTGTAGGGTGTTAAAAATGCAATGTTTTTCTTTCTCTGACATTTTTTCATATCTTGCGTTGTTTGGCTTAAAATGTTCATTTTCTTTTGTTTTTTGGAATTTCGTAAATGCTATAACTCCGGTATTTTTTTTTAATAAACTAAAAACACTATTATATCAAATGTACATTATATTTATTACTATAACACGGACTGGTTCTGCTTATTCAGATATTAGAAAATAATCTACAAACATTTTATTTTCCAAGATTACTTCAACATTTGCTCCTTATTTTGCACTAATTTTTATTCTCTGTTACCCTGAAAACTCTTATCATTTCAATAAATTTATATTATTACAATTCATAACATGCATTGTTATTGAAACATACGTATTTTCATTGTCCGGTTTTTATAATTGAAAAAAGTGCGCATCCTATAAAGAAAAAATGTTCTTATTATGCATTTTATTGCAACTTGTGTCGTTTTTCCATAAATTTAATTTGTTTATGTTCAATGTTATTTTTTACGATTTGAACCAAAAATATGCATCCTAGCGTAAAGTGGTTATAAGAAAATTTGTAAATGTAATTTAGGCAAAAAAATTTGTTAGATAAAATGTTACTGTATCGTGTATCGTTTTTCCGAAAAGCAAATTTGTTTATTTTATATGTATTTTTATAACAAAAGTTCATGACAAATTTGTAGCGTAATATCGGCGTACTCTCTAAATCTGAATTAGTGAAATTTCACTAATTGCTAGTGAAATTTCACTAATTCAATTAGAGAGAAGTCGGCCACTCACGATTAGTAGAAAACTACTAATTTGATTAGTGGAAATTGTCCACTTGTGAAATTAGTGAAATTCCACTAAGCAATTAGTAATCCCTGTCATTGCAGTGTGTACTAATTGAAGAGTGAAAAGTCACTAATTATACAGTAAAAATGCACTAATTGTTCAGTGAAAAAATTAATTTTTTATAAATAAATATAAATTTAAAGGAGATTATAAAACAACAAGCAAAAGTATTCCCGAATGGTCACCCATCCAAGTACTAACCGCGCCCAACACTGCTTAACTTCAGTGTCTAACGAGAACTGGTTTTTTTTCAAATTCGTTTATTGATTAGCCATATATACATTATTAGTCGAAGAATTCATAATAAACAATGAATAATTTTTCACATTTTTCCACTGAGGACTTACAGGCTACATATTGCTCTCGAAGTCACATTCTTTTGTTTATGCCTTTAATATTGCATATGCCAGCTTATATTAAACTAATATCTACACTATTTAATCACAGATACTATCTTACAATTAAGTAAGCGTGTCATGTACTTTTTCGTTGGATCTTTAGTCAGAAATTTGGCTTATAAAACTGACCCTGTCTTTGCGTTGTTCCTAATGTTAATAACTTAACCTAAATAAAATATAATGCGATAAATGACAACAAAGGATATAAATGAGATGAAAATATAACAATGAATGAAATGAGATGAAAATATAACAGTGATATGTATCTCTTAGGATGGGAATCGTGGATGATTTTTTGTAGTATGAGTTCTCATAACCTCATTTCTAATCTTGCGTTCACTGTTTAATCATTAGTATAGCTAACGAATATCTGATTACCTAAGTTATCTGAGTTATCTTAATATATTTGTCTGAATCTCTATATTTAATTATGCGCACTATCTAACTATATACATTGCTTTGTTTTTGTTTTAACTATTCTGTTCATGAACTTTGGTTATAGCTTCCTTTCCGTACTTCTTGGTTACGTTATTTGTATAATTTTATTCATTCAATTGTGTGTTCGATCTAACTATATACAAACTTTGGTTTAAACTTATACTAAAACGATAGTTTTATTTAACTTAGTCTTTGTAGGTACAATATTTGGTGTATGATGTTTGGTTTTTCCTATATACATATATACATGAGAGAAAGAAGGATCACCAATGATAACTCTATTCATCTATCCAAAAGTATTTTTCTGTGTTTAATCTATGTTTATCTTTTTTCTCTTTATTTGTTAAACATGCTTTGAATCTCCAGCCCTTGTGTGGTACTTGTGCGTCTAAGTTCTTGTCATATAGTATTTCTTTTTCTGTTTTTTTCCTATTATAGTGATAAATTATTGGAATATCATTTTTATCCTGAATATATCCATTTTTGTCTAAGTATATGAATGCTTCTGGTGGTATGAATTTGGTTTTTATTACTTTTTCGAAATAACTATTATTCGGATAGTAAGTTCCAAAGATTAAATTGTTATCTGTTACTTTTCTAGTGTTAGCGAAATGATTTCTTGTGATTTTTAATATTTGTGAGTCTATTTTGATGATATTTGCCATATTATATATTTTTTCATTCGATATATATTTTTGGTATTCCGATTCTGTGGATCTGTATTTTCCTAAGCAGGCTCTTAAACATTTCCTTTCAAAGACTCTAAGTTTTTCCATCATAGCTGCACTAATGTTGTACCAAATGGGGCAACCGTATGTTAATATGGGTCTTATTATTATGACATAACAATTTACCTTTATTTTATAATTTAATTGTTTATTATAAAATAACCTCTTCAGCATTGAGAATGCTTTCGTTGCCTTTTTCAGCTGAATTTCGACGTGTTCGTTAAAATAAATGTGTTGATCTATGTTAACCCCAAGATATTTGACTATTGTTTTGTTTGGAACCTGTTCCCCTCCGTTTTTATTTTCTTTAATTCCGAAGTTTTTCCAGTGTTTCTTAACGTCTCTATTAGCGTTACTGAGTGTTGGTCTGAAAAGGATAGTTTCACATTTTTTTACATTTATTTTTAATTTCCACGTACAAAAGTAGAATTGGATATTTTCAAATAGGTCTTGTAGCTGATTTTGTATCTCGGATGCGCTTTTACCTTTAATGTATATTATTAGGTCATCTGCAAATGCTATTGCTTTTTTTATTGGATCTATATTTAGGCCATACATTTTTAATAACTCGTATATGTAGATACTAAAAAGAATCGGAGAAAGTACTGCCCCCTGATGCAAGCCGTTAAGTACTGGAAAAACTTCATCAATAATGATGTTACCATCCGTCATTATGAAACATTTTTCCGTTATCATTTCTCTAATCATTTTTACAAGATATTTAGGAAATTTTAGTTTTAATAATTTATAGGTTAAACCGTCTGTCCAAACCGTATCGAATGCTTTTTCCAGATCTATGAGGCATGCACCTACATATTGTTTATTATTAAGAGCCCAGCAGATGTCAGACGTAAGCTTACTTATTGCGTGAATTGTGGAGTGTTTATGCCTGAACCCGAATTGAAAGTCCGGTATGACCTCTTTTTCTTCACAGACTTTCAATACTGAGTCTTTGACCACTACTTCGAAGACTTTGCTTATGTTTGGTAATAAGCTTATGGGTCTGAAATCTGAAAGGTTGATGCTTTCATCTCCTTTTTTCGGTATTGGAGTGATTTTTGACTTTTTCCAACGTGGGGGAAAGAAACTATTGTTTAGCATATTATTAAATATAATGCAATAATCATTCATTATTTTTGGTGTGATATGCTTTAGAACTATATTCGGTATGCCATCAATACCCGAGGACTTTTTATTATTTAGCTTGTGGAATATGTACTGTAGTCTAGTTTGAGATGTGAAGAAATTCGGAATTTGTTCGTTTAGTAGCTCGGTATCATCTGCTTTCAAATGTTTATTGAAGGCGAGTACTGTTTTATTGTGTTTTTTGTCTTCTTTTGATTCATTGTCTAAGTTCATTACCGCTTTATTAATGATTTCGCTCAGTCTTTCTCTTCCCAAATGGAGATGCCTGGTATGTGTATTTTTAAATTGTGTTCCTATAATTTTTAGTTTGTCTTCCTGCTTTGTTATTAAAAATTTATCTGAATCATCCTTCAAAAGTGTTTCTGGGTCTACATTAGCTTCCTGTATTAAAGGAAGATTCTGATTTTGAATTTTCAGCTGGGGGATGGTCACTTTGCCTTTTGGCCTAAAGATTTGATTAACTTGTGGGAACATGTTTTTTGGGTCGTTTGATGGTATTTTACTTATTTTCTCTGACCAGTATTTATTGATGGATTTCAGATATTCTTGCTTAAGGAGCGCTTTTATTGTTAGGAGTTTGTTTTTTAGTATATTTAGTTCTCTGTTTTTGTGATCATTGAATTTTCTATATATATTATTGACTCTTGTGATGAAAAAGCTTTTTGTTTGATGAAGTTTCATAATAATTGGTGTTTGGTAACATTCTATGGAATTCTTGTCTTTGATTTTAGGTATTGTATTATTTGTAGCTACTTTTATTGCCGTATCTATGTCTCTGAGATAAGTTTCTATTTCTTCGTTTGATAAATTTCTATTATTTGGTACTTCCGTTTTATATTGTTTTTCTAGACAATTTGAGAATGCTTTCCAGTTCGTCTTTTTGTAGTTAAATTTATGTGGATCTTTCATTTTTTCAAGTAAGAAGTTAGTGTCATTATTATAGCGTATCCTCATTTGGATCGCGTTATGATCGCTGTCATAATTTAGCGTTTCTAGCTTATCGGTATTTTCAAATAAACCTATCTGTAGCCTTTCGTCCGCTATACACAAATCTAGGTAGGAATCTCCTCTGGGAAAAGAAGGAAGACTCGAGCTATATAATTTTAATTTATATTTGATTTTGTTGTTATCAATCCAGTTTCTCAAAAATGTTCCTCTGGTATTGAACGTTTTATTTGACCAGCTTGTATGCTTGGCATTTAAATCCCCCGCGAGTACAAAATAGTTTTCCGGGCTATCTAGATTTAGCTTTTGGAAAAGAGTATTTAATTCTTCATTGAAACTTAATCTGTCTCCGTATGCTGCGTAACCTGCTATAATGTACAGTGTTTGCCTGTTTGTTAAATTGATACTAATGATTATCGTTTCTAGGTTCTTGAAGTGCTCAGCTTCAGATAGAATTAATCGTTTATATTTTAAGGGTTTTTTTATCAAAAGTGCCACGCCCCCTCCTTGAGTTGAATTAGGTCTATCTCTTCTGATAATATTGTAGTCTTTGAATTCTATTTTGTGTTTCGGGTTTAGTTTGGTTTCACTTAGTGCCGCTATGTCTGGCTTATTAGCTTTTAAAAAGTTTAAGAGGCTGCCTCTTCTGTTATTTTGAATAATCGAATTTACATTTATTGAGATCATTTTGATTGTTTTCATCGTTAACTTATTTTCTGTTTGTGAATTATTATCGTTCATCGTCTTGGAATATGTTGGTTAGCAGATGGAATAATTTATCTATATTTTGTTTGTTTTCGTTCACTAGGGATGTTAATTTTTGGAGTTCTAAGGTTATTGTATTTGTGTTATCTCTTGCTTGTGGGCTGTCTTGTGTATTCGATGTATTGTGTGGGATGTGATGTGTATATGTGTGAGTTGTATTTTGGCTCTTTTGCGGTTGTTTATTGTTCTGTACCATACTGGAAAAAGAGATTCCTTTTGTGACATAATTATTCACCATACGCTCTTTGGTGATCCTACTTTCTTTCATGTGTCTAATTCTCTGCTTGATTCTATCTTTAATTTCTAATTGTTTTGGACACCCTCTGTACGAGGCCGGATGTCCGAATTTTTTACAGGTTACGCAATAAACTTTGGACTTGTCATTTTCATTCGGGTTCGTGGGTTTCGGAAGTTTACATTCTCCCGGTTGGTGACTTTCGCTACATTTTACGCATCTATAGCTGAGACCGCAGTTTGAAGCTACATGACCTAGTCTTTGGCAATTCGTACATTGGATATGCTCCCTTTTTCTTAATTTTTCCCACCTGATAACTTGGTAATTGATATACTTAATATTGTGGAGCTTTGAAGGTAAGCTGTCTGGTGATATCTGCACTAAGTAAGAGGGTAAGATTTTCTCTTCTTTTTGTGATTTTGGGGTTGAGAATCTAGTTACTTTCGCGAATTTTAGGTTTTCCGAATTGTATTCTCTTAGTTCGTTTAATAATAAATTTGTATCCTGATTGTTGTCTAGTCCTTTCAGGAGAAATGACTGTGGTTTATTTTCTTTAGGAGTGAAGGAAAAGAATTTTGTCTTTGTGGCTTCAAGCTGCAGTTTCGCTTTTTTATAGTCCTCTATATTTTCCGTATATAGAGTGTGTTTGTGTGCGTTTCCTCTTTTAACATGAAATTTGTTATTTTCTAATAACTCTTTGAGTAGGCTTACCGTAGTATCTTGCTTCTGCTCGAAGATCACGATTGGTGGTGGTTTTCCGTACCTTTTTGCTTGGGCTGTACTCTGTTCCATGTCATGGTCTCTGCTTCCTCGTTCGTTGCTGGGCTCTAATTTTTCGATGTGGCTGTCCGTTTTCTTTGGGTCATAATTTTGACACTTTTCCAACTGGTTGTCTGGGGGTTTCCTCTCATGCTGGCTACCTGAGGCGTCTCGTTCGACTTCCATGGTAGTATCCTCCTGCTGCCGCTTCTCTAATTTTTCTAGTCTTTCCGACTGTTCGTTTATGATTTTCATCAATTTGTTGATCGTCTCTCTTTGTTGTTTGCTTTCGGAGATGATTTTTATGTAATCTTTCTCTAGGAGTTGAACAGTCTTCTTCTCAATCTCCATCGTATCTTTTCAGTTTTTTCGATTTCTCTTCTGTGGATTTGGATCTATTTCGATTTACTTCTTTATTATGAGGCTTCATTGTTTCTGCGCCTCTGCTGGATCTGAGTTGTTGTAATTTTTGTGGATTTGTTTCACTCATTTCAGGAACACCGTTTGGGCACTTCAATGTGGATGTCGAATTGACCACATTTATTGTTTTTTTCTGAGGGGGGTTAACCCCTTCACTGTTTTTGCACTCCACAGCACTTAATGCTTTTTTCGGCACAACACGACACTTAAAAGTTCTGCTTCCCGCGAAGCTTGGCCTATGTGGCGCCTCCGTTTTGTTTGGACTTGAGGAACACTTTCTGTAGGAACGAGCACGAGCTACCTGAAGCTTACCCTTCGAAGGACCAAGGGATTCTAACGAGAACTGGTTTTTTCAGTGTGGTATGGCCGTTGGCGATAATAAATGAATAAATTGATCTTGAGTTGCTTTTTGTCTACTGGCCATAGTTAAATAGAACAATAATATGATAATTTCAGGGTGGCTTCTGGACCGGGAATCTCATGAGACCGGGAAAAACTGGGAAATAACAGTGCATTTATTTTTGACCAGGAATTTTACAAATTTAAAAATATTCTTTCCAACCTGTATTTCAACCCTTCTTAAATAATTAGATAAATTGTTATATTTTACAATGTCAATGTCAATTTTACAATTACGCAATGTCATATGAGGATATGACTACAGATTGGTCAAAATCGTTGCAGTTCACTAATTCGTTAGTGATCGCGCTAAGTTACTAATGAATTAGTGAAGCGAAGCTACTAAATAATAGTGAACCATGTTTACTAATTGAGATTAGTAAAACTTTTACTAATTTATTAGTAAAATATTTACTACAGTACAACCTGTCTAAGAGCTCGCTCATGGGCGGTTAGGGGTAATAATTCCGAGAAATAGGGGGCCCCCACTGCTGGACGTTGAGCTGGGAAATTGCGCGTGTGTGCGAAATGTGTGTTTTGGTACGTAACCTGCAATAGAGCTCGCGGCCGGCGGCGATGAAAACGTAGCGTTTTTTATAAACGTTTTACAGTTTTTAGGCAGTTTTAAGACTGTTCATAGCGTACGTACATATTAAAATATGCACATATTATATTTTAATTTAAAATGAAATCATAATTTTGTTTTCTTGAAAGTTTTATAAAAAAAAATAAAGCCGTCTTATACTATATAGGAGTTAGAAGTATCAAGAACCCTTAACAAACAAACCAAAAAAAATATATATATATATACATAATTATACAAATTATTGCGTGCAAATTAAAAAAATAATATTAATAAAACCATTCTCAATGAGAAAAAACTGAAATTAGGCTCCGCTCGATCGCGAGCTCTTTTGGAGGGTTTGCGCCCAATTCTCGAGGCAGCGTGAGTAGGGTTTGTAGTGGGGGAAGCGTCCGAGCTCATCAAGGCCATTGGAGCTCTTAGACAGGGAGCTCTTAGACAGGTTGTACTGTATTTCAAATGTAAAACATCAAAATATTACTATTTGGTTAGTGAACCATACATTTACTAATTCAACTAGTGAAATTTTCACTAATTCATATTTAGAGAGTAATAGTCGTGTAATAATACGTAATAATGCGTAATGAGGCGTGAAATACGTAATAAGGCGTACTAAGCATTACTTCGTGCAGGTTTTTGACAATTAAATACCTCATCGGTTTTTCCATATCACGACAGATTTCCCCTTCCAATTTCCCTCGAGCAAAAACTCGTTTTACTCAGCTTTGGGTTTTTTTTTTCAAAGGTTATACCCTCGGCGGTTTCGAGAGGAGAGGAGCCGCGGTACCAAAAAGGAGGCGGTGCTCAGTCAGGCGTGACAAACAGCATAGGGGCCGCTCTCTCAGCATCATCCAACAGAAATCGTTCACGCGACCCTGACTGTTTACGGTTGGACGGTCTGGATTTAATTTGAAGGCCACTGCAAGCCATGCCAGAAACCGTTAATAAATCCAAGATTCAGTTTAGGAGGCTTTTGAATGTTTTAGGCAACAAACACGCACAATAGTTTGAAACTCTAGCCAAATAATGTTTAAATTTCTCCAAATACCTCTATGTCCCAGCTTTATGCAAATTTTGCGGAATATTTCCCGAGTAAATATTCTCCGTGTTGTTTTTTTAGTTTCTTAATTTTTAAACGCTCAATCAGGAACGTTACAATGTCTAAATGTATAATTTTGTCATGTTACTGTTGTTGAGCAAATAAAAATAATTAAAAATGTACGGTTTTTAATACTTCCTTACACAATAATACATGAATCTTAGTTTCAGTAAAAAAGTCGCTTAGTTTTCAGATGTATAACCAAAAGGATTATTTGCCGATTGAAAGTTAACTGTTGATTGTAACATGACGATAATAATATGACGGAAATATTGTTGACATCCCGCTAATCATTCACTTATAATTAATATTTTTGGAGTTGATAACATATCAGACATAGAAAATAAGATAATAATTAGGTAACAATTTATTTCGCGTAAAAATTTGAACTTTTCTTTACATCCTTAACAATGTATTACTTTTAATTTATCAGCTTCAATGCATGAAAAAGTTTTCACAATCCACGCACATGTCCAACTTATCGAATTGACTAGGCTTCGAACAATGGTATTTTTTAATTTTTGGATGTCCACAATTTTGAGAATACTTTTGTTTTTTTAAAGCGCAAATAAATTTTAGATCGCACGGCTGGAAATCATTCTAAAGTTAACATACCAACCAGTTGTCCGTTGTGTTTATTAAACATTTCAGATAGAAACACGGTATTGAAGACCAATTTATGGTTAAAATGAAATAATTTACTTAATTTAAGGTTAAATAATGTTTGGTTATTCTTAAAAGTCAGATTCTTGTATTACTGTGTACAAATTATTAATTTTTTTTTCGGGCATCATATTTCAAATCCCCCCCCCCCCATTTTTCGTGGCAACTAGACGCAGCTTTTTTACATGGTGTCTAATTTTGTAGTCCTATTATTAGGAATTAAATAAAGGTAAAAAACATTTGACACATTCGACATATTATTATGACTATTTTACCATCAATTTAAAAAATTTGGCTTTAACTACGGTTGCTATGGTGGTTTCCATGCCCTTTCTATTGCACATGATCATTTTTTTATTGATGTGAAGAGAGACATACACCGTTAAAAAGATAGTATCTGCGCAAAAACAACCGTACGCTTATTTTTACGAATAAATAATAATATATTCCTTTTTTAACATGAAGGTATTTAAAAGAAAATTTATAAGCTTTTACTCTCATATTTTATTTATTAAATCAGTTTGAATCGTTTCAACAATTTTATAAACACTGAATATTTACACATTTGTTCTTATGAATTGTTTAATTGTTTATGTTTTCAATATTAGGAAATACAAATTCAGGCTAATCTATTATAATCTACAAACTTATAAGTCTGTTATCCGATTAAATCAATCTATTAACGCTGCAATAATAATTTAAACAAATGAGTAATTCACTTATTTCTGCTAGTGAATTTAATATCAGGATGTGGGTTACTTCTCTTGAAATCGATAGGTTGAGCCGATGAGTCACGTCAACAACATGACCACCCCAGTTGTAGCGTTATCAATTACTGTCGAACAAAGGGGTTCAGGTTTAAACTGCATCGTATTTTCCCCTCTCCATATTCGACTGGATGTTCGTATGCAAATTGCAGCGTATGAAACATCGCTATCGTACTTAGTTTGTCCCGGTGAATCACGACCCTACACAAATAATTAAATTCAATTTTCCCTTGAGTCACAATTTCTCACCACAGGTTAGAGAACAAAATTTTTTCTGAAAAGTATAAAATTTGATATTTTTGAAAAATCTAGCGCGCGCGCGAGTGTGTGTGTGTGTGTGTGTGTGCCGGACACGAGTATGAGACCGACTGTTTATTGTTGATAGTTTAAATTTGGTAAATGTTATTTATATGGAAGTTGAATATTGAATATGGAAATCCAATATACGAGACGTTTATGACGTTTAATATATATTTTCCCAATAAATCGGATTTCAATAAAAAGAAACAAGAAAAAACAATGTATCTCGGATAAATGCAAATAAAATTAAATATAACCTAAAGGCAATGTTAAAAAATAGCTGAGGATACTCGTACGGCTGGCCGTAAACAATCTTGAAAAATTATTGGGGGAGCTGGAAAGGGGTACATAGTTGGCGGGAAGACTACATTTTCACCAATCATGCCACTATAGTGTATACAGTTGCGTAAACGTCTAATCACGTGTGCGTCGCATTTCAGGATGACGGAACGAATCGAGCAAAGAGTGTGAATTTATTATCTCCAAAAACTTGGCCATTCATGTTCGGAAATCATCGTTATGATTCGAAAAGTGTATAGTATGAGTTTATGAGTGATACTCAAATTAAAGAGTCGTTTAGGCGATTTAAAAGTGCTAGTACTTCTGAGGAAAGTTACCGTCGCTTTGACACGCCCGCAGCGGTCAAAGCACCTCAAATTGTGGAACCAGGAAGGTGTTGTGTACCATGAATACGCTTGAAAAGGTCAGACGGTAAACAAAGAGTATTACCAAGAAGTTTCGAAGCGATTACGTGATGTAAGAAAAAGGAAAAGGCCTGATTTTTGGAAAAAAGTCAAATGAGCCCTTTACCACGAAAACGCACCTACCCGCAGTTATCGCAGCTTATTCAGCAATTCATTTTGAAACATGGCCTTACACAACTTAGGCAGACCCCATACAGTCCTGACCTGGCTCCCTGTGATTTCTGGCTATTTCCCAAATTGCAGTATCCTATCTAAAAGAAAAATGATTTCAAGACTTAGAGGAAATAAAACAGAATGTGATGAGGCAGCTGTTAGCTATTATTCCGAAAGATGACTTCAAGGAGTTCTCCCGGAATTGGGATGATCGATAGAAGAAGGTTGTGGCTTCCAAAGGGGATTACTTTGAAGGGGATATCATTGCCATTGATCAGAATTAACTCTTTCTTACTTCTGGTACACCACATAGTCGGCTACTTTCCGGACAGACCACGCATACTGTCTGGCAGGCCGTACGAATAGACACTTCGTTAAAAACCAGTGAACACTTAGAAGGAGAAATAATAATAATTATTTATTATATGTAATAATCTACGAATCATTCATTCTGTCCAGGTTGGAGCTCCTATATTTCACTCGCTTTTCGCGTGTTTTTTGTCTTGCGACTTTTTCTATCATGTCAATGTGACAGTTTATTATTATCCGTCAGTTTGACATCTAATCAAATTCTCTTCAACATTGATTTGTTCCCCTTCAATTTCAAGTTATTAATTTTGAACTTTAAATTAAAATGTTTGAATTTTAAAAATCGTGTTAAAGATTTTTAATAAGAATAATTCAATTTTAAAGCTTCACAATCTTTCAATTCTTCAGTTTTTAACAGTGAAAATGACAGTGATTTTTTAAAAGCAGAAATCACATTTTTTAGTAAAAAAATGTATCCATTCGCTTTAATAAATGACACTTGATACTACATAATAATCATGATACTTATTAGTATTATTTATCATATTAAAAATTTCCATAATTTCAATTTATAGTTACAGTTTTAAATAAGCAATTTTAAAACCTATTAATTATTGAGGGCTTGAAACTAAAGTTTTTTTTGCCTAAAAGCATAAATAAAGGACCCTGCACGAAATACCAGTAAAAGGCCTTTCGGTCAAATTCGCTGTAACTCTGGGGAAAAATTCTTGATGTGATTCCGATCAAAATTTTTTATGGCCATAACCTCCAATAATCAAGTGTTTAGGTATTAGAAGCTCCGGAAGGTAGTAGAGTGTGATTCTTGTGCTTGTGGTGACCGATACCTACAAGTATATACTTCTTCACAACTGTAGTGTTATTCTTATGTGATTGGGTATGAACAAGAGAAATCATGTGTGTTTGCGTGTGAGTGTGTGTGGGGGAGGGGGGTATTTGTTGTGTGTGAAAGGTGTGAAGATAGTTCGTGTTTTGTGTGAGGATGAGTCAGAGAGTATAACTGTAAATTAAAACGGTGGGTAACGGTGTAGAAGAGTGATTAGGGGAAGGGTGATATGCGTGATTGACTATGTTGGAAGAGATTGTGATGTGAGAAGGTCAGTGGGCCGGTTTGATGTTAGCAAAGAGGGGGGATATGTACTAAATAGGTAAGAAAGTACACGTATTCATTCACACACATCGAATATTGTATAAAACAAAAGTAATAACCCCTCCACCCTCACTTTCTCACCTATTTAATACATATCCCTCCTCCTTGATTACATCATACTAACCCCTTTCAACATAGTCAATCATATACATACAGTATACACTAACTTTCTCTCTTCATACAAACATTTGCACCCCAACACGAACAAAAAACTCCTAAACCCCCGCCCCTCCACATTTGCACATATCACCCTCCCCCTAATCACTCTTCTACACCGTTACCCACCATTTTCATTTTCAGTTATACTCTCTGACTCATCCTCATCCTCACACAAAACACGAATTATCTTCACACCCTTCACACACAACAAATACCCCCCACGCGCACAGACACTCACACAAAAAAAAACACACGGGATTTCTCTTGTTCATACCCAATCACACAAGAATAACACCAAGTTGTAAAGAAGTATATACTTGTAGGTAACGGTCACCACAAGCACAAGTATAACACACTCTACTACCTTCCAGAGCTTCTAATACCAAAACAATTGATTATTGGGGGTTATGCCCATAACGAATTTTGATCAGAATCACATCAAGAATTATTCCCCAAAGTTATAGCGAATTTGACCGAAAAGCCTTTTACTCATATTTCGTGCGGGGCCCTTTGATTTTTTTAAAATTAAGGGTTCTTTTTTTCTTCGTTTTTTAGTGAAATAGGCTTATATTTTTGTTCTTGAAATACCATCATGTTGAAAAATCTACATTTTATTATTTATACGTACAAATAAGCATTTATTAGGTTAAGAGCGGATATACTACCTTCTTCAACGATTTATACCTCTTTTTAATATCAATTTAAAAAATCTTCTTTTCACTACAGTTACGGTAAGGTTCTTCACGCTCTTCCTACTAAACATATAAGCTATATACTGATAATAATGATCTGAAGAAACGTTTTATAAGTGAGAAATGACCAGAAATTTGTTTTTGCTTGTAGAACCATCCTGGAATATTTCAGATTTATATTGAGTATTTGACTGTTGATATTGTATAATAATTTTTATGTGACTCCGGTGCATTAACGCGTTTTTATGCGTAATGTTGTACATTACGATACAGCGGAAGATCACTCTTCACATTACACTCCGCTGTATCGTAATGTACAACATTACGATACTGTACGCTTCCACAACAAAACTTGTAAATGCACCGTCGACATATAATAGTATATTATGCGCCGAGGTGCATAATGAGGGTCTTTACGCGACAAGCGGCAATGCTTGCAGGACGATCGAAGCCGAGGCAAAACCGAGGCGAGATAAGTCCTGCGAGCATTGTAAGCGAGTCGCGTGAAGTCCCGAATTCTGCTCATTGGCGCATATATTATTTTATATGTCGACGGTGCATTTACAAGTTTTGTTGCGAAAGCGTACAGTATCGTAATGTTGTACATTAGGATACAGCGGAGTGTAATGTGAAGAGTGATCTTTCGCTGTATCGTAATGTACAACATTACGATACTCTACGCTGCCGCATAAAAACGCGTTAATGCACCGGAGTCACATAAAATAATATATGCGCCAATGAGCACAATTCGGGACTTCACGCGACTCGCTTACAATGCTCGCAGGACTTATCTCGCCTCGGCTTTGCCTCGGCTTCGATCGTCCTGCGAGCATTTCCGCTTGTCGCGTAAAGACCCTCATTATGCACTTCGGCACATAATATACTATTAATTGACAGCCTTAATGATTCGAAAATTTTAAATTGAAATCCCCTCGAATCGACAATCGTTTCAAATTCAAACATTAAAAATTTCATGAAAATTTCCCTACTAAACCTTTTAAAATTACGCGAAATTTCATATAAAAAGCCTTTTGATAGTCAGTTCTATGTTTCATAATTTTAGATTTTAATATTCTGAATTGTTTGGTTTCCATTTTAAACGTGCAATATTGTTTGGCGTTTCAAATTCTTTAAATTCGTAGAATACCAAATTGAAATACTTGATAGTTGCACAATTTTCAGTTTAAAGGATTTGTAACTAACCAACTTTGAATTAAATGCCTCTAGAATAAATTCAAAACAATGAAAAATTAAGAAACTAATTTGTCGCATTCAAGCCTTAAAAAAGTGAAGATTTAAAACTAGTCATTGAACACTGAACTATTTTTTATTTAAAAATGTTCCAAAATATTGAACATTCAAAACTCAACTTGTATATTCTTTTATTTTTCATTTTCAATGTGATATCTTGAAATTGTCTGATTTTTAGTTGAAGAATTATAAAAATGAATCGAAATTTGAATCTGTTTCATTGGATGATTTCAAGAATGACTAATAATTCTGAAAAATGTGTTAAAAATAAAAAGGTTTGTAATTAAAAAGTTAAAAACTGCGTTGTTTAAAATGATAATAGATCAAAATTTATTGAACTATCTGAAACTGATACCTCAGTCATTCAATAGTTTCTTCAATTTTTAATGGTTACAATATTTTAGAGTTGTGAATTTTCATATGTATGTTGAACGCTGAATTTTCAATTTTTCCCTTTCATGAGTCTTAATTTGAAATGGTTGAATTTTGAAAATTATAAAATAACCATCTGAAAATGCTTAATATTTAAACGATTAAAATTTACTTAAAATAAGTTAAATTATCAGCTATAACTTTACATACCACAATTCTTTGTAATTAAAATTGATATTGACTTTGAAAAATGTACTTTAGTTTTTAATTTTTAATTGTCAAATTTTAATCGCTTCGAATTATATATGACTTAAATTCTAAATTGTCAAATTTTGAACGCTCTAAATTATAAATCATACAATTTTAACTCCTTTCTCATGAATCTGTCCAATTTTCAAAATATTAGTCTGAAATTTTTCCATTTTGAGAGCTTATCATCAGAAAATTTTCAATTTCAAACAAATTCAATTTCAAATTATTCAATTTCAAATACGAATATTTTATTAATTTCAAGCGCTCTTAATTCAAAATTATTGTTTTCAAAATTGGAAAAACTCTGAATACATTTTTTTTTTGAATAATGAATTTTAAATTGTTTATATTTTTAATGTTATGAAATAAAAATCCAGGAACGTGAAGGCTCGGTTAGAGTACGTGCATTTACTGCCAGTCTGTGTAAAATAGACAGCGCGACTTTGTGATTTCTGCCCTAGTTTGCTTTGTCTCTTATTTACATACAAAGCACTTTTTTTGAAAATGATTTCTAAATAAAAAAGTCGAGCACGTGCCACATAAGAAAAGTTGAACAACAAACGTGCCGAGTTCACTATTGTATTGACTGGTTTAAGACCGCTTTAACTTAAGTCAGAAATAATGAAAGGCTCGTGTGAGATTGGCACTCGTGTTTCGCTGAATCGCGAAAAACACATCCTGAACACTGAACAGCCATGCAATGTGCGAACAAGGGTGTTATTGTGAAAATCAACGAGCACCTCGTATAATATTTCCTTCCTCGAAAGATAATAAAGAACGAGCCACAGACTCCACTTGTCCAATTTAACAACAGGTAAAAGTAATTTTTCCCAGGAAATATAAGATATAAAAATAATTGTTTTCGACTCAGTCAGTCTCTCTAGAAAATTGACACCAATCATATTAATTTTAATGGCCCACTAACGTGAGTTATCGACATTTAAAAACCAAGCCCTTCGAGAAATTTTCGGGGAAGTCAAATACAAAATTGATGGAAGGGAACATATAAGAATGACTAACTTGATCTATGAACAGACTTAAAAGCCCAAAATGCTCTGAAACAGGCGAAATGGGGTGATTTTTCACGAAAATAGGGATATAAATTCTTTTAAATAAAACCAATGTAGGTGCCATATTGAATTCAATATCAAATGCTTTCAATTTCCAAGATTTCAAGTCAAAATCTATTATATTGCATTTTCAACCGAAAAATATTGATTTTCTACCAAAAGAGATGAATTTTAAGCAAAAAAGTTGTATTTGCAAGCTAAAAAGTCAAATGTTTTAGAAAACAGTTGACTTTTGAACTCAAAAAAAAAGGTCAACAAAAAAGCTAATTTTCCACCAGGAAAGATAAATATTCAACCAAGCAGTTGCATCTACAACCAAATAGTTGAACTTTCAAGCAAGGGACGTTTTTTCAACGAAATATTTGAATTTTTAACCAAACAGTTGAATTCTCAACCAAATGGTCGAAATAGAAAGAATTAACTTCAACAAAAAACAGTTCAATTTTCAACCAAAGGGTCGAATTATAACAAAAGCGTTGATTTTAAACAAAATAGTGGAATTTTCTGTAAAAATAGTTGCATTTACAACTAAAAAGTTCTCTTCCAACCAATATATGACTTTTGATGACTTTTTAACCAAATAGTTGAATGCAAAGAAAAAATACAATTTTTTAACAAAATAGTTGAAGCTACGTCATATCAGGTTAATTTTCAAACAAGCAGTTGCAATTTTAACAAAAAAAAGGTGAAAGTTCAACCAAGAAGATACATTTTCTACCAACAAATACGAATTTTCAACTAAAGAGATGCATCTTCTACCAAAGAAATGGTTTTTGAATAAAGATGTTCAACTTATAACCAAGCAGTTGCATTTTTAAACAATAAAAGTGAATTCTCAACGAAAAATACAGGTAATAGTTTATATTTTAGCCGAAAAAGATTTTAATTTTAAATAAAGAACAGTTAAATTCAATCAAAAGAGACGATTTTTCAACAAAACAGTTCACTTTTTACCAAAGAGATGATTTCCGTGCAGAAAACTATCGGGGAACTATTCGGGGCCAGGATAGACCGTCCTGATCGCTGATGCGGCGCTGTCAAGAAGATGTATTATGGCGCAGAATAGAAGTGAAACTTGTTTGTATGGTAAAACGCTAGTCTGGACGAGCTGCTCTAGCGCTGGTCAGTAGGTCTTGTGAAAATCTACTTTAGATGGTTGACGTTAAAAATTATTTTTAAGCCTGTCTATATGATGGGAAAGAAATTTTTTGTTCTTATTGTACATTTTTCATTTTTTGTACTTTTAAACACCCCGGATATTTTTGTAAATGTGAAACAAAAAACATTTGGATTCAAAAGAAAGAATAATGTTCGGTCTTAATAGGCTAGCCAGGCTCCGAAAATAGCGTGACTAGATAATGAGGAAAAAAATTCATTTTTTAATATTCATTTTTCATTGATGGTACTTTTAAACACCCTGGAATTTTTATAGAAATATGCAAACAAAATGATTGGGTTACATACTCAGAAAAATGTTTGGTCATTACGGGCTAGCCAGTACCTGATTAGGGCCCGAAAAGACTGACAAGATGATGAGGTAAAGAAGTGCATTTTTTTAATGTTCATTTTTCGACTTTGGAACTTATAAACACCCCGGCTATTTTTGGAAATGTGCAAAAAGATATTTGGGTTTTATACATACTTAGAAATTGTTTTGGTCATGAGGGGCTAGACAACACCCGATTATGGCCGTAAAGACCGCCTAGACTCTAAATTAGAAGGTTAGAGTTCAGACAAGTCTGCCCCGACAATTTTCTATTCAAATTATGAATCTTGAACGGGAATGATTGAATTTTTAGTTATAAAAAATTAATCTTCAACCAAAAAAAGAACGAATTTTAACGAAATAGTTCAATTTTCAACTAAAATAATGAAGCTCCAACAAACAAATAAATTTTAACCAAGTAATTCAACTTTTAACCAAGTAGTTGAATTTTAAACCAAGAGGATTTCAGTTGAATTTTCAACACAAAAATATAAACTTTTGACAAAATAGTTGAATTTTCAACAAAATGATTAAATTTTCGTCCAAAACACATGAATTCTGAACCAAAAATATAAAATTATGTAGAATTTTTAACTAAGAAGAAATAACTTTTGAATAGTTAGATTTTTCATTAGGTTCCATTAATTTAGTTCTCATTTAAGTGAAAAAACGCGAAAAAGGTGAAGTTTCTAAAAACAGTAGAAAGAGAGGAATTTTTTAAAAAATGAGAGAAGAAGAGAATAGGGTCAACGTGTGAAATCTGTATGAATCTATAAATTAGGATCCTTTCAAATCCAATCAATTTTGCAGTTGTAAGAATCTTAACTTCAATTGCTTAGTATTGCAAAACCAACTATTTTAAACGTTCATAAAGCATAAGAAATTAATATTTCTGATAGCTGAAAATAAAGTTGTTGCTTCCCTGGGAGTAATAACTAGATTGTTTTTCTCATATATTAAGCGCAAATAAACTAGATTTTGCTGCAAGAAAAAAACAATTAAAGATAACGGATGTATATTTAATGCGCGTTCATTGGGAAATATGTATAAACTCGAGAAATCGGCAAAACACGATTCGTTGAAGTGCTTTTTTTTGTTGAAGAACTTCAGTAGTGCTTTCGAGAAATCACGAGATCATTGCATCTAATTTTTTATTTCTTATCCGATCGCCCTTTTCCTGCAACCGTTATAGAACATATATTCAAACGTCAGCATCTAAGATTACACAACAATGTAATCCATACACGCGATATATTTATAGAAAACTTGGAATTTACTTATATATTTCTATAGGTGAAATAAAAATAGGGTGAAAAAGATTAATAAAAAATCAGACTGTTGTTGAAAACCTAATTGGTTTTTTATTACTTTAAGTAGTTTTATGACTGAAATTAAAAAAATTAAATCTACAAATTAAGGATGACAGTACAGAATTAGACAACCAAAATTTTTCCAAAAATTGGTTGACTGAATAAAATATTCTTGAAAAATCAGATACACGTTGTGATAGAGGGATTTGTTCGAATTCTCATTTTTTAATATAGTAATAAACTAAATTTATTTCAAATTTCAGTTGAAAATTATGTTTTGAACTTTCATCACTTATTGGGAACAAGATAGATTTTGTTCTTTTTGTAGTCCTTTCACAAAAAAATCGTCTATCTCAGTACGATACCGTCACACTAAATTTTGAGTTCCGAGGAACAGAATAATTTGTTCATATCTAACATTTATTATTTTTATTTAGCTTGCCCATATCTCGGAAGCAAGTTTTTATTTTTGTGAAAAACTGAACAATCGATTTTTAATCGTTACCCAAACCTGATTTGCAAGACCTGTGAAATTGTAGCTGCAATATTTGTGGTCATTTTACTTGGAATTGGCTAACTTTTTATGTGAAAACTTGTTTACTCTCATTCAGAAACTTGATATCACGCGAGTGAGTTTTTATTTTTTATTCAACCTGAAGATTACATTGTTAATCGCAATTCGCAGCCAAGACTGCTTCAATTTGTGGTTAATGTTACTTTGAATTTTTCAACTGCCACAACTATTTCCTCAAAATTGAATAACTTTTTCTGATCAAACTTTTTTGGCTACAATTTAGCAACACTTCCGCTCAAGATTAGACTCTTGTTTTATATTAAAATGGTAATTTAGATTTTACAGAAGGTTTTTCCGCTTTCCTGAAAAATTCCGATTCTGTGGGTTATCTAGTTCTGTACTGCCACCCTTTAAATAATCCTCTTTAATCAAAGCGGTTTAATCATCTAATAAATGGTTGGAAATATTATGTATATTTTATGTCAGTGCTTTTCGCTGGAAATTAGTATTTTCAACAAATAATTTTATTATCAAATCATAAAGTTTCGAGGAATTATAATTTCTAAAAATAGGTTGTGTTCGTTTTTTTTTCACCGGAAATTAGCATTCTTAAACGATAATCATAAAAATTCCCAATTTACAACAATTTTAGGTTATTTTATCGCTTCACATCAGATATGGGTGTTTTTAATAAAAAATTATTATATTTCAAAGATACAATTTTTTTAACAATTTATATTTCACGGTTTTTCAGCGTTTTAGCGGAAATTGATATTTTCAAACTAAAGTTATTAGATTTTGAAGGTTCATTATTTTTGAACAATTTTAGGTTATGTTAGAGTTTTACACCAAAAGATAGTATTTAAAAACAAAAATCATTATACACAGTCCGAACAAGAATTGTAATTTTTTAACAGTTTCAAATTATATCAACGTTCTTCACAGTAAATTATTTTAAACAAGTCAAGTATTTAAGTATTAGGTATTATTTAAGAATTTAAACAAGATTATTTTAAACATAAATCATTAAATTTCGAAAAAGAATCACACTTCTGAACAATTTTTTCTCACGTTATTGTCTATGTTGGTGTGTTTCACCTGAAATTGGTATTTTTAAACAAAAGTATTTGTAGATTTAAATCCAATGATTTTTCTTTAAAATAATAAAATGGACATACTTTCGAGCAATTTCGGGTTGTCTTATAGGTCTTTTGTCCTCGGAAATTTGAATATTTATTTTAAGAACATTAGATTTCAAAGCAAGATTCATAATTTTTTAACTATTTTAAATTACGTTGGCGCTTTACATATAAAATTGGTGTTTTTAAACAAAAATAATTGTAGTTTGAAACAGATTTAAAACATTTAAACAATTTTGGGTGATGTTAGTGTTTTTCATCGGAAAAAAATGGAAGTTTATTGAAAACTGAAGAAAACTGTTAATTGAATTTTTAACTGTTGCAAATTTAATTTTCAATTATCTTCTACTTTCAACAGTTTAAAATTTAACTGTTCAAAATTTAACTGTTGAAAATTTAGACAATAGAACATTCCATTTTTAACTGTTGATAATTCAAGAAAAAAGCGAATTTTGTATTAAAAAATAGTAATAAAAATGTAATATTTACATATTTTTACATGAAAATTGAATAAATAAACATTTCAAACCATACAACAAATATTAGAAAAAAGTCGATTTTTTCGAAAATGTGTCGCCTTTGGCCAACAATGTTTTGGCAAATTAATATTCATCAAATGGATGCTCGGTAGGGAATTTATGAGATTAAAAAAATCCAAGCCCTGATAATTTCCTTGTTAAACAAAGAACTTTAGCTTTGAGAGAAGATTTACAATCTTAAGTTCTTAAACAATTTTTTGTTAGGTTATGTTAGTGCTTTCGTCTAAAATTGGTATTATTAATAAAAAATCATTAAGTTTCACAGAATATTTATAATATCTAAACAATAATAGAGGATATCTTAGTGCTCTACACCGGAAATTAGTTATTTTAAACCAAAATCATTTTACTTTCCAAAGTAAACTTACAATTTCGAACACATTTTCATCAATTATCGAAAATATCGTCCTTGCTTTTCTTTTTTATTATTTTAGATAATAATACTATAAAATACAAAATTTTGTATTAATACTATTAACTTTATATTTTAAATAAAAACTTGCGTGAAAAAAATATTATTATGCGAATGTTTATTTTCTAGTATATTTAGGAGACTTAAATTAGATTTTTTATTAGAATTTTTACGGAAATGATTTAAGTATTACATTTTACTATCATAATGAAAATAAGGAATCTTGTTAAAGGTCACGATAGAATATATTGAAGGCTATCGACTATTACTTGATCGGTTAGTTACTTTAAATTCTCCACAAATGTAAAAGGGAAGTGAAACAGCCTTTTTATATTTGTTTATTTGCAAGCTTGTTTTTCCATTATTCACGAACGGTTGCAGAAATTAAAGGAGGTGGGTTTACTCTGAATACTTTAACACTACAAAAATATAATTATAGTCTTGTTAATAGCTTACAATGCTTTTCTAATGTAAATTTGTAAACACTAAATATGTTTATTATACCTCAATTTTCTACTACTTATAATATTGATTATTGATCTTAATTGTAAAATTATACTAGAACCAAAAAGTTCAATAGCAATTTCATTTTGTGCTATTTTAACCCAGAAACATCACATTTTCTGGATAAGTCTGTTAATAAATGCAGCCACACTGGTTGATGCAAAAATAGAAGTACATAAAAATAATATAACTTCACACACTGCGCAGTGAGTTAAACTGAATCCAGGAAAAGATTGTCGAACCTCCAGCAAGATTCCTCATATGGGGGATTCGTGGTGGGTGTTGTTGATACGATCTGACTTCTATTTCTGCTCAAAGTATACTAACTAACACGACTACTACTTCTCATAAATATTCTATTTTTTCTTTGCAACTTCTGTCATATTAGAAAGAAAGTAACAAAAAAGAAAAAAGAGGATGATATTTTTACACTTTTACAGGGTTGCTACAAAATCCCAATTTCGAAATTGCCTGACTTTCCATGACTTTTCCTTGACCAATGTTTAATTTTCCCTGACCACTCTAACCTTTTTAATGTATAAAAACAACCTTATGCTAAGGCGATCAATAACAATGCAAAAAAGTGCTAGTTTTCGAATATATTTTGAAAACTTTTAGTGGCAAATTACAGTCATATGATTTTATAAGGGATCATCCACAAATTACGTGAGAATACACGAAGAATACACGAATTTTACGTAAAATACACGAAGTTTTAACCAAATACATGAATTTTCAACTCAAAAAGATGAGTTTTGAACCAGAAATAGAAAAATTAAATTTTCAGTAAGAACAATTAATTTTCAACAAAGAAAAACGGAATTTTCAACAAAATAGTTACATTTTCATCCGAATTCAAAAAGAGTAATACTTAGCGTTTCCAATAAAAAATATTTTCATTTTCAATCAAAAACAGTTGAATTAAACCAAAAAATTCGAAAATTAGTTGAGTCCTCAAACAAAACATACTATTATTTAAACCAACAAGAGAAATTTTCATCAAAAAAGTTGAATTTTCAACCAAGAATGATTTTGCAGTCACTACAGAAACAAAATCTCATCTAAAATGTTGAATGTCTGAGTCAAGAAGACCAATTTTCTGCAAAACAATTGAGTTTCCAATCCAGAAATATGAATTTTTTACAAAAATAACTGTATTTTCAACCCAAAAAAGACTTTCCCTGACTTCTCCTGAGTATCTGAAATTCCCTAATCTGTAGCAACCCTGTTTTATAAATTTATTCCCTCAAGGTATTTCATAAAGCTTCAATACTTATTAAAATGATTTATTACATTCTCATTCTAATGAGAAGGTATTGGTTTTATGTAAAATTTGACTTGGTCGGTTTTCATCAAATCTCCACGTTTTGAGACCCCCTGAGCCAGAAAAAAAGGTTTTTATCAAGGTGTCTGTCTGTCTGTCTGTAGGCACGATAACTTTCGAAAAAATAATCAGATTGGGTTGTGCTTTGGCACACTTTTTTAGGGCCTAAAAAGAAAGAACAAGTTCGTTAACCAGCTATTTCGGATGAAAATTCAAAAAGTGAGCACATTTTGAAAATTTTTGAGAACACTTTTTTTGAAGTTTTGGAAATTCTATGGACGGTTATTAGTAGGAAGCAAAAAGAGAAAAAAAATATCCTAATGACTTTTTCAGATAAAAAAAAAATTACCAGAGTTATAGCATTTTCAAAATTCCAAAAAACAAACGAAAATGAACTTTTTAAGCCGAAAAACGCACGTTATGAAAAAAAGTCAAGAGAAGAAAAACGTTGCTTTTTGAACACCTTACAATATTTTCATAATAACTTTTTGAATTTTTCAAAAAATAAAAAATTTAAATTCTGATCGCACAACAAAATAATGAGAAATCAAAAATTCCATTTTGCTGTGAAACTATGCAAGATACGACAAAAGATGACTGGACCAAAATTATGCACCTAAAAAAGATCTACAAATTTGTTATTATTTACTTTTTGATATGACGCGTAGTTTTTGTTTTATTTATAAAAAACAGCATTGAAAATAGAAAAAATAAATTTTTAGACGAATAACACAAGCTACGAAAAACATGACGAAGACAACATTTGTTCATTCAAAGAAGAGGTACAAATTTGTTATCCATCATGTTTCGATAGGACGCGTAGTTTTTATTTTATTCGTGAAAATAACATTGACAGAAAAGAAATCAAATTTTTGGAAAACTTTGGAAAAATCCATTTTCGTTGTAAGAATATATTCAAAATGAAAAAAATAACTTCTTTGAAAAACGGAAAATCTGAAATAACATTTTAACTAATAAGATTTGTCGCTTAATTTATATAATTATTCTTGATTTGAAATCAAATACAAATCGCGAAGCGCGACGCCCAAATCGCGCGCCGTAAGTGCGCTCAAACTTTTTTGTTTCTATTATACGGTGCACAGAACCTAACGTGGAACGCAAGGTTCAAATGAATTTAAAATCAAATATCGAGCGCGAAGCGCGAGCATCTGGATGAGAATGTGTTCCTTAAGGTCGATAGAACCTTGAGTAAATAAATTTCCTTTTCAGTCTAAAATAAAAACAAATTTAACAATCACTTCATATGTAGAGGTTTTGATAATTTTCTAATATTTGGAAATAAACTTTTTCTTTTCATCGAAGTCGAACACGAAGTTCAAAGATCTAGAGGAATCGAGCGTAAAGCGCGATGTGAATACGCCCGAGCGCGTAGCGCGAGGTGAATACATAATCGAGCGCGAAGCGCGAAGCGCGAGATCCAACAGTCGCGCGCCCTAGGCGCGCTCAAACTTGCGAGCGAAGCGAGCCGCGCGCGAAGCGCGCGATGAGAATGTGCCCGCGAAGCGGGCAGATTTTTTTTTATACGAATAACATACGGGGAAAATTAGCATTAAGACAAGGAAATATTGATACGAATTTTAAATATACTCTCAAAACATAAAACTTCAGAATTAAACCTCTTTTAAAAGTATACATTTTTTTCGAGCGTTGACATGCACTGTTAAAAAGAAAAATATTGTTACATCAGTTAAAGTTAAATACTTATAGTAGTTATGAGTCGCCTGCTTCTTCCTTATAATTGATCCGCAATGCAAACAAAATCCACACGTCATTTAGCTTGCGTCCACATACAAAAATACAATGCATTCAATTTAAAATTAGAATTATTTCTATTCCTATATAATTGATATTTTTTACAGTTAAGTCTTTTAACTTCTCAGCAGTCCTGAATTTGCAAGAAAATGTACAAACAATGAGTTGATCTTAAACTTGAATCGGGAATGACACGTGCGTCATTACCATTATAAAATAAATGGTAATAACCATGCGATCCGTTACAATCTACTCTATAGTGCGAATGAAAGGACTTTTCTCTCATAATGATTCATTCACTATATAATTTGTATTCTATACAAAAAGAAAAATGATAATTGTCCACTTGCCGTTCTTGAAAGTTCTTTTGCAGGAATATTACTTTGTTAGATTTATAGTCAATTTCGAAAGTTATATTTTCCATGGTTTCTATTTCCATTTTTGCTAATGTCTTCCATAATTGTCTATTGAGGACTTTAATTGTAATTTTGCAATACTATTTATGAATAGAAGCTAGAATCAATTAAGAAAATGCATCGTGATGATTTGTAATATTCTAGTGATTGGGTTAACAAAAGACTGTTACTTATAAATTACAGGAAGAGAAATCAATTTACTTTTAATGTAACTGAACTAAAGGTTTATTAAAGGATTTTAGACATTTATCTTCGATTGCGATAATTTTACAAGATACACAACAATTTTTAAATTATTATTTAAATTTTTAATCTATCAATAACCCAATTGTGGAAAATAATGTTATTTTCAAGTTTTTTTCGGTTTTGTACGTAAAAATAAAAAATTTGTTTTTTTTGTAATTTTAGAGACTTAGAGAAAAGTGAGGCATAAAGGTAGTCGCAAGAAGCTTCTAATCTAGATCACATTTTTTTTAATACAGATAAGGTATGTACTATCGTACTATGTACTATGTCATAAAGAATTGCGGTATCATAATATCTGAGTAAATGTGTTTAAAATGCAAAGGTGTACTTTTGAATAATCTGATAAACATCCTTGCACCAAAATTAAGTTCTAATAAAAGTAAGACTTTTTTATTCATTGAATTGAAATACAGTCATTACATTTTTTCACTTTTCAAATGAATTTTTAACAAAATTCTGGTTACTCTGTCCAGAAAACTTCGGAGAACACGTCTATTCGTATCTTGTTGTGGGCATACATGCGAAAAGAATTTTAATGCGGTACTCGAGACATATAAATGGATAGAGGAATGTTCTTACATAGCTTCAATGCCCGTGACTTGAATTTTTTGTATACAAATTAGAAAATATGAATGCTTCTAGAACGGTTCAGTTATGCAAATTTATATAGCCTAATTATTTCATAACGGAATGTGGGTAAGATACAAGCATTCCAAGTTAGGGGATTTGAGCTATAATTCTTAATTTTTTAAAAATATTTAACTTTTAATTAAGATCTTGCATATAATAAAAATACTATAAAAGTGAAAAAATAATGTAGAAGAAATTCTATCGGTAAACGGAAGTAGTTACTAATGAAAGTATGTACCACAAGGGAAACTACTTTTTCGTATAAAATTATAAATCTTAAAAAAAGTATCCGGCTAATTTTCCAAATTGCCATCTCCACAGTTACTAGTCATAAACACGGAGAAAGTGATAGGGGAGAAATGAATTTTTCTGGTGGAAAATTTACGATCGCAATGGATTACACGACGTATTTTAAAACGAAGGATTGTGAAAATAAAGAATATATGATTTTTTTTTTACTAAAACCGGAATTCTCTTTCTATGGTCAAGTAAATGTGACACGTCACAACACTTTTTGCGGTTTCGGTTACAATGTATTCGCCAACTCACAATGCAGACTGGCAAGTTTAGTTTCAGTGGTTCTCAAGTTTCTTCGATTTAAATGGACATTCTGCTATAAAAATTACCAAAATTGTGAAACTTGCATTTCCTACTGCCGGAAGATTAAATTTACGTGTATAAACAATTTTTGGTTTGTAAGAAAGAGCATATTGTTTTAAGTAAAAAAATCGGTTTACGTTAAAATAATGAAATTAAGCTATATGGCAAAAGTAAGAGTTTTCTGTGTCAGTTTTTTCCGATTATAAATTAGAATAAAGTAATATAATAACAAAAGGGCAACTATTCATAATAACTTTAATATCCAAAGACCAGCATTTTAATCTTGTATCATTTTTAACCTTTTTGACCTCGTTTTAAAATATTTTTCACGTACTTTTTAACAAATTACAAGAACAAAATCAACAATAGTTAATTAGCTAAAAATAACGTCTAAGGTTTTTTTGGGTCGCTGATTATGAATTTGAAGTAAACATTCCACCATTAAAAGTGGCGGGCGATTTTTTTTTTAAATAAGTATCGTTGCATCAAAATGGGGTTTTGGGATTTTCTTTGGATCGCTGATTACAAATTTAAAGTGAAAATTCCAAAATTTAAAAGGGCGGATCCAATATGGCGGCGACAAAATAAAAAACTTTTTCTCGTAGCTTCAAAATGGGTTCCAGGGGTTTTATGGGTCGCTGATTATGAATTTGGAGTTAAATTTTCGACATTTTCCTATCTTACAATGGCGGATCCAATATGACGGAAAAAATTCAAGAATAAGTTCCGTGACTTCAAAATAGGTTTTCGGGAGGTTTTTGGGTCGCTGATTACGAATCTGAGGTCTAAATTCAAAACTTCAAAAGGCTGGATAGAATATGGCGGTTCAACGATTTAAAAGATGTTCCAATGGTTTCAAAATTGGTCCCCAGAGTTTTTGGGTCGCTGATTACGAATCTGAATTAAAAATTCCAAAATTCGAAATGGCGGATCCAATATGGCGTAAAAATAAAAAATAAGTATTGTATTCGCAATTTTTAATTTTGACTTCAGATTCCTATTCAGGGGCCCAAAAAACCCCTGATGACCCATTTTGAAGGGACGGGATCAATTTTTTAATTTTTTTGGCCGCCATTTTAGCATTTTGAATTTTTGACTTCAGATTCGTAATCAGCGATTCACAAAACCTTCTTCTGGGCATGAAGTTTCAAACAGTTTGTTTGATATGAAGAATGTGTGCTTCAAAGGATTTACATGGAATCATTTATAAACAGAATAGAACAATAAAATTTCAGATTAAAATTAAAAAATTACAAATTAGTAATTTGATTCAACCAAAAAAGATTACTTTTCTACTATAAGTGATGAATTTGCAACCCAATAGTTTGATGTTCAAGACAAACAGACGAATGTGTTAAGATAGTTGAATCTTCAACCGAATTCAACGAATTTTAAACCAAGATTAACCTTCTACCAAAAAATACAAATTTTCAACCGGGAAGATAGGTTTATAACGAAAAAGACGAATTTTCAACTAAGAAAGGTCAAAATTTTCAAACAAAAATGAAAAAGTTACATTTTCAGCTGAACAAGACGCACCTTTAACCAAAAAGATAAATTTTTTAAAACTGCTGTGAAAATTTTAACCAAAGAAATAAATTTCCAACTGAAATGATGAATCTTCAATAAATAATTATTTTTTAAACAAAATGATTCAACCTTCAAACAAGTTGTTAAATTTTCTGCCAAAAAGATTTTCATTTGAAATTAAAAATAGTTGAATTCAACCCAAAAAGACGAATTGCCAACAAAATTTCTACAAAAACAGATGAATTTTCAAAAAACGAATTGAATTTTTAACCATGAAAGATTTCAATTGAATGTCAATACCAAAATAGGAATTTTAATCACAATTTTTAAATAATAACATTTTTAACTAAAAATATAGTATTCAGAAGGAAGCAACTGCGAAAAAAGACCCAGTGGGCACAAACGTTAAAGAACATCATTAGAACGAACGGCTCAAAAACGTCCTAAGTCAGTCCAAATAACGTTCCTTAAACATACAATGTTCCAGAGACGTATTTAGAACATGAAACGTTTTCAGAACATTATTTGGTGTGACTTAGGACAGTTTTTGGAACGTTCAAATAACGTTTTTTGACTTGTACGTCCAAGAAACGTTTTTAGGACATTCCAATTACATTTTTTTATTTCGTGCCCACTGGGGAGATATAAATATGAATACAAGGCAAAAATTACTAATAAGAATATTGTATCAGATTGACTGCAAAAGTTCATTTTCAAAATTCCCTAACTTTTCTCAGACCAATTTTTCATTTTTTCTCACCACTAATATTCAAAGACCAGAATCTTGAGCTTGTAACATTTTCAACATATAGAAACTTTTATACATAGAATAAAACAATTTCAAATTAAAAATGAAAAATTTGAAATTTATTATCCTTTAAAGTTATCTCAACTTAAAGTGCCTCTTATAGAAATTTCCTGACTTGCAAAATTTCCAAGTTTTCCCTGACCTACGGCAACCTTCTAATAAATAACTCTATAAATCAAAGACTCTTCGCTAATATAATATTTTCACAATAGTTCGTGATTCTGATTTGATTTATTGTAATAGTTTATTGGTGAGAAAATCTACGTTCCTTTCCACCTATAGTCAATACAATAACAATGAATAACGTTATAAACCCTGTAGGTGTTCCATTTTATAAAATATATAAATCACGAGGCTTAAATTTCAGGATGGAAGTATTATTCACGTAAAAGGTGAATTTATTTTTAAATGTGGTTGCCGCAATATTACAGACAGGAAGTATCCTGGAGATAAAACCACATCCCATGAGTAAGTGATGCTGGGGAAAATCGTACCGGAGTTCGGATTGTTTGTTATCAACTGACACGAGGATAAGAACTCCTCCTTCGATTATCATCGGATTCATCGCAACGCGTTTGTCACGACTAAAATGCTACATGTATCAAATTTTGTTCTCAGAATAAATAAACGAGGATAATGAACTTCGATCTATTGTTACGCATTTTTCTGAATAGAAGAAAAATTTTGAAAACAACTGAAAATTATATTCAAACAATAATCCACGATTTGCTGTGCAATTCCAATTTTAAAAAGAAATGATTAAGGTAACGATGCCTTTACGTTAGTGAAGATAAGGATCACTGTTACGACCAATAAAACAAGCAATTTTCGTTATCTGTAGATAATGGGATGATGTAACAAAAACAAAAATATTTATGAACTTTAAGGTTCTTTTTTGCAACGGTGATTTATAATAAAAGCGAGAGAAAATTGAAGCAATTTCGAAAAGTGAGGGAGGTAGACACGAAGGAAAAACTGTTTGTGAATGATCAATGGATAAAATAATTACATTGGTATAATAAAAGTGAAATACGGCACCGCAGGTATGCGCACTTGCAATGCGTTGCTACTTTTCCTCAAGATAATTCGAGATCGTGCGAGAGAGTAAACGATTTAATAAAAAAATAGTTTCGTTTTTCTTTAGTTTAACGGCTAAAATATCTCATAATTTTTCCAGATATTTATATGCAGACTACATTTTTTATTTTAAAAAATTGGAAAATTAAGAGTTTTTCTAAAGAAAAATGCTCAACTTTTTTATGTGGATATAATGAGCTCTAAACTTGAAACAGTAAAATTTAACCAGGAATCAGTAACTCACAGGAGTAAACTTTTGGTTTATCTTAAAATGGTAATTTAGATTCTGCAGAATGTTTTTTCGCTTTACTGAAAAGTGCCGATTTTATTGGTTACCTAATTATGAATTGCCACCCTTTATTTAAAAAAATGACAGATACAAATTTCAACAATTCCCGTTTAAGGCAACCTGTTTTTTAACTTTATAAAATTCGACAAATTATATAATAATTTCCAGCATCCAATTTTGAACCTTATTAATAAAATTTATTTCAAAACTCAATAATAAAATAATTTAAGGAAAATAAAGAATTACCTATGAATATAATATATTTTAAAAATTCAGTGATACAAGAAGAATCCAAATACTGAAAACATGTCAAATCGAAATGAGTGTTTTTCTACGAAGTTTGCACACCTGGCGTTTTACAAAGGCGGAAATATACGTCTGAATGTAAAAACGGAAGTGGTTTTGCGGCTGGCGTAATTTCCTTGTTTTTAAGTGAATGTTTCGTGTCATGTTGACAAAGAACCGGAAATGATTTGAAGCCAATGACTCGCGTGAAACAATTGTAATGAACAATTGCACATATAAATAAAAAATATCTGCTTAGTTTTGCGTTATGTTGCGTAGGTCGGGTTCGACGATTTATGTTCGTGACTCACATTATAATGCTCACGTGCCACATCGTTCAATTACCGTGTTCAAGAGGAGCAAAAGTCTGATTTCCAGGTGCATAACTGCATATAATAGCTTCAAACGACTTTCATTTTAAATCTCCGTAGTTCAGGTTTCTTTCCTTACCATTTTTCCGTTCATTCATTTGTTACAGAAATAACATGTTATTAAAAAAAGAAATTTCTCATTTTTTAATACAAAGATCAGCCTTAGACCGCGTATTTGAATTTTGTGTTTTATTTTTTAAAAAATTACGAATTTTTTCTTTACAATTCTATAATTTTCTATAACTTTTGAAAAATGTTCAAAATAAACAAAATGACGACGGTTTTTCTGAAAATATTAAAAGTAGATTTTCTACAAAAATCCACTCTTATATTTTTCGTCAATGTTTTGTTGAATTTGTACTTTCACAAGGAAGGCAGCTTCTCAGTGTTACGCGTGCTTTATTATTGTGACCAGGAGAATTGTTTTTCATAAAATCAGATTTTCTCGTCTTTCTCGCAAACAACGATAGATACGAAAAATGTTAACATAAAAGTTTTCACGTCTCAAAAATTACTACGAAAAATACCTCACATACGAGCTAACCTTTTTTTGAGACCAGGACCATTTTTTCCCCTGAAAATATAACTTTAGAATGTTTCTCGTAAACGATGCAAGATATCACATAAAACTCACAAGATATCTTCCTCACGAAAGTACGGAGTTTTTGAAAGAATCAACTATTAATATTTTCAGAAAAACCGCCACTATTTTGTTAATTTGAACCTTTTTTAACATTTCCCGATAGATTTCGAAAGAAGATGACACTCGCTATCAGAAAAAAAGCGGTAAACATGACAATTAGGTCAAAAGTTATAGAAGTTTAAAAAAAATAAGGGGTTTTTAAAAACAAATCACAAAATTCAGATACGCACAACTTCGTAGATTTTTTTCGCAAATCGGAAAAATACGTATCGCCTAATTTCAAGTGTAGAACCTGCCTGATCTGAAATCAATTCGGTCCTTGATAATTTACGATTACAATATTAACCTACACACAATTTCTCGTAACAAAAACACATAGAATTTGTACAGAACTAAATAACTAAAAAATTAAGTTAAATTAAGGCCAAAAAAGTTTGATTAAATAAGTTTATCATTCGATAACAAATTCATTTTTCAATTTAAAAATGAAATAAAAACAAACTTTCGGGATATTAAGTTCCTGATTACGGATAAACAAAGTTTAATTTAAAAAAGTGAGTCAATTCCGAAAAAACTGACCGAGAAATCTGAGATTAAAGTTTCATGGGATTTCAAAATCGGCTTCGGATAGTGCTTAAACAACTAATTTTCAATTTTTTGAAGAAAGAAACAATTTTCTAAATTGTAACAAAAATTCTAATGTACATTTTTAAAGCAATCATTGTATCAAAAAATGACATATCGAAAAAATGATTTTACTTCATTGTATATTTAATTTTTTAAGATTTTTTTATGCAAAACCTCAATTTTCGATAAAAATGCTGGCTATCTAGTTCTGTACTGCCAGCCTTCAGTTCTAACCCTTATTTTACAAAAATCTTTGCTTGATTTCAAGGTGGATACCTCCCAAACAAAAAAATATATATTTCGCGGTAAAAAGTTTTAAAAAAATGTAGCTGCTGAAGGAAGGAGTATTTATTCTTTGTATAATAATTAGTTCGGTTTCCAAAATTGGTCTTAAAAATGTGGAACACGCTAAACGACAGATGTGTAGTATAAAAAATTTGGTCAATGGGTCGCGGGTGCAATTTCGCAACAATTTTAGCCTTTTTTTTTTAGATTTTTAGAAGCCCGCCCTGAGGCAAGAGAGGGTCACGATCTCTAGCGTCTGAAGCTTCGTCAGAGGATCTCTTTCTTTCTCCGATGGTCTTTCTTCTCTATAATCTTTTTTTATTTCTTTTTTTACTTGCTTTTCTGTGAGGAGTGTATTTTGAACCCACCGTGGCGGCGAGTCTAACAATGCGGGTTGGTAGGTGGGCGATGGTCAGGTATACCTATATATGTATAATGCCAGTGAAACACTGCTTCTCGTGCCCAGTAATATCAGTACAGGTTACGCCAATAATAATTTTGTCGCCAGTTCTTGGAAAAAATATGTCAAGACATAAAACTATTCTAGTCACAAATTTATAAAATTGACTTAGATATAGACCATATTTGGACTTGACTGTTTTTTTCTTACAAATATAATGAAAATAATGTCATTCCAGAATAGATCGTCTGGACGTGGTTGTGCCGTAATTAAAAAAATATATATATTGACAAATGTTCCTGAATGTTTGTAAAATTGAATTTTACTATTTATAAGTGCTAATATGTGTTTCCCTTTCTAAAAATGGGTTTTAAATGCTGCTGTGCGCTACGGAAATGGTATGTGCACTGCATCACAAAAACTTTTATCTTAGGGTCTTTGGCGAATACGTAAAATAAATGGATTAATACCAAAATTATATTATCATTTACAGAACACACACAGAATGCATTTAAATTTAAGCGCAAATTTCAGTACAAAAAGTAAATACAAAATTCTTAATAGAAAACTCTCAAACTTTCGGGATCAGGGAAATAAATTTAGATAATCTTAAATTTTAAGTCAACTAATTACCAAGAAGAAATAAAAATCGGATTAAATTTGGAAAAAAAACCCTTCAATTTGATAAAATCATTTAATTTTAAAACTTAAGGAAAATAATGTAATGGTTCAACTTCATTCTTAGTGACTTAACATTTCGAACCGCATACAAAAAGGGATAGCCTCACGTGATTTTTTCAAGTTTTTAAAATGTAAATCATACGAGGTCCCATCGAAAGACTTTATGGGATGAGCAGAGTTAGACAGTTGGCAGACTTCTATTTTTCTCCTCACATCAGGATATATTCAACGGAGTAAACGAGGGATTTAACCAAACTTACAATTCTCACCGGCCTGTTCGGCTTTTCATTATGATTTAAATTAATATTATAAGGGACATGCCTTTAGAATATAGTTGAATTTTATTATTTAAAAGTAATAATGATGGAGAAATATCCAAATTAAAAGCCTCAAAATTTGACCTTTGAAAGCAGTATTTTGTATTTACTTTTTGCATTGAAACTCCTACTTAAATTAAAAGGTATTTTTACCGCAAGGTTTAATTCTGTAAATTATAATATAATTTTGGTTTGATTTCAGTAGTTTAAGTATTCACACTAAAATAACAGAATGTTGTGATCCAGCGCATGTGCCATTTTCGCAGCACAACCATCCACATTTAAAAATAATTTTTAGAAAGGGAAACAAACATTAGCACCTTATAAATAGTCAAAATTAAACTTTACGAACATTCAGGAACATTATATGTCAATATAAAAAAAATATTTAATTACGTCCGACCTATTCTGGAATAAACCTAATACTGAACTTGTAATCAAATATAGTTGAATGAAAAAAAGACGACTGTTTTGAATATAATTCAAACAAAACTTCTTTGTACCCTTTTTATTTTAAAACCGTTTGATGTTCAACAATTTTAATTTTAAGCCCTGAAAATTGAAAATTTGGAATTTAAAACTGGACTAAAATAATCTAGATTGCCGACGAAATGATTTATTCATAACATTCTTTTTTCGATTCAAGTCTCGACTTAAGTTGAATGATGTTTCTGTTTCAGATTCTCAATTCCCGTCTCCTGTTATATATTATTTGAATATTTTATAGAAGTATGGACATACTAAAGAATCAGAATAAGTTAAACTTCGAAGTTCTGTCAGTCAAAATCAAATAATCGAGTACAAGGCTTTTGGAATAATTAAATATTAAAACAGAATATCAGAAGTGAAGTTTGTATTTCCGTCCATTACAAAATGACTGATATGCATTATTAAGAATCACCTCAGTATTTCTGGACCAGAAGGTTCTTGAACCCTGCAAAAGCACGATGCCCTGAAGAACCTTCCACGATCTACAAAATAACATACCTCTATTCTAATGAAATGTTCATTTAGTTTTAATGAGTCGATTCGTCAAGTTTATTAATTAGTCAAGTTTCGCCTTCCCCTTATAGATATTTTTCATATAGTATTCGCAGATGAATCAAGTTTTTTTAAATCCAGTAATTTATCGTCCATATTCATGGCGATATTTTCTTGATACAATACCAACTCATTTGACGTGCGCAGACTTTTATCTTCAAAATTAAAAAATTAAAAATTAAATACTGAAGAATTCCAAATTAATTCATCATCGACCTATTTCTCCTTAAAAACGGTGAAAAAAGTACATTTTTTCAAAAATAGGTGACAAAAAAAGTTTTATAAGTTAAATAAACATGCAAATCAATGCTTATTAACATACTTTTATTTGCTGAGCACATCACATTATAATTATCAAATACAAAAAATTTCCACTGAATCATTTCAAAGGAAATGAAACATCACGTACTTTATCAGATTGATAAGAAAAAGATCTTTTAGTTTTCTTTCTAAATCTGGCGGAAGTTTTGTTTTGACAAAGTTATGAGTATATTTTAACTACTAAAGCTAATCACGTAGGTTAGTATCAAAAATTTGTCGAAAATATTCTTTAAAATGCCGTATTATTTTTTAACTAATACAGGTATGTAACTTTTTGCTCCCCTCTTAAAAAGACTTAAAAAATATTCTGTTGACGCTTTTATCTATCTCGCTTATTTAACAAATTTTATACTCGAATGTGAATAATACAGGATAAAATTGTTTTTTTTTTATAATACGATTTTAAAATTTCATTCTATGGCTAATAACATATTTTTGTGAAAGCATAATGAAAAAAAACTAAAGGTTAAAAGTGTGTTTTTTTTAGTATCAAAAATAGACTTTCAGGGAAAAAATTTAAGTAAAAGTTTTCGCTTTACGACAGCATGGAAATTATTAGTTCTGAAGAAAATAATATTTTAATTGGTTTTGTTCATATTTTGGTTGCGTCTGGTCGTCCTGAAAAATTCGAGACGACTAGCGAAAATTATGAAAAATATTTGACTACTCACCTTGACTTTCGGGCCGACGAGACACTTCGTTATATTTCAGTAAAAATGTAGAATGTAAAGCGTAAGAAAAATGTGTGAAGAGACTTGCTTTTAGAACCCTAAATTAACAATTGAGAATAGAAAACGGTAAGGGTTTTTGAAAAAATTGTCTTTCAACATTTGCAGAAAAAGCCTTATTATGGTGACGTTTTTTTAAGAATATTCCGCCGAATTTAGAAAGAAAACTAAAAGTTCTATAAGATGCAAGACAGAAAAATAAAATTCCTCTATTAGTTCAATAATAACACCACACTTTAGAGACTGACAACTCTTTTTGGTAGTCTATATGTCATCTGCCCAAGAAAATTTAAATATTCATACAATTTGTCACATTTTTTTTATTAAATAAGTCAAATTCCTTTTGTCTCATTTTCTTCAAAAAATAAGATAATATTCGTCTGTAACTGAGATTCAACGAAACTAGCGTGAACCACAAATTGAATTAAAATGAATACGGTCTCACAAGGTATTTGTAAAATAAAATTTTACTTTCTCAATTGAAAAAGGTAAAAAAAGTAACAAATTTTCGATAATAGGTAAAAATTTTAAAATAGGTGAAAAAGATGATTATAAGTGACAACCTGTGGTGACTGCAAATTTGTTATATTTTCGAAAGCTTCAAGAGTTAAGAATTTTAAGTCTCAATATCATACACAAATAAACAGTAATTTTAATGCAGTTTCGACGTTTTATATTTTTACTACAGTGTGAGTTTTGAAATGATTTTACTTTCACAGAAATAATTTTCAATGATTAAAGTACAATGATAAAAACTCAGTACGTTTTAAATTCAAAATTAAAAATTAAATAATTTTCAAAACCAAAAAGAAAGTTTTTCTAAAAGGAAATTTTGTATAAAAGGTATTGAAGAAAAAAGTTTTTTTTTTTATCAAACGTACGTCGCTAAAAATTTGTTCAAAGAAAACATTGTTTAGATGTAATGTTTGAAAATTTGTATTCCTTGTTCAGTATAAAATTTTTCACGAAATGTTTGTCGACAAGGACAATTTTTTTTTATTAATATTTGAATAATTATTTAGCTACAATGTTTTTTTTTCATAATTTCGTATTTTTACCACAGTGGGATTTTGAGAAGAATAACATTTTACATTTACAGATATAATTTCTCATGATAACAGGAAATTCATTACTTACAGTTATTACTTTTATACAAAAAAAAAAAAAAAAAATGTTTTGAGGGATTTTTCATACAAAAAGATTGATTAGACATTTTTTTCAATTAAATATACGTCGCGAAAAGATCATTGTAAAGAGTTCTTTGACTGCAATTTTTTGGACAACGTTAAACAATTGTTTACTACATTTTAATTGTTTTCATGAAATGTACTTCGTTCAAAAAATATTTAAATAATGTTTAAAGATTTATCAATAATTATTAATAAAATAAATATCAAATTTATATTAAAAATAAATTTTTCAAATATAATTTCACAACTGAGATATTAAACAAAGAATAACACTTTCAATTGTAAAACTATGGACCTACAAGAAATGATGTAATTTTCACAGATTTATTAAAACTCACTGATGAGGGCGACCATTGTGTGGCAAAAAGTTTGCGGCAATTTCATTGTTTTTAATTCATCTGGCCCTAAAGACAACAACGTACAATTTACATCAACATTTTCTACGAAATTTATTATTAAGGGTCAATACAATCCCCCAGTGATTATATTAAAAATAAATCTGCCTGGAAATTAAAACATTTTTTAAATCGGAATTATGAAAATATGGACAGTTTTCATACAAATATCAATTTGAAACGATGACACCTAACTTCAAATCTATTGGGATTTATTTCAGGAAAAATGGTTAAGTTCTAAGCGGGAATCATTCTAATGAAAGTAAGTTTACAATTTTAAATTATGATTCAAAATTCTGAGATTGAAGAACTCGCACGATCCTGGCTATATAATTTCTTCTCGAAACATAATTAGGGATTGTAACTGTAAGAAAATAAAATAAACTTCCAGAATCGGAGTAGACACTAAAATTTATATTTTCCATTTAAAATGATATTTTCAAGTGCTGTTGGTCTTCAAATTGAACAATAAGAACCTTTTTGGAAATGAGAATATTGGTCCAGAGCTATAAAATAATTTCTTAAATATGATTTGAATATTCAAATTTGGAAGATTTAGATTTTGAGATTATTTTAGATTTTAGGACTCAGGACCTAAGTATCCTAAGTCCTTAAACTCATAAAGTACCTCTGTTGACATTTACAATTACGTATTTATGAACAGTTATTGTGTAGTTCCTTGAAACCGAAATGCGACCATAAAAATGGAACAATTACGCCTAGAGACTTTTACTTCTGGTTCGATCCTTGAACCAGTGACTCTCAATATTTCTCTATTAGAAATTTTCTTGAAATACATTATTCAATTTTTTATTTCTTTCCAGTTTTTTTCCATCACACTTATGTAAAAGGATTTAATATATTTCTATTATGTATTTTAATTAATTAAATAACTAGTTGCAAGAAAATTTATTCTCAGACTCATAGTAAAAATATTACTTCTAGATTTGTTGTTGCAAACAAATAATTAGTCTAGCTTCTTGCTACAATTTTACCGATGCGCATGTAATTCAGAATAATGACTCTCGTTTTTATTCGAATTGTTTGCTTGCTGGTATCGCTTGAAATCCAGGTTGCAATATAATTAAGTGTGATTATGCGGGTAATTGATCTCGGTATTGCTAAGATAAGAATTTACCTAATCTATATATTTTTTCTCTACAAAACTAAAGAATTGTTTCGTAGGAACATATTTTTTATTTTCACAAGATACATTAAAAATTTTTTTTTTTAAATCTTGCATATCACATTTACATCTTTAAAATAGTCAAATAATAAAATAATAGTGAACTTATCTTGATGAAAAGGATTAATATGTTTAGAGGAAAATATATTTTTTGAGTTTCCATCATTATTTCTTTTTGTATTTTATATACTTTATTTTGTTACGAACTAAAAGTAAAACTGAATTTTCTTCCAGTTGTTTCTTTGATCAGAAAAAGGAAATCTGATAATTTTATAGAAGTAGGAATCGAGAGGTATTCCGCCGCTTTCAGGATTCTGTCATCAATTGAAGTGACATTAAGATAAAGGAACAGTGAAGGCCTTGAAACGTGGAAAGTTATTTCGATCGAGATTATGCATGTCTCCAGAAACATTAACGAACGAGTTTCTGGTACCATATATGGTCCCCTTTCAAAGCCTGACCAACTTCGACTTTTTATAGGTTTTATAGTTTCATTTAATGAAGAGTTACTTTGTGACTATAATAGTTTGAGAAAATACTGCCATTCATTTCCACTTTTCTCTTCTTAGAATTCACTTCTCAAGGATACAATTTAAAGTTTACAATATTTATTATTTTAGTTTAATCCTATTATTGATGATATAAACGATACCATATTGTACTAATTTGTGCCTTAAAACATATTTTCGACAACTGAAATCTAATCATATTGCCTCTATGAAATGTATAGGTAGTTTTATCATTAATCTTTTATCATCGGTGATATCGAGCGTTTACTATCAGTCTTTGACTTATTGAAGTATGAGTTGCGATAATGTGGATACGACGTATTATATTCCCATTGAGTGATTCGTATAAGACAATCACGTTTATTTGAAGAAAAACATTAGCCATGTATCAATCTTCAGGATCAAAATTTTATTGACGATATGCTTTTCTGAAAATTCGAATGTTTTGAATTTAAAATCATTTAAATATTGAGGCTTTCAATTAAAAATTGTTCAACAATTAAAGCTTCCAAGAATTTTTAAATCTTTAATTATTATATTTTGAACACTTTTAACATAAAATCATGCAATTCTCAAATACATCCCGAAAAGGTTCTACTGAAAAAAGAATGTACCTCTATTTTATAAGAGATCGAATTAATTTCAAATTGGACAGGCTGTGCATGCCGAAGTCACAGGATCGTCTCAGGACAAAATATGTAAATATGTATGCAGTATCGAAATCAATATCGACATTTAATATTTTCGTTTTGATTCTGATATATATTGTCGTTCACTTTCCGAATCCGTCAGAAAATTTAAAAAAAGTCATAAAGTATAAAATGGTGTGCAGTTTTTCTGAAAATTTTTAAACAGAGTTTTCTCAAAAAGGCCATCGTTTTATTTTTCTTGATTTTTTTCCAAAGTTGGTACTATTATGGTGCATTTATCCCAAAAGAGTTTATTTTCTTTATTTTTATAAAAAATGAAAATTCGCTTTTCTTTGCAATAACGAGACGAGATCTGAAAAAAAGTTAAAAGAGCAAAATTATTTCACTTGAAAACTTCTAAAAAAAAGTTTCTAAGCAGTTTTCTCTATTTTTTTCTCTCGAAATTTTCGCTGAAATATAATTAAAAGATAATATAAATTTTTATTATTTGAAGAAAAGTAAAATTATAGCCGACTTTATTCATATTTTAGAGAAAATTACGAAAAAAAATCTTGTCGCGTTATAGTAAAAAAAAAGGGTAATTTTAATTATTCATAAAAATAAATCCGATTGTTTGTTCTCCAAGGCACAGGCACATGATGAACTCTTCTGGGATAAATGCAGCAATTAGTGCTAAGTTAAAAAAAAATCAAGAAACAACAAAACGACCGAATTTTTTAGAAAACTGGGTTTAAAAATGTTTAGATAAACAGCCACCATTTCTGAGTTTATTTTTTTATTTTATGGCTATTTGGAAAGTAAACGATAAGATATGCATATCAGAATCAAGAAGAAATGAAATATCAATATTGGTTTAGAACTGCAACACGTAAACAAAAATTCAATAAATTTTGTATAAACTACGTCACCATCTTCAAAAGTTATAATAATCATAAAATAGTTGAAAAAGAAATTTCCATTAAATCGGTAAAACACGGGTCATCTAAAACCCCTTTAAAAACAACATATTTTGTCCCGCAACGATTCTGTGACTTCAGCAAGCGCATTTTGAAATTTGATTTGATATTAATTCTGTCAAGAGTCGCCAGTCATTTCGAGTCATTTTGCATGTTTTTCTAACTGATTTTCTGCGAAAGGAAATGAGTCAGAAAATGACTCATTAATAAAATTGCAATAAATCTCTCGATTTATGTGGAATTAATTTTTTTTTTAAATTCAAACCCACGTGCCACAAAAAACACCCGGCTGTCAAAAAATTGGAGGTTATGGCACACGCTCATCTCAATTTCGTACTGAAATGACTGTTAATTACTATGGACCAAATATCTTCAGTGAAGATATAAACGTCGCTGTTGTTTACGAAATTTCCAAACCCATTAAAAAATACAAGACTCACCGGTTGAAGGTTTGTTCGTACTGTTTGATCTCGCGCCTCGTGAGTTCATGAAATTCGGTGTAAACATTGACAAATTTGTATTGCTTTTTGACCTCTTTGCCTTCCTCGAGTTCGTCATTGATCTTTTGGCGCCTGCTAAGCAGGGTGCTAAGCTCAGCGTCTGCTGGCATCTTATCCTCTCCCGGTCAAGGTCAAGGACGAATACAAAACGCGTCACACTTTTCTTCTCTCGGCGGAGGTCCTAGGAGCACACGAGGTACCTATCGATTGGATTCCTCGCTGCACGAGGGATCCGAACAAATTTCTGTTTCCTTTCACAAAAAAAAGAGGACAATCTTCCTGCCAACCACGGAAACGCTCTCGTTTGGGCTTCACGAAGGGTCTTCTGATGATTTGCAGAACTGTCAATCGTTTTTTTTTCCTTTCAAGGGGTTGTTTTTTTACTCGAGGACAATAACAATCCACCTGTCACAAACACGTCCGTCCGCTGCGGCAAGCACGCGTGCACTGAATGACTCGTTGAGAGCGGGCAAACCAACTGCAGGGTGGCGTGATGGACAAACCCCTCCCGCGAATTTCTTTTTTTATCCCAGAAAAGATTTCGGGTAATTTTTATTTAAAAATTTTCATTACTTAATTCACTTATAATTTTATTAATTGTATTCAAATTTTTATAATTTTTCATTGTTTTGGAAAACCCGATTGGCTTTTCATTCCTTGAAGTTGTTTTATACCTTAAATTTGAAATTTATAAAATTAAATATACTAAGTAGTCATCGCTTTTGAGAAAAAAAATAATTTATTGAAAATATTATATGTACATGCTTTATTTTATAGCATATTCTACTGATTACACTTGAAGGGTTGCAGTAAAGAAGCAGATAACCAACAAAGTCGGAATTTTTCAGGAGAGAAAAATAAAATTATGGAAAATCTAAATCACTATTTAAAGGTACAACAAAAGTTGACTCCCGAGCTGAAGTGTTTCTGAATTGAGGTCAAAAAAGTATGAATAAAAAAACTTATTCAGTTCCCATAAATAGAATTTGAAATCTTATAATCTCAAAGTGGCAGGAACCTAAAATTGGAACAGGCTCGGTCGCGGATCGCGATAAAAAGTATAATTTTTAGTGCAAGAGAAAAATAAAAACTTACTCGCGAGATATTAAGTTGATAAATTGCGAGAAAATTAGTTTTATCAAAAAACGTTATCCAATCCCGAGTAAATCATTTAAGAATATTTGGAGGTTCAAATTTCATATGTTTTGAAAATTGTTTTTGGATAGCGACTAAAAATCTATTTTACAATTTTAAAAAATAATACTCTCTAAATCCGAATTAGTAGAAAACTACTAATTGGTAGTGGTTATCTACTAATTCAATTGGTGCGAAATCGTTTACTGGCAATTAGTAGAAATCTACTATTTCAAAATGTAACAATAAGTTACCAAATGAATTAGTAACCATATCTACCAAATGAATTAGTGGTTATCTACTAAATGCATTACTTGTTATCTACCAAATAAATTAGTAGTTATCTACCGAGTGAATTAGTAGTTATCTACCAAATGAATTAGTAGTTATCTACCAAATGAATTAGTAGTTATCTACCTAATGGATTAGTCATTATATAACTGGTTACTATTTCAAAGAGTAATTCATAGGCAAATTCAATTTAAAAACTGATTTGTGACGTGAATACAATTTTATTTCTATAAAATATAAAAGATAATATACATTTAATAAGTATATGTTTCTTTATGAATAAATTATAATAATTTAAAGAAATATCGTTTTTGTTGGCCAGGCAAGAAGTTCAGTGAAAAAACCTTATAAAAGTGGCTCTTTGTAGAGAATGAAGATTTAAAATTTTAGGTTGAAATTTGATTGGTACTTTAGTTCTGATAAAAGTGGCAAATACTTTCATTTGGGGGCTTTTTCTTTGAATAAAAAGTATTTTATTATTTAACTCCATTTAAAATCTTTTGGGAAGAGGAATGCGGTCAGAAAAAGGGTTTAAAATGGTAAGAGTTTAGACAATTGAACAAAATATGGTAGACCAATACAGGGAGTTTCTCTGGTTTTGAATTACAAATCTTTTTATTACTATATTGAGGAAAAACATTCGAACAAATCTTTTCAATACAATGTGCGTTTCATTTTTTAAGATTTTTTTATGCAAAAAGTCAATTTTCAGCAAAATGTTGGTTATCGAATTCTATTAGGTATTTTCACTTCATAATCAGCTAACTTCACTTCGTTAGCTGCTGAGGGGAAAACAATGGATCAAATGCATGGGATTCGGTCCATTTTTGCCCTTTTTGTTAATATCTTCGTAAAAACTAATTTTTTCTATATAAATGTATTTGAAAAATAGTTTATATTTTTTGAGAACTATTCAATGACATAATAAAATAGTAATAGTTATTATTCATTATGAAGGTATTACCAAAATAAAGTTTTGTCCCATGCATTTGATCCAATATTTTCCCCTCAGCACTCAACGAAGTGAAGTTAGCTGAAGGTTGAAGTGAAAATACCTAATTATACGCATCCTTCACTTGTTCTTCAATCGATGTAAGAATTTTTTGATAATTTGTTTGCTTATTTTGAAAGCCCAAAAAAAGTAATTAAAAAAATCCAAGGCCGAGTTAATTTCTAGTTGGGCAGGTTATGTATGCTCAATACACAGAACTTTTTTCACAAGAAATATGTAATTTTTCAATGGATTTTGGACGACTCACATTTCACTAATTTGATTAAAATTTTTTTGATATTTTTTTTGATCAAAGACACAAAATTCAAGATGGCGAATCCGCCATCTTGAATTTTGTGACTTCGATATCAGAATCGTAATCAGTGATCTCGAAATCCCCCACCATCAGGTTTCTCGCAGATGGAGCAAAAACACCATAAATTTGACTGAAAATAGCCGCCATATTGTATCTGCCATCTTGAATTTTGTGTCTTTGATATCAGAATCGTAATCAGCGACCTCAAAAACTCCCATACATTTGGTTTCCCGCCGATTGAACAAAAAACCACGAATTTGGCTCTAAATAGCCGCCATATTGGTTCCGCCATTTTGAATTTCCGAAATCTGACTCCGGAATCGTAATTAGCGACCCCAAAAACCTTAAAATCAGTTATGACTTCCAAAATTCATCCATCAGAAAAATATGCCCCTCAAAGGGTTAAACGGAAAACTCCAAAAACTTTCAAAATTGACAAAATGGTGGCGGTTTATCTGAAAATTTTCAAACTGAGTATTCTTATAAAACCTCAAGGTTTTTTTTTTCTTTTAATTTTGTTTGTAGGCAGGCGCGGATCCAGAGAAGGGCTTTAGGGGGGGCCATCCAATAATTCCCCTTCCCCTCCACTCTTAAGGGGGAGGGGGAGAAGGTAATAATCATTTTAAAGTTATTTATTTGCTTTGAATGTTTAATAAAAATTATATAAATATATTATTCACAAATCTTATAAACATAATAAACAAATGTTTCAATAAAAACCATGTTTTTATATTTACAAGCTGTGTCTTGCATGTCATGGTATAATCATTATTTAACAAGTATAAAATACTCATACAATTTTCTAAATCAAGCATAAACTATAAAACGATTATTTTTAAAGAGCAAAATTTAGGCGTATATTTCCACTCTTTGCGATATTCATATTCCCGGTTGAAATCCTGGAAAAATTAAAAATTGAAAAATTATAATTTTTTTCAATTGAACACTTTTTAAATTAGAAGTTGAATTATTTTAAGTTTAAATCGCTTTGAATGAATGATTATTCAATTGTTATTTATACATTCAAATTTGTTTTGAAATCTTTTAAAACGTTCTCTTAAAAATATGTTTTTTTTTACTAGAAAATCAATTTTTTCCAAATTTATAACTGTTCAATTTTTATTTGTTCATCAAAATTCGCGTCCGTTTCAAAATATTTTTAAATATTCTGTTGAAATTAATTTTTTAAAATAAATCATTCGAAAATTTTCGCACGAATCTTAAAACAATATTTGTATTATCTTAAGGCCTTACAAAATCCTTAAAAGCTTCAAAATTTTATTTAAAAACTTCTAAATATATCTCCTCAACTTACTCGAATTTTTTCTGAATGGATACATTTTTATTTGTTCTTTACACATCAATATTCAACATTTTCACTTCCAAATACAAAATTTTCAATTAGAACAATTAAAATTAACATTGTAACGTTCAGCTCTCCGAAATTTTAACGATTCAAGGCTTTCTGTTTCAAACAATTCAGTTTCAAATTGTTCGGATTTCAGTATTTCATTTATAATTGTTCATTTTAAATAAACAGTCAAACTTTGCTGACTATTAAAAAATTGTTCTTTTTTTTTAATTAATAATTTTCATAATTGAAGTCGTTAAAAATGGTATATTTGAGACTGAAACAGCAGATAATTTATAAAATTTCAATCGGAAGTTTACATTTTGTTAACTACTACGGCTTTCGAATTGAAACAGTTCAATTTTTAACGTCAAAATCTGTAAATTGTTTAATTTCATCAGATTCAGAATCGTGCTATAAAATCAATCAATTATTGTTCAATTGCGAATACACGAACTACAGTTTAATTTTTTAAATCATTACTCAATTTATATTTACAGTTGATCAACTTAAAACATTTTTTGTCGAAAATTTTCAGTTTCGAAAGATATTAATCGTGTATTGTGTAAGTCTTCAAAACTGCATTTCAACATTCTTTTAGTTCAAAATGTACCCTCAAAAATAAAGATGTAAAATGGAAAATTTGGATCGTAAAAGATTTTCGAATTCCACATTGCAAACTGAATGATTTCATAATTGAAAAAGTTAACAACTGAACTTAGCATTTAAAAAGAAGTTGAAATGAAACTTATGTTGAATTGCATTATATATCTTGTGACATGAAATTTGTGATATTTCAAATGATTGGATAGGTTTTTCTTTGAAAAACTTGTAAAAATACCGGTCAAAAAATAAATTCACTGTTATTTCCCGCTCTCAAAAAATTCTGATCATCTCCTGGTTTCCCGGACATTGAAGTTTTTAAATTAACACAATAAAAACTCTGGGATAAATTTTGCTACACCTAATTTTAATATGGGGTTCCATCTCGCTCGGAGTTGGGCTACGAAACTATCACTTATTGTTTTTGCCGCAAAAACTGTAAAAAAAATTGACTACAGGTGACTTTGCATACCCCAAATCCAAGGGAAACGATACCTTTTGTAGTGGTACCATTCACACTACCAAGACTAATTTTTTTTGAAGGGAAATGGTACCCTGAAATTAGCGTTAGATTCACACTTTGTTTTTTCTGTGAAATTTCTGTTCAATATAGCAAATACATTTTAATGTTTTTAAAAATATGGATAAATTTCAAAATAGTAAGCTTTCTCCGAAGTTTTTGACTTCTTTTTAAAAGTATTTTGACACCTTATGTTTTAGTTTTTTTTTTAATTACACTAATTTTCCCATTTTTTAATTTATGCAGTTAAGGTAGACATCCCAGTAATCGTGACCTTAGTCCCAATAATCGTGATGGCAATTTTCTTGCTTTTTATGTGTGTAAATTCGTGCAGAGTAATATAGTCTTAAAATATCCTATTCGTCTGAATTCAGCGAAAATATTTTAGGGGACCTTATTCATTTGAAAGTGTCAACAATTTCAGTGTCGGCCAATTCATTTTAATCCGCTAGACTGTAAGTCAAGCTCCGATTCGCCAGAATTCGCAGCGCGAATACACTTAAAAACTGGTCTATTCAATCGAATTCTTAAGGTATAACTCAAGCGTGGGCGCATATAGGATTTGTTGTTAATATATATTAATGTTTTCTGTAGCTCAGTGTTGTCCTCTGGACTTACACACTTGGGATCGCTGGTTCGAGACTCGATGCATGCAATTTTTATTAATTTTTTTCGAAATTACCTTGACCACGAATTAAGGCAAATTGACAAGCATTTAATTCGCGCTGGCTCAGTTCGTTCAACGAATCAGAAAGCAGAATTCGGGCGAATTTAAGCATGTTAACTCGCCGCAATCCTCCCGAATTAGTTTCTTTTTGGTGGGATAGTAAACTTCAATTATCTTATTTGAAAAATTCGGGTCTGGGCTTTGGGGGGGGGGGGGGGCCAAGCCGCCGTGGCCCCCCCTCTGGATCCGCGCCTGTTTGTAGGTACTAATAATGCATGCCAGGAGAGTTTATTTTGTGCCTGCGTCTTGAAGAGGAGACAGCATCTGTTTTCTCTTTGAAAATGAAAATTGACATTTTTTGTAAAAACAAGACGAGACATGAAAAAGTCGATTACATTCCTTTCAAAACGTTCTCCAAAAAAGTCCTTACATACTAGGTGGTAAGTGAAACTACTTTATTAAAAATTCAGTTTTGTTGTTGCTAATAATTCATCATTTCAGCTTAAAACTTATTTCTGTGGTTAATATTTTAACTACTTTGAAGAAAATCCGTTGTTGTTTTTGTTTGAATCAAAATTTTTTAAACTGAAACTTTATCTATTCCATTTCTGGTTGAGAATTGATCTTTTTTCACTTGAAAAATCAACTATTTATGTTTGAAATATGAACTGTTTTTGATTTAAAATTGAAATATTTTTTAGTTGAAATATCAACTATCACATTTTTTTTTGAGAATTCATTGTTTTTTATTGAAAATTTTACTACTTGGTTGAACTACGTTGTTGCAAATTCATTTTCTGGTTGAAGATTCATGATTTTACATTGAATGTTCGTCTTTTTTGGTAAAAAATTATTCTTTATTTTTTAATTAATTAATAATATTTTTATATTAATTATTCTTTATTTATTCTTTTTGGCGGGAATTTCTTTTTTTAAGTAACCAGGGCAAGTATAAAGTTTATCTTCTTTGGTAAAAATTCATTATTTTGGTTAATAACTCATCATTTAAGGGGTAACACGATTCTAGCGCCCGAAGAAGAGGTCCATTTTCAAGACTTTTTTTGGGAGTTTGACAAAAGGAATAGGCGATTAGGAAAGTTTTGCATGTTGCCTTGTTAAAAACGGACTGTGCGACCGGAAACATTTTTCCTTCAATTTGCGAGCTGGAACAAAAAAAAACAAGAATATTTAAAAACTATATGTCATTAGCTTGAGAATTACGTAGGATTTTTTTTTCACCAAATTTTGTAGAAATGTGCACTTTTGAAGAAAAGTTTCGATAGTTCCATGAAGAATGTAATTGTGAAGCTGCTGTGAGAATTTTAGACTGATATGCACTGCACTGTTAGAAAAATCTGTATGAGATTTAATATACATGTGTATGAAGCAAATATGCACTACCGCTACTGAAATGTAACATGTATGGGTGTAGTGAATTTAATATACATGTGTATTAAATTTAATATACAGGTCGGTATAGCAGTGTGCATGAAAACTCAAAGTGCTTTCATTTCTTTAAATCTTGTCAAATATTCGCAATTAAATTAATAATCTAGAATTCGTCGACTGGATTGTTATTTATAATGAAAGTGCGACGTACGGGTGGAACTTTTTCTAAAATCCAGTCTAAATAGTAGAAATTTAATGCTAGTACAGTTGATTGTAGGTTAGGTCTATTATTTGTTTGTTTAATTGATCTTTTCGACTTAAAATCCAGTCATATTTTTTATTAACTGGAAGAAGGTATCATGTTTTATTATTTAGAGTCGAAAATTCATGTTGAACTTTTTTTGAATTTGTGTAAAATGGAATTATCTGATTTTTCTTGTAAGTGATTAACATGAATGTATATGAAATTTAATATACACGCTCTTAATGTCGATTTCATACGATTGATATATTAATTTTAATACACATGGGTATATTAGATTTAATATTATTTGTAACAATGTGTAAAAACTAGGATTCGATTCAGAACTGAATTCGGTATTAAAACAGTTCACGCAACAAAACAATCCCACTTCAGTTTGATACGCCAATCTAATAAAATAAGGTCGATTTGTGGATTGAAATAGGCTTGAAATGAGGACCATCTGTCAATAACTAAATCTGATAAAACAAATTCTAATCTGTCAATAAGTTTAGAAACCAACGTATAACCCATAGGGCTGAAGTTCGCGACGTCTGAGTGTGAAGGTTCAACACTAATTTTTACGAATTTTTAATTTCCTCTATTTTTTGTTTTTTGTAAGAGTGAAGCTTGGAACAATTGAAACAATTCACCCTTTGAATCAATTTAGTTCGCTATCTCGGATCATTTATCAATCTGAAGTTAGCAAACTAAAAAAGACAGAAACTGGTACTAAAATAAGACTATTTGTGAGATCATATTAGAAAGCCCAAAAAACGATCCCAGATAAAAATGAATGCCTAGTTTTTACTGTGTGTGTATCGTACGGTCTTCAAGCAATAATGTTTCCGGTTAGTTTGAAAAAAGTGATTTCGAGAAAAGCGCGTTTAAAGTTTTACTAACAGAAAAATCCATGAGTCTTGGCAGCGTTCACTGATTCACAGACACACCTATACTATTTGTAATAGAAATCAGCGCATCCTAGTTGACACCTGTTAGCATTTTTTTTGCAATGGGACCAAGTGCACATTGTTTTAGGCCCTTAAAGCACATTTTCAGCAAAAAAAAAAATTGTTTTTTTGAAGATCCTAGAGTGTTGTTACTTCTTAAGTTGGAAATTCATCTGTTTGAGAATTCAAGTTTTTGGTTGAAAATTAATGTCATTTCTTGAAAATTCATCTTGTTTGGTAGAAACTTAATTTTCTTGGCAGAAAATTCATTCTTTTGAAAAAAGTTGAATTACTTGGTTAAAAGTTGAACGGCCTTATTAAAAATTCTTTCTGTTTATTTCATGTTTCATAATTTAAGTTGAAAATTCATCTCTGTGGTTAAAAATTCAACTATTTTGTTTCAACCATTCGTCATCTGTAGCAAAGAAATTTGGATAACACATTTCTGTTTAGTTTACAATTCAACTTTTTTGGGGTAAAAATGTATCTTTTTAGTTGAAAATTCATATTTGTTGGTTGAAAATTCAACTACTTGGTTGAAAATTGAATAACTTTGTTGAAAATTCATTTTTTCGGTCGAAAATTCATCATTTGATTTGAAGGTTCATCTCTCTTGTTGAAAATTTAACTATTTGTTGAAAATTAGTATTTTTTATCTTGAAAATTAATTTTATTTATTGTGAATTTAACTATTCCATTTTTAGTTGAAAATTTACCTTTTCAGATAAACATTCAACAGATTGGATAATTTAAAAAGACTGATTTCATCTGTGTGTCAATTTGACTGATTTAAAAAGTCAATTTTTACTGATTTATCAGTCTTCGCATCCGCATTATTTGAATCCGTCTAAATTAACTTCGAATCGATCACTTTAGACTGATTTAAATTTAGAGTGTATATTCACATATTATTTAATACATATTTTATTATTCATCATTTAATATTTTTATTGAAAAATTTAATACTGCTCGTTCTTCGTTTAACACTTCCCTTTTGGTTATCACTGCCCTTTAGAGTATACCCTTGAATATACCCTGGTGTAAGTCAACAAAATAAAAAAAAAATCTACAAACTTTTTCCTTTGAAGTCTAAATATTTATTGTTATATTTATTAATATTTATACAGACGATACAATATTTTCTTAATCCAATAACATTTTTCTTGAAACGAAACAAATTTTATTGGATTATGAAAATAATGTATCAGCCGTATTCGTAATGATATTTTATTGATACAAGATTAATCTTTTTCCATGTAGGTGAGAGATCGCGCGAGAAACCGACCGCACCGTCGAACTAAAACATTCATCGTTTTTAAACTTTTGATTTGTTGAAGTAGAACTTTCCAGAAAACTTCTTTAAATTATTCTGAACAACTTTCTTCTTGGAAGTTGTCGCATGCTCAAAATTCTCTCGACTCCCGAAGTGTTTTTAGATACTCGTGTAGAATTTGGTCAATGTCTCGGAAAAAATGTATATAACTTCTTTTAAAATTACAAATTTAACAAATCTCTCATATAGTCAAACTAAAGATTCCATAATAAGTACCTTCTTGAAATTTCAATGACATAAATATTGAAAACTAACTGATTTAACGCGAGTTAAAATGGACAAAGACTAACACATTTCGTTAAAAAAAACGATTTTTTTGCTAATGTATCAGAAACAACAAAATATATAACTTTCCATAAGAAAAAAAGTTGTGCAATTCAATTTCCTAATCGAAAATGTGTTTAAGAAATTAAAATTCAAAACTTTTTTCACAAGACATCAAGGGCCAACGAATCCGAGCATCAGAAAATTGTAACTGTTTCTTTGATCCCAGGGCCTCCATTTTTGATTATGTTAGTGTTTTTCATCAGAAGTTGGTACGCTTAATAAAGCAAAATTATATTTCAAAAAAGATTAATACATTTTCAAGAATTTTGGGTTATGTTAGCGTCTTACACCGGAAATAAGTATTTTTAGTAAACTAAAAAAAAATCTGATCAAAATTTAATATACATGTGAGTCAAGTCATTCGCATATACCGGAAATTAATTTTAATATACCGTCATGTTGTAAAATTAATATACATGTATATTAAAGTTAGTAAAACAGCGAGTACGTGAAAACAACAAGTTCTTTGATGCCTTCAGATCTTGTCAAATATTAAAAAATTAAGTAATAACCATCAATTCGTCGACTAAATTCCTACTTACAATTAAAGTACGTGCGACGTACGGGTGGAATTTTGTCTAAAATTCGCTGTGAATGTTATAAATTTAACGTGAGTACAGCGTACTTGGGGGTTATAGGTTTCTTAATTATTTTGTTTAATTGAACTTTTCTCTTAAAAAACTGTGTAATTTATATTTATCGAGGACAAAATATTATGTTTGATTATTTATGATTGAAAATTGCTGCCAAAATTGTTTTTAATTTGTGTAAAGTGCAAACATCTGATTTTTCTGATAAATGATCATATGCGGTATATGAAATTTAATAGCATATAGACTCTTAATGGCGATTTCGTATACAGATAGGTTTTAGGTTTAATATACAAACGTATATTAAATGTATATTGAAATTGTAAACATTTTTAATAGATATAGCGGCTTTCACCGGAAATATATATTTCAAATAAGATTACAATTTTGTGAACAATTTAAGGATATGTTAACTTTTTTCACCGGTAATCAGTTATTTTAAACAAAAATAATTAAGTTTCAGGCAAGATTTATAATTTGAAACAATTTTTTGTTATGTTAGTGTTTTTCATCGAAAAATTGTAATTTCGATCAAAATTCCTTATAATTTGAACAAGAATTAGAATCTTTTAAAAATTTTGGATTTTAGACGACGCGTATTTCACCGATCACATGAAATTTTTTACATTCTCATTCTAATGAGAAGGTATTAGTTTTATGTAAAATTTGACATTGTCGGTTTTCATAAAATCTCCACGTTTTGAGACCTCCTTATAGTCAGAAAAAACGATTTTTACTAAGGTGTCTGTCTATCTATCTGTCTGTCTGTAGTCTGTAGTATCGTTTAGGCACGATAACTTTCAAAAGATTGATCTGATTGGATTTTGCTTTAACACAATTTTTTAAGGCCTACAAAGAAAGAACGAGTTCGTTAACCAGCTATTTTCGATGAAAATTCAAAAAGTGAGCACATTTTGAAAATGTTTGAGACCACTTTTTTTAAAGATTTGAAAATTCTATGTACGGTTATTAGTAGTACGCAAAAAGACAAAAAATATCCTAATGACTTTCTAGAGGGTTGCGCCGACAGACCTTTGATCGGTGGCGGCGATTTGAGCAATTTTGATCGGCGGGGGACAGTGCGACGGCGCACTGCCTTCTACGCTTCTCGGCGGCGGCGGAGCGGCGCACAATGAGAATAAGAAAATCACTTTTTTGGTTCAAAATAACGAACAGCCCAGAAATATTGACCGATGTGAACAACAAAAATTTGAAGAAAAATAGCTGATAAGATTTCTAAGAGAGTTGTCTAGCCTGATTTTTAAATTAGGCTTTACATTTTTTCATAAATAAACAAATATGACGAAAAAATGTCAATTTTTACTATTTGGCGTTTCCGGTGCTCGTCAATAACAGGAAAATTATTAAAATTGCCTAAGTCTCATAGAGTGACATTAGTCAATTTTTCTAATTAGAAACTTTATAATAAGTTTAACAAATTTCAAAATTTTTTATTGATCTTGTGATTTTTCTACAAATATGATAAACAAATGCATTATTCGGGCATTTGTCGGCAGAAAAATTAGTTTTTTCCAATGCCTCACTTTCACAATGCCTTTCAGTCGGAAACTTCATGACAATTTCAGCAGCACTCATGATTAGTTTATAAATTTCATGGGGTTTTCAAACAAATTTAATAAACAAATGCAGTAATGAGGCATTTGTTTTCGTTTTCTTCGATTTCAACTTTTTCAATTAGGAACTTTGTGATATATTCAGCAAAATTCATCATTTTTTATCAATTTTATGAATTTTCTAAAACAGATTTATTAGAAACAAAATGTATTAAGGTAAATGTCCCAGTAATCGTGACGGTACCAGCAATCGTGAAACTTGGTTATAGTTTGAATATATTGTTACAAAAATGTGTTAAAAGTAACATTTAATGATAAAACTCAGTTATTTTTAGCATTTTATAATAGTAAATAGAAATTACATACATTCAAATAAAATAAAAAGCAAGAAAATTGGCATCACGATTACTGGGACGTTTACCTTATTGGGACATCTGTCGACGGTATTTTTTTATGTCAGACTTTTTAATTGGCATCTTCATAATAAATTCAGCAACATTATTAATTAGTTGATGAATTTCAGGATTTTTTAAAACAAATTTATTAAAAACAAATGCATTATTGGGGCATCTGTCGACGGAAAAATGATTTTTTTTTATGTCAGACTTTTTAATTGGGATATTCATAACAAAATTCAGCAACATTCATGATTAGTTGATAAATGTCAGGATTTTTTCAAACAAATGCATTAATCCGGCATTTTTCGACAGAAAAATTAGTTTTCTTTAATCTCAATTTTTTAAATTTGAAACTTTATGATAATTTCAGCAAAATTGATAATTTTTTGATCAATTTCATGATTGTTTTAAAACAAATTTATTAAAAACAAATGCATTATTGGGGCATCGGTCGACGGAAAAATTCTTTTTTTTTTATGTCAGACTTTTCAATTGGGAACTTAATGATAATTTTATTAAAACCTATACTTAGTTGATAAATTTTATGATGTTTTAAACGAATTCAACAAGCATATGCATTAGTTTGGTATTTTTGAACGAAAAAGTTTTTTTTTCAATCTCAGTCTTTTCGGTTTAAGTTTCTCAGAATTTTGCATCGACAGATGCCCCAATAATGCGTTTTTTAAATCAAATTTGTTTTGAAAAATCATGAGATTAATCATCAAATTATGAATTTTGCTAAAATGATAATAAGGTTCCTAATTAAAAAATTGATATAAAAAAAACGAATTTTTCTGTCAAGAAATGCCTGATGTAATGCACTCGTGTATAAAATTTGTTTATAATATTAACAATAATAACCTTAAGACGGAATATCTTCATCATTATATTATTTTTATCCCAATTTCTTGCAATAGAACTTGAAAAAACGTAAAATTATGGATAACCGTAGAAAACATTCTTTCAACAAATAATTTATTGATAAGAAATTTTTTTGTTCATTATATAATATTGGAACATCGTTAACTAATGTTACTTCATGAAACTTGTCATTTTTTTCGTCATATTTGTTTATTTATAAAAAAATTTAAGGCCTAATTCAAAAAGCAGGCACAACAACTCTCTTCTAAATCTTATCAGCTTCTCAAAAAATTTGTTTTGTCAAAATCGGCCAAGGAAGGAACAAAAGATCAATTTCCAGCATAAAATGTTCATTTAAATCCGGTACCATGCTTGCTTTTGAAGCAAGTTGGTGACGTGGCGGCGCAACCGTCTAACTTTTTCTGATGAAAAAAAATTACTGGAGTTATAGTGTTTTCAAATTTTTGAAAAACAAACGAAAATGAACATTTTAAGCCGAAAAACGCATGATATGAAAGAAAGTCGAGAGGAGAAAAACGTTGCTTCTTGCACACCCTGCAATATTTTCATAACAACTTTTTGAATTTTTGGAAAAATCAAAAATTCAATTTTCCTGTCAAACTATGCAGGATACGACAGGAGATGAATTAACCAAAACTGTGCACCTAAACAAGATCTACAAATTTGTTATTATTCACTTTTTGATATGATGCGTAGTTTTTGTTTTAGCCATAAAAAACAGTATTGAAAATAGAAAAATCAAATTTTTAGACGGATAACACAAGCTACGAAAAAAATAAGAAAGACAAAATTTGTTCATCTTAAGAAGAGGTACAAATTTATTATTAATCATTTTTTGATAGGATAAACTTTTATTTTCTTTGAAGTCGAACACGAAGTTAAAAAATCTAGAGGAATCGAGCGTAAAGCGCGATGTAAATACGTCGGAGCGCGTAGCGCGAGGCGCATACATAATCGAGCGCGTAGCGTGAGATGCAACAGTCGCGCGCCCTTTTTAGATAGTAAGATAGTTCTCAATATTTTACATTTTTAACTTACCTGAAGTATATCGAAGCTTGAAATAGGAGAAAAAGGTCAAAAAAATTACTTCATGGTAAAAAATAATTATTAAAAAAAAATTATTCAAAGAGTATTTACAATATTTTAACAGTAATAGTTTATCTTAACGTTTTTCATCCATAATCGATTATTTTAAATTTCATTATTTTAAAAATGATTTGCTTAAAAAATATTTATATATTAATTCTGCAGTTAAGATGTAAATTTTCATCAATCATCAAAAATATTATCCTTGGTTTTCTTTTATTTTAGATAAAAGATACAATATGAAATACCCGAATACGAATAGCCGGATTTTTTTCGGTACATGTAGACACTTCCATATTCATGAGGAATTGAGCAATTATTAGGAATTATAAGCAATTTTTTGTTGTTACTATTAATAATAAAAATCATAAATATAAGCTCCTTTAGGTTTTTTCTTCTATCCTTCGGTGTATCACGGGTTGCATACTTGTTATAATGTTATCATAATACATATTACGCAAAATTTAATTTGAAGACTAGAATAAAATTAAGTGAGACAAATTAACTCGATAAATTAGTTCAATCAAATTAATTAAGAATTGGAATATATTCCATTCAATATAATGAATTATATTATTATTTGATTGAATTATTTCCTTATGGTAATGTGAAGCTGTACCGATTCCTGCCATACCGACTTTTTTTGGGAACTACCTACATCTACGGGAAATGAGTTATCGACTTAAAAATTTCGAAAATTACACAAAAGGCACTAATGTCCCAGTGGGTACAAACGTTAAAGAACATATGTAACTAGAACGGCTCAAAAACTTCCTAAGTCGGTCCAAATAACGTTCCTTAAACATACAATGTTCTAGAGACGTTTTAAGGACGTATTTGGAACATGAAACGTTTTCAGAACATATTATTTGGTGTGACTCAGGACAGTTTTTGGAACGTTCAAATAATGTCTTTTGACTTCTACATCCAAGAAACGTTTTTGGGACGATCCAATTACGTTCTTAAATTTCGTGCCCACTGGGGTACGTTTTGTGTAGTCCTAAAATTTAGGATTACAAAAAAATGTATTTTTCAAAAATTTCAATGTTTTCCTAAAATTTAAATAAAGTATGAAATAACAAATATTTACCAATGTTCTTAGGCTTTCTCTAAAGAAAAATTTCTATTGAATCGTACAAACATCCCAGTGTGCACGAAATTTAAGAACGTAATTGGAAAGTGCTAAAAACGTTTCTTAGACGTGCAAGTCAAAAGACGTTATTTGAACGTTCTGAAAACGTTTCGTGTTCCAAATATATCCTTGAAACGTCTCTGAAACATTGTATGTTTAAGGAACGTTATTTGGACTGACTTAAGACATTTTTGAGCCGTTATAATGATGTTCTTTAACGTTTGTGCCCACTGGGTTGTGAGCATAAATAATTGAAGGGCCGGATAATACAACTCGCCGAGCGCTCGAAATGACGTAAAACTATTGTCCAACTTGATAAAAAATGGAAATCGCAAATTTCCATTAACAAAAAATATTACTCGACGCGGCTTGTCAAGGTGCATCTTTTTTCTATCACGCATTTTTTTGCAAAATAACTAGTTTTGAAAATAAAAATTGAAAACTAATTTTTTTTCGCCCGAATAAACGCAATAAAATCAACGTTTAATAAAACTCAAACTGCGGTTTCTCGGAAACTAATTGACCAAATCACTTGAAATTCAAACTGCAAGTTCATGACTCTTTATAGAAGCTAATGATATGAATAAAAATATTGTAGCTATCTATGGTTTAATATTTTCGATCGATGTATCGATCGGCCCGGAAAACCGCGTTTTTCACATTTCACGTAGCGAGGAAGTTTTTCATTTCACGAGTCTCGCCAAAAAGAAACATATCTCCATGGTCGTCAACATTTAGCCAAGTTTTGGGCTAAATTTGACATCGATCCGATGAAAATGGTAGGAGCTACGGATTTTTAAAGAAAAGCGTCAGCGCACGAGGCCGGAGAATCCTGACGCTTGCGGCATTTGCCTAACGTGAAAGCTTTGCGGACACGTGATCTGTTAATTGTAGCACATAATTATTGTTGACAATTGATTCAACGATATTTCCACCCATTTTCAAGCATTTTGCGAACTATTATACCCGAAAATTCATTTCTGCAATCCGCAAATTGTCGATTCAAAAGTCGCGTTGGCTCGCGTGCTCCGATAAACAATTGAAAGGCGTCCACAGCTTTTCTTTTGTTTTTCACTACGCTGTTGCTTTTTCACAATATATCGCGTAGTATATTTTGATGATATGTTAAAACACGTTGAGAAATGTCGGGCGTGAAAACTGATTAAAACAGAGGTCGGAAACGATCAAGAAATAATGATTCTTGGGCTCAAAACGGCAGGAAAAAATCTAGAAATTTGGTATGTATCATTTTTATAATACGGAGAGAAAACGCGGAAAGCAAATTACCGAAATCTTTGGTGTGCGTGGAATAACCATAAAGATAAGGTTTTTTCTATTATTATATGACACAGTAAACACTAGGGTGGTCCAAATTTATACCTGTAAAAATTCGAGTTTCGATTTTTTGTGATAGCCCCCCCCCCCATTTTTTAGTTTTCCGGAAAAAGAAATTCATTCTTTTTTGTTAACATGGGGTTTTAAATGGGAAAAGCTCGATTTTCAAAAAAATGGAAAAAAGAAGTACTTGTTATAAACTTTTTGTGAATTAAAGTATAGTCCTCTTGAGGAGTATTCAAGGAATAATTTCCATCCAATAACTTTAAATTTTGACACTCAAAATCCTCTTTTATTGTGCCCCGAAAATGCCCTAAAAAAATTCAAAATATTAGTTTTCTATCAAATTCATGCTAAAAATGGTATTTTTTGAAATTTTTTCAACATGAATTATTTTTAATAGATAAGTGACGAGTTTTGAAGTATATTTTGAATAATTTTAAATAATTTCAATTGTTTGAATAATTATTATTTGTTTAAACAATTTTTTTTCCTGTGAATCGTGAAAACTTATTATCTTTCGGAATAAATTATAAAAAAGCTGATGAATGTCAAGGGTTGTAGTTCTTGTTTAACATATTTGCTAATTATTTAAATAATTTTCAATTGTTTAAACAATTTTTTCTTCCAAAAATCGTAAAAATTTATTATTTTCTGGGAATAATTACACAATCAAAGAATGTTGAGTGCAATATATTTTTAAAGGATATTTGGTGATTATTAAAACCATTTTTATTTGTTCAAGTAATGTTTCCCCCTGTAAAGCGAGAACTGGTTGAATAATTACTAAATAAGTTAAAATTTAAAATCGGTTAAGAATTGTAGGCTGTAGGTGATTTCAAATAGTGAATTCTCGATTCAGCCCACTGTGCGTCGGGATTCTCCGGCCTCGTGCGCTGACGCTTTTCTTTAAAAATCCGTAGCTCCTACCATTTTCATCGGATCGATGTCAAATTTGGCCCAAAACTTGGCCAAATGTTGACGACCATGGAGATATGTTTCTTTTTGGCGAGACTCGTGAAATGAAAAACTTCCTCGCTACGTGAAATGTGAAAAACGCGGTTTTCCGGGCCGATCGATACATCGATCGAAAATATTAAGCCATAGATCGCTACGATATTTTTATTCATATCATTGGCTTCTGTGAAGATTCGTGAACTTGCATTTTGAATTTCAAGTGATTTGGTCAATTAGTTTCCGAGAAACCGCAGTTTGAGTTTTATTAAACATTGATTTTATTGCGTTTATTCGGGCGAAAAAAAATTAGTTTTCAATTTTTATTTTCAAAACTAGTTATTTTGCAAAAAAATGCCTAATAGAAAAAAGATGCGCCTTGACAAGCCGCGTCGAGTCATATTTCTTGTTAATGGAAATTTGCGATTTCCATTTTTTGTCAAGTTGGACAATAGTTTTACGTCATTTCGAGCGCTCGGCGAGTTATATTATCCGACCCTTCAATTGTGCATTTTTTTGGAATGATGGTGTCGGCGGCGCGTCGTGCACAGATGGATGGGTCCTAAAAGAAAGTACACTCATGGTGACGGATAGAATCTGGGTAACTCGCGCTGACAAACAATACAAAAATATTTATAAATTATAATTATCGATCTAAATAACATCCGAATGTATTACTTCACTTGAGGTTTGGTTTTTTATAATCCATGCGAATGAATGACAGTGAAACTGGCGCCACGGTGGAGGGCAGAACTATTTTAGCCGGGTTACTTACTTTCATCACGGAAACCATTTGCAAAAACGAATTGCGTAAATTTTTCATTTATTAATTAATACGCTTCAAATGAATCAATAGAAAAATTGAAGCGTTTTTATCACAGCTTTCAACACGCTCCAACAGTTTCTGACGGTAACTCAAAATCCGAAAAAATGAAGTTACGTAGTTTCTTTACCCGCTACTGGGAGTTGCGTAGATTCTGTTTGTCAGCGCGAGTTACGCAGATTCTATCCGTCACCGTGAGTTGCGTACTTTCTTTTAGGACCCATCGAGTTAGGTTTGTGCAAAGTTGCTCCGTGCACAGTTGTACCCCTTCAATTACATATTTGTTTCGTGTAGCAGAAAGTCCAAAGAAGAAATATTCACAAGTAGACTATTATATTAATTCAAATAATAATTCTTAAAATACATTAAAATTCAATCCTCTGACATTTCTTGAAATTTTCTTGAACGTTGGTAATATCTGGCGTATGCTCTCTCTTCTATCCCTGCATCGCACCAATCAGGTTACTTACAAGCTTTGTACGGAAGACATACTGTGAATATACAGGTAGAACCTGGAAATAAAGATCTTTTGTTATTTATTAACAGTGTGTTAAACTATTGTTCAAAAGTATGCTCAAATGGTGCTAATATTTTAATTCACTAGCATTATTTACCGCGCGCTACTTGCGCATGCATTTTTTCGATTTGAGGGAAGAAATTATTATTAATATAAAATTAATATTTTGTGTAACTATTCATTTGTTAGAAGTTTGCGAACGCCTGAATTCAAGGTAAAATTAGATTCTCAGATCTGAGAACAAGGAAATAAGGATTGATCTTCTCAAATTTCAAATTATTTTGATTTAAACAAATGGCCTTGAAATCTTTTAATTGATTCTTTGACAATGTTGGAAATCTCTTGAAATGTTTTGAAATCTTTAAAAATATAAATTCTGCTTCAAATTTTTCAAACTTTTTCAAAACTTTAGATTATTTATGAGTCTTTTAAAAACTTCGAAATATCTCTTAAACTCACTCGATTTTTTCCAAACATTTTCAATCTTGCAAAATTAACCAACTTTGCTTCAAAAGCTTTTATATTCTTTTTAGAAATTTTAGATTATCGCTTGAAATGATTTGAAACCTTTTTCGATTTTCTCTTAGAATCAGTTTTTCAAAATAAGAAATCATCTGAAATTCTGCCAGGAATCTTAAGAGAATTTTTCTATCCTATTGATATCTTTTGAAATTCTTTACAGTTTCTATTTTTTGTTTGAAATCTTCAAAAATCTATACATTTTGTTCAGAATTTTTTGAAATGTTTTCAAGATTCAAATGATTTTTGAATCGTTTCAAAACTGTGTAGAAATTTACCAAGTGAGCCCACGATTTTTCATGTTGGAAGGAAAATTAAAACTAAGTATTGGAAAATAATCTACTCATCAGTATTAGAGCACGTTATAAAATTTTGTAAAAAAAATGCATTGGTTTATTTATAATGTGCTATTGAACATTTCTGCATCTATTCAGGAAAAAGTAATGAAAATTTCAGGGAATGGTGAAAAATAAATGAATTTAACTATAATATTCTGAAAAAGGTGCTATTCATTATTGTTGCTAATTTATATCATTTTTTAATAAACAAATGCCAATTTTACCCTGTTCTACTCACGATATTTGAAATTTTTTTTAAGTAGTGGGAAGCCTGAATGGTTAAGATCCAGAAACCGTTTCAACTTTTTTGTGCTCGCATTGTTCAGCGCCGCGAGCCGCGTGCCGCGGTAACCGCACAAGAGGCGCGTTGACAGGCTTGTGCTCGCACCCTTTATGCAAGTTCGAACCTATCAACTATTAGGCGACGGAGATTCGCAACAAAAAGTTCCACTTTTTCTGTCGCATACGGTTCGGATAGCGTTGACGAACACATTGTTATCGTTAAAAAAAAAATCTTTTTCTTGTAACGGATAAATGGAATGCAGTATTCGAGAAACTCATTGGATTACATGTTTGCAATACTTGTCGACGTTCGATTTTCAAGAAAAAAGATGACTTGGACTTTATGGTTTGTTTTCCTGAACATAAAAAACAAAATGAAAATGTTTTTGAAGAAACTGAAGAGGAAAATGATCCTGAGCAAGAAGAAAAAAGTGATCCAACGTTCCGATGTGATAATTTCGATGAGATGGTGAAAATTGAAAAAATTAACAATATACTTCGTGAATCTGGAGAACCATTAATAGAAAAAAATAACGTTTTTCACAACTTACGGGTAAAGACAAGGAAAAGTTAAGTGCAGCTTTGAATTAAGTGACAACTTACAAAAACTGTGTTGTTGACAATAATGACTCCGAAACTTCGTATGCATACGTGACATAAAAGTGGCTTTGTCTCAGCAGCCTTATCGATCGGAAATAATACAAATTTTGACGACACTCCCATCACATTGGACCGTCGCGAAAATGAGAAGAGAATTTGTAGTGTCTCGCCGAATCGCATCAAAAGCCAAAAAAATGAACGAATCTGGATATGGACATCGACCAAAGAAAAAAGCTGGGCGTAATTTTCGGAACACTACTGTAAGTGCAGTGAATAATTATTATCTTGCTGATGATAACAGGAATTAAGGATTATATATCAATTGTAAAAGACGGGACATGTAGTCAAGAGCAAAAAAGCGAGCAAAAAAGGTTACTTCTCTTCAGTGTCGTCGATTTGTATAAGCTTTATAAGGAAAAGTTTCCTGAAATACTGATATCTCTGTCAAAATTCAGGCAGCTAAGGCCTCGAGAATGTATTTTAGCTGGTAAAAGCGGTACCCACAGCGTGTGCGTATGTAAAATCCATCAAAATATAAAATTGAAAATACACGGCCTAAGAAAAGCACTGAAAATGAAAGGAGTCGACTTCACCGACACATGTCATGATTTTATCAAGAATTCAGTTTGTGAAAATGCTATGAACCAGTCGATGATTAAAAGATTGTCTGTAGACTGTTCTCAAATGACACCGTTTCTGTTGAAAATGTAACCTCGGTGCAAAATAAGAAAAATTGAATTTGATGGTTCGTATATTTGAGGGTGAATTCATTGTATGCTATACATGGCTTAGATGTAAAATAAGAATTTCTGATATTTTCATAATTCTGATGAACGGTATATAGGCGAAATATTCCGTGCCTTCATGGAATGCTGAGATGCCCTTGTGGCGCACGTCTCTCGAGCGGGTATTGCGGCACGCGGCTCGCGGCGCTAAACAATATTATTCATCATTAACCCAAAGAGCAAGCACAAAAAAGTTGCAACGGATTCTTGATCTCAAGCGTTCAGGCTTTCCATTACTTTAAAAAATTTTCAAATATCATGTGAAGAACAGGGTTACATCGCCATTTGTTTATTAAAAAATGATGTAAATTAATAACGATAATAAATAGAACCTTTTTCAGAATTTGATTGTTGAATGCATCTATTTTTCACCCTTCCCTGAAATTTGTATTAATTTTTATGAATAGTTTACGAAATGATATTTTGTTAATCAAACGATGCAGAAATGTTTAATCGCACATTGTAAATAAACAAATGCATTTTTCTAAAAAAAAATTTATAACGTGCTCTAATACTAATGAGTAGATTATTTTCCAATACTTAGTGTTAATTTCTGTTCCATCATCAAAAATCGTAGGCTCACTTGAGAAATTTTTACTCAACTGCTAAATATCTACTAAACACACTTTGATTTTAACCCGATTCGGTTATCGTGGGTCGTTTCAGACCCAAGGCATTTTTCTTTTTTCTCATTACTCAGAATCCGTGTATCCCAATAATACCAATCCCCACCCTAAACAAACTTCTGGACTAGACTAGAGGACCCTTTTTGCTGAATCGCGTTTCCTCAGCGATAGCCTGGCCTTCGCAGTGAGCAGATGAAGTTCGCGTTGGGTCCGAAACGACCCACGATAACTTTAACTTTAGTGCAAACTCGTTTTGAGCGTTAATGTAAGTTTTGGAATTTTTATGAAGTTTCTGAGTATTGTCGAAAGATTCTTCTTTTTTTGAGTCATATATTGATTCTTCATCTCTTATAGCATGGCGCAGGGTACATCCACTGAATTCTCAAGAATTCTCCGTCCACGTACGGAACGAGCCAACGAGTAATTCTAAGATGATGGAATTAAAAGCGTGAACATATTGTTTTTTTTTCATCATGGATATGTTTAATTTCCTACAAAAATAAAATTTGTATACTTCGAAATATGTGGGCGTCCGCATGAAAAGTGTCCTCATGGCTGGTTCTAGTTTAGAAGATATTAGCGTTTTTCTAAGTTGAGGTCAAAATGATCATTTTTGAGTTTGAGTTGGGGATGATACTGGAACCTAAAGTGAATTTGGGACTATACTCGTATCCAGATAGTAAACCAAATTAGGCATATCTCATGTTTAAAGACTAAATATAACATAACTGCTTATGGCACTCGCCTAGTTTAGATGCGTTTTCGTGCAGACCCCCACATATAACGAGTTATTTCTTGAAACTTCAAATTTCCTCTTTCGAAAAAGGCGCTAATTGACACCACAAGCCTAAGCATTTCTTTTGTTTTCATCAAGTTCGTGATTTTTCCACGCTCTTTGAACTTTACAAAGCTATTTGAAAAATTCAAATATCTCAATTCGTTGAAAAGTTATGAGATTTTTAGTAAATGTCTGCATTTTTGGAAGTTGGGTATGTTTATCACTAAAAATAAAATATTTGTGCAAATTTTATTGCAATATTTATAATGTGCCCTTGAAGGAGAAGTGTTCAAGAGTGTACAGGCTATTTTGAAAACGGCCAAAGACAGAAATAAACGACCAGAACAATGTAGTTTCGGTCGTTTTCAGTCGTTCTGACTGGTAGTTTTCAAAAGGGCTGACTCAAAACTGTTCTTTGGAGTAATCGAACTGTATAAGACGCATAGTAGAAAACAAGACTTCTTTGGGACAAAAATCCGCCGACTTCTCAAATCTCGATCGAACAAAGTATTTTTTTTCAAAACTGAGAAAGGAGAAAGGAAGAAACATCAAAAATGCAATTGTTTATATTTGTACTATCTACAAACACCCGCCCCCTTTGAAACGTTAGAGTAACAATATAAAATGACCCTCCCCCACATAAGAATTGAGTTTGAATTCCAAATAAATTCAAATGAATTGCAAATATATTTGTACCTTTTAGTATTTCAAAACATTCTACATTGATAACAATTTTTTTTCTAAAATATGATACTATGATGGCAAAAGTAAACAATCTTTACTGCATAAACAAGTACTGTTGATTATTGGAACAATATTCACTTAAAAAATCAGTTTGTCAGTAGCCAAAATATACGTTTGTTTATAAAAATTGGTTTAATAATTAACTGTTCTTGTCCTATGGAAAAATATGATGGCAAAGAATAATTGGCAATGCATTTTTAGTTAGTTCCACTAAAAATTTGGGCCTGTTTGTGGAATATTAGTGAAAAATTGAATTTGTTCATGAATATTGTTTGAGTAACTAACAATTGTTGATTTGAAAAAAATGGCAGCAAGGATTCATTAGCAAGACATTTTCAGGTAATAATGCAAACATGAAATTTAGCCTATTCATTGTGACATAAGAAAACTGTGTATTTGTTTATAAAAATTGTTTAAATAATTTTCAAGCAGCAGCAGCTAGTCTTCACTTATCATAATTGGAAATTAAATACTCTTATATTTTATTCAAAAATTGTGACTTTCAAGCAGCTAATCATTGCAAAAGACTTTTGTCCACAAAAAGTGACCAACGTAAAACCAACGTAATATGTGGACTAGGGTGGCTGGAAAACACTTTTTTTTTCTCTAGAGGGCGATGATCCCCCCATTTTGTTCCAAATCCGAAAAAAGAAAATGCCTTTTTTTGTTTTTTCGATTTTAATTCCATTTGTTTAAATAATTAAGAATTAATTTAGCAATGTTAATAAATATTCAACTTGACCAATATAAATAATTTTAGGTGAAAAAAAGACGAGAATACAGTGCCCAAAAGGTCGTTTTTATGGAGAATTAATATTTTTGGTTTTAAGGGTAGTTTTCAGGGACTCGCGAGGGTGTGTTAGGGGCCATTCAATTATTACGTAACGGTCCCGAGAGGGAGGGGGGGGGGGGGTATAAAACTACACGATCTAACCTCGGGGGGAGGGGGAGTTAAAACCATAAATTTGCAATGTCACATATAATTAATCAATAAATAAAGTAGTGTGTTATTGGATTATTATTGAATAATAATATTTAGTCATGCTGTAAAAACCCGTGGAATATTACTCCACATATATTCAATTTTACGTTTCTAACATTATGCTTGGGAATAAATGATAATTAACCTTCAAAATTTAAAAATCGTGATCAGTTGTAATATCTTTCGGAAAACTGAAGAAAACTGCACAATTGTCTCCTGAAATAAAAGAAAATGATGTTAATGAAGTTAATTCCTTTAATTTCTTTGTTTCAATAATTATAAGCTGTAATAATAATTAACGCTTATGATTGATACATATCAGTATAGGTCAATATTTAAGATTTGCCTAATTTCATTTAAAATTCTGAATACACCAGACTCTTAGCAGTAAACTGAAGTCGGAATCAGAAGTACGCGACCCTCACTTTGATCCGCGAATTGCAGCCGACAGCATCTGAACGACGAGAACCGTTTGCAAGTTTAATTTTTTACCCACAATTCTGACATCGAAGAAGCATTCTCGGGTGTCGCTGTAGATCTCAAGACCCACGACTTGACGATGGTGAAAATAAATTTGGTGAAATACGTCGCAAAACGGTGCATGAACTAGAGGAAATTGACAGGTCTTATGTGTATGAAGACCATAAAACTCTTTTTGTAAACAGTCGACATTCGACAAGCTACACTCAGAGAAATTTCCTCTAAACGATAAAGTCGGTTCTCTAATCATTAAAGTAGAATAATTTAAAAGCAGAATCGTTTCACTCTTAAACGATATAGTTCAACGCTAAAATGATGTCGACTAAATCATAGAGTCAAGCAATTTTATCTTCCGAAAACGATTATGTTAAGTTAATTATTTTACGATGAAATTACGTCCTATATTAACCGTTAAACTAGGCCTCCTACGCGCTAAAGTAGAATCGCTTACCGTTGGAACGATTCTTGGTTAAACGCTTACGATGATAGTGATATACCTATAAAACAAATTTCAAGTCGGATTTAACCAACACCTTTAAGGGAATTTATCAGAATGGGTTTACGGAAACAAGTTTCAGGCTTGAATATTTTTTTCTAATTTTTTGCATACGTTATCTAAATAGTATTCTCTTTTGTCAGTTATAGCCGGTTTTTCGAAAAATTGTTACTATTTAGTTTATTAATCGAAAACGTCAGTGAATAGCAGTGACGCTCAGTGTTAGCTGTCTCTGAGTTTTCGCTTCGTGGCCGTGGATACACAGGAGTAAGCGAGATGACCGAGAGTGGTATTCGCCTTCTCTTTCCAATCTATGTATCCCCTCCACATCTAACTTATATTTACTTCCTCTCCTATTTACAATCTTTCCTTTTCGTTCCTCTTCATCCTTCCTTCTCTTCTTCTTCATCTTACCCAACACCCCCTTCACTTACGCTACTGCCCTTTTGTACCCCTTTTCATGCATTATTACCTCCACGCGTATCCCACTCCTTTTCACTTCCTCACACTACTCCAATCAGGGCTCAACCCTTGTATCTCCCTTCCCGCACAATTCACACATCCTCTTCTGCCTAGAAAGCCAAAACCCATCAAAACCCTCCATGCACCCAGATCTCATTCGCGCTGTAAGCTCCTGACTTCCTTCATCTCCTTCCTCACACAAATATTGCGCTCTCTCCCTTTGGATAATCCACCCGTAGTTCCCGGCAAACCTTGATCCCTCCCTCGCCCCCTCCTCGTGCACCCTTCTCACTTCATCCATCTGCAGTCCATTCGTTCCAAAATACCTTTCTCTCTCAACTTTCATCTTTCCGCCCCTCTCTTGTTCTCCTTCTACCTCCAACACTCCCTTACCAGCTTACTTTCCCCCTCTTTCAAAAATTTCTCCTCATATTTACACGCTCGACTCCCCGTTATAATCCCTAAACTCGTTCTCCCTGTCTTCCTCCTGACAATATAATTAGGCGTATTCCTTGCCAACCACAGTGTCCACTTTACATACCTCTTCTGTATCCTTTTACCTCCTCACTTCTCTTCCACCCCCACACCTCCAGTCCATGAAATGATACACTCATTACTTGTGATTCAAACAATTTAATTCTTCATCTAAAATCATCGACGATTAACTTCTTTCCTAACCCCCACACCTGCCTCATCACCACATTTGCCCTTCTCACTCTTTCATTTATATGACCATCCACTCCCCCATTCCTCCGAAACAGGAAGCTTGGGTACACAAACTCTTTTACCTCCTGCACCGCCTTTCTCTGCCACTTCCACTCACCTCCCTTTATGCCTTCCACTTTCTTTCCTGACCTCTTTATCATCATCTTTAAGGCCTTCATGCTTTTTGCCAGCAACACTATATCATATGCATACGCGAGTAAGCATATTCTGATCCCTTCTACTCTAATTCCGCCAACCACTTCAGCCTCTAGCTTACATTCCATATCCGTGATTAAAATCGCAAAAAAGCGTTGATCTAACTAAGCGGACACCCTTTCCTCAACCCTCTATCCATGCAGAAACCCTTCGAAATTACCTCTCCTCCTCTCACCCTATCTTGAATCCTTTCATATACCTTCCTCACCCTCTCGATCAGGCGTCTCTCCACTCCCCTCTCCTCCATCGCCTCCTATAACCTCCACTTATCCATCGAAGGCAACGCGCATTCAGGATCCACAAAAAACGCGTACACTTTCGTCCCCTTCTTCTCTAATTCCCTATCCACTACGTGCTACAAGACGTGATCATTGTAGATAGTGCCGCTGCCTTCCGTGAAGCCCACCTGCGTCTACGGCAATATTCCGTTCCCCTCAACATTCTTCCGCAACATATCCGCCAACACAATCGCTTATAATTTGTACGCCGTATTCATTAGCGTAATACCTCTATAATAAATTTTCCTACCTATCCCTTTACCCTATCTTATACAGTGGTACGATAAACCCTTCCCTCCACCCTCTATGGGAATATATCCCCCTCCATACTTTCTTCACTACCCCCTTCAACCTCTCTCTAACCTCTTGCACTGTTAGAAATATCTGGTTGAATTTTCAACCACATGTGGTTGAAGTTTTATACAATTACCGTTGTTGAAATTTCAACCATGCAGTGGTTGAAATTTCAACCACCCAGTTGAAATTTCAACAACATGTAATTGAAATTTCAGTAACGAGAAAAAATTTTTATTTGGTACAGATAGTGAATTTCAAAGCAATTTTAATTTTTCAAAAATCTGGAATGAAACCCATAAAGATTCGTGGAAAATATTTTGCTTTGAAATTCACTAACTGTACCGAAAGAATTCTGATAAGGAATCAGTGAGTTATTTCGTACGTTTGTGTCGTGTGATTCATGAGATTAACAAAATGCATGTAATATTTAGGAAAATAAGCAGCTTTAAAGAAGACAAAAAAAGGTACGTTGGAATCTCGGAAGAATTATATTACCATATTGTGTTGCGCGCCCAATTAGACAAACTTTTCAACATTCGTTTTTGTAAACATAACCTAAAAAAACATACAGCAGTTAGTATCGATATTGTGAATAAAATGTTCCCATTATGATAATATTATTCCAGCGTACCTTTTGTTTTTCTTCTCTAAAGCTGCTTCTTTTCCTGAATATTATGTCCTTTATTAATATTATTGATCTCACTACACAAACGTACGGAATAACTCCTCGCGGGACTCTTCCTCCTTGGGGTCTGGCCTCGCGGGAAGTATGAGGGGGCATTGTGTAGTTGAATTTTCAACTACATTTAAATGAATTTTATTTCAACTCCGTGGATGAACGAGATTTCAACTACAGAAGTGGTTGAAAAGCGGTTGAATTTTCAACATATTTCTAACAGTGTGTGTAATAACCAGCCACGCTTTGTTCCCTACACCGTTCAGTCCTGCTGCCTTAGACCTTCTCAACTTCCTTATATCCTTCTTCTACTCCTCTTATCTCTCCCGTGAATCTGAGCCATCAAACGATTCTTTAAAAAACTCTGGCTGTCCGGATGTGTGTGATAGTGTGTCTGTAGATTTTGAGATTTTTGGCACGATAACTTCCGAAAGAATTGACATACATATTGGATTGGGCTTTGATATACTCTTCAAGTGTCCTAATGTGAAGGCCAGGTTAGTTAGCCAGCCATTTCAAATGAAAATTCAAAAAGTGAGCGCATTTTAAAAAGTTTTTTGAACACCTTTTTTTTAATTAAAAAATTATATGTATGATTATTCGTAGTACTCAAAAAGACGAAAAATGTATCCTAATGAAGTTTGTATTAAACAAAAATTACTGGAGTTATAGCATTTACAAAATTCCAAAAAACAAACGAAAATGAACATTTTAAGCGAAACAACGCACGATATAAAAAAATGTCGAATCACACGGGACATGTCAATTTTCTAACTTTTTTTCTCCATTTCGGGACGTATTTTGCAAACTTTAGGTTCACCATCATCAAGTCGTGGGTCTTCGAATATGTGATGACTTCTGAGAATGCTTCTACGTGGATGGATCGAATATAAACCGGAATTTCTTTCGAACTGTCACATAAGCGAGCGTACCGACTTATTAGGAGCAATCGGAGGCTGAAGCGGGGTTATTTCGGACTTGTTCGGTTTACGTAGGCCTCTCATTTCTCTTTCGTTCAGTAGCTTGGACGATGCGGGTGAAAGAAGTCCCAGTGTCTGTGGCGCAACGCATCATGATACATTTTCCGAGTAAAGAAGGCATAAGGCCCAATGAAATTGTGCGTAGATTGAAGCAGCAGCTTGGTACTGAAACATTGTCGAAGACGTTTGCGTGATTTAAAAAATTTATAGAGATGCGTGAAAACTTACAGAACACGCCTTATGTACCGCGGTCCAGAAAGAGCGTCACGTTTTGGGTGAAAAATGGGTACTCGGAACGATCTTCTTGGATCACAAAGGGGTCGTGCTTGTTGATTTTCTTCGTGGAAGGAAGACGGTAAAGGCTGAGTGATATTGTAGGCTTTTGGACAACGCTGATGCAACCTACAAGTCCAAAAGACGGGGCATCTACATCCGCAGTACGCTCGGCCTCATACTGCCACTCTAACGAAAGAAAAACTGTAAAAACTACACTGGCTTTTCGAACATCCTGCTTATATCCCTGATCTCTCACCCTGTAACTACCATTTGTTTGGATCACTGAAATAGGCGTTGGGAGATCATCGTTTTGACTCCGTTGAGGAGGTAGAGCATTGCGTGCGTTAATGGCTTCAGACCCAACAACCTTTGTTCTGCGACACTGAAATTCAGAAGCTACCATTTCAATGAAAAAGGGCATTAATTGTAGTGTGATGTATGCAGAAGAATCATAATTTTGTACTTCATAAAAATTGTCATGTAATAAAAATTTGTAAAGAAATTCCGGTTTATATTTGATCGACCCAAGTATGATTCAGAATTGTGAGTAAAAAAATAAATTTGTGAACGGTTCTCTCCGTTCAAATACTGTTGCCTGCTCTCCACAGATTTCTCTCTTTCCTTTCATTTTTCCAAATTTTATTGGTTCGAGGATTTCGCAAAACCCCGGATGTTCCACAACTTATCTTTCTATCGTTCTCGAATACTGAGAAAAAATATGTATATTGAGTCAGTGCCATACCTATCAAGAAACAAATTCAAAGTCGGATTTAGTCAACACCCTTAATAGAACCCTGTACGAAAATCTAATTATATTTTGTGTTGAGAGTTTATTCTCTGTGGTTGAAAAGACTACGATTAAATTCTGGGTTCAAAAATTAATCTTTTTATTTTCTCAATTTTTGAAAATGTTTGAGACTTTTTTTTCAAGATTTGAAAATTCTGTGTGCAATTATTAGAAGTACTCAAAAAGACGAACAAAACATCCTAATAACTTTTTCTGATAAAAAAATACTGGAGTTATAGCATTTTAAAAATTTCAAAAAACAAACAATGAACATTTTATGCCATAAAAAAGCACGATATAAAAAAGTTAAGAGAAGAAAACGTTGCTTTTGGAACACCCTACAATATTTTCCTAACAACTTTTTGAATTTTTTGAAAAATCAAAAACTCAAATTCTGATTGCACAAAAAAATAATGAAAAACCATAATTCCATTTTGATGTCAAACTATGCAAGATACGACAAAAGATGAATCAACCAAAATTGTGCAGCTGAAAAAGATCTACAAATTTGTTATTATTCACTTTTTGATATGACGCGTAGTTTTTGTTTTATTTGTAAAAACAGCATTGATAATAGAAAAATTACATTTTTAAACGAATAACACAAGCTACGTAAAAAATGAGTAGATGAAATTTGTTCACCCCGAAAAATGTACAAATTTGTTGAAATCATTGTTTTTTAGGATGTGTAGTTTTTGTTTTATTCGTAAAAATAACATTGCCAGTAAAAAATCAAATTTTTGGAAAAACGATGCAAGGTACGAAAACAGATAAATGAACATAAATTGTGCATTCGAACAAGAATTACAAATTTGTAATCTATTTTTGTTGTAAGAATACATCCAAAATGAAATGTATATATATACATATGTACATACAAATATATATATATATATATATATATACTGGAATGCGCAGATGACATAGTGTTGACGGCAGAGGCTGAGGAAGGGATGGCGGGCTTAATTACAGTTTTAGAGAAATACTTAGATGAGAAAAAGTTGAATTTAAATGTAGAAAAGACAAAGGTAATGAGGTTTAGAAAAGAAGGGAGGAGAAAGAAAGAATGGGTAGGGAGATGAAAGGAAAAAAATTAAAAGAACTAAAAGAGTTTAAGTATTTGGGATATACCTTGCAAACAAATGGAGATCGTAGAGCTTATATAAGGGAGAGGATAAAAGAAGCAGCAGGGGTAATGGAACAGATATGAGGAATAGGAAAAAAGAGGTTTAAAAAAATTGGAGAAGGAGAATGTGGTTATTTGATACGCTGATGTGGCCGGTATTAGGTTATGGAGTAGACACATGGGGATGAGAAGAAAGGAAAGAGATTAAGTTTAGAAGAAAGGTATATCAGGTGGACGCTAGGGGTAGACTGGAGGACGCCGGGATATATGGTGAGAGAACAAGCGGAAAGGGATAAATTGAGTACTAGAGCGGGAAAGAGGGCATGGAATTTTGAGACGAAGCTGAAGGAAGGAAAGGAAGGGGAGTTAGCGAGAGAGTGTTTTTTGGAGGTACCAAAGTATTCAGAAAAGGGATGGGGAGAGAAAGGGTGAACCAGAATAGCAAGATTTGGATTGGGAAAGGAGGTAAGAGCAGGTATGTATTGGAAAAGAAAGAGAATAGAAAGTGCAGAATCTGGGAATGAGAAGAGGAAACATGGAAGCATGTATGGGAAGGATGTAGGAGAGGAATAAAAGATAAAGGAAGCTGGCAAGAGAATGTGGTGATAATTCTAGGGAGGATGGTTTGGGGGAAAAGTGGATGAAGGAGTAAGAAGGTGCTAGGGGAGCGAATGAGAACAAATTTATGCATAAAAGTGGCAAAATGGAGGTACGAAAGAAGTGAAAGGAAAAGAAAACGGAAGTCGCTTAAATTAGAAGCGTAAAGATTTATAAGTAATGGTTATGTAATAGCATGAGTAGATCAAGATGCGTTTGCGTTAACTCTCTCTCTCTCTCTCTCTCTCTCGCTCGGTTGCATTCTTGCTTTCAATCACTCGTTCGCTAACACGTCCCAAATTGCTCTTTCATCAAAAATAGCAGTATGGATCTAGATATAAGATTTTCTGTAAATAGGTGTAAATAACGGTAAATAGTAAGGATAAGATTATATAAAATAGGTAGACGAAACTATTGTAAGAAATTTAAGTCATGTAAACCCTTAGGGGACACATTATGAATACAGAAGAACTAGAAAATCTTCTTCGATTGAAAATTTAACTCTTGTTGAAAACTAGTACAGTGAAGACTTGCCTATTTCAAGGTCTTAAAAATGTAACGATTCGAGAATTTCAAGGCTGAAGGGTCACCCACCTCTACCGCGAGACGTCAGGTTATTTTTGTCAAGCTACGTTCATTGGCTGACCCGGCCTTGTATCGATGCGCGCGCTGTAAGCAACTTTTTCAACTGCGCATGTACTAAAGGGCGCGAGTCTATTCGAAATCAATAAATACTATCAATGATTTTATTGCAATATTACAAGTTTATACTTTGTCAGTGTAAATAGACCCAGGCTTTTCGGCTCAAGCGCAGCTGAAAAAGTCGCGGACCGTTAACATTACTGCATGCATGTCAGTATTTTTCAAGTGTTTTTGTTGACGAATGACGTACGACGTGACAAATATAACATTTCCTTGAAATAGTACAACTTGCCAAATGAAAAATATAATGGAATGAAAAAACGACTGAAATATTTCGCGGAATAGTGAATATTGTAGCATGACGTCACGGTCATGATAGGATAGGTGGAAATTTCAGGAAGGTTAGCACAGTTCTTGACATGGGACTGCAACTGCATACGCCTTTTTGGTGAGAATATTCTAAACGTAAAAGTAAGTTATAAAGGTCTGAATGGTGATATTTTTCAAGTGTAGAATGTATTGTCTCAGTTACGTTCCATTCTTCAGTCGACAGACGACCTTTCAGGTTCACGAAATAGAATCAGCTATCCGAAATTTGATGTTAGAATACCCGATTCTAATAAAATCGATCTGATAGACTAAACTCAAATTTTGGATATTTCATTCTATTTCGTGACAATGAAAGGTCGTCAATCGACAAAAGAATGGAACATGACTGAGAAAATACATTGTACACTTGACAAATATTACTATTTTTATATTTATGACTTAATCTATGTTTAGAATATTCTCTCGAAAAAGTTGTCTGCATTCCCATGTGGTCAAGCTGAAACGAAACTGCGTAATTTGAAATAACCGAGTATGGGGGACTTGAAATAGGTGCAACTTAAAATGGGAGCGCCTTGAAATAGGCAAGACTTCACTATATTTTTCAGCAAAATAATAATTATTATATATATATATATATATATATATATATATTCGGTTCGGTTTCGATTCCTTTGGAATAGAACCGAAGGGCTTATGACAAAGCCACCGAACGCGTCCTCGGGTTGCGGATAGCGGGTCCCTGTACCAAGGGTTTCTGCTGAATATGGTTACAATAATTAATAAGCAGTCGCGGACAATTGTCCAGGGATAGTCCCGAAGGAATAACCCCCAAGCGAAGGCGTGAGAACTGTGCCGAAAGCTGAATGTCACCTGGGTGAGGTGTCTCTAACGGTGATTCTGGGAAATCGACGACTCTCAGAGTATACAGCCTTATCCTTGCATGCGGGGCTCTACAAGGATGGACGAACCCTTTCCCTAGCTGCTCGTGGGAACAACAATGACAACACCAAACATAATTGTAGTAAGTGCGGTTCAAAACAATCGAACGCGCAGGGCTCCCGACAATGGGTCGGACAACAATGCCGACTACCCTACAGTTGGGGGAGCCAATCAAGACGGAGTCAATGCGATTGACCGGCGGAATCTTGTTACGTTTAAGTGGACGGATCAACTTAATGACGGCCTGCTGGAGTGCTACGATGCCAGTATGGTCCCTGAACGAGAAGGTTACATGGCACGACTGCATGCTCTGTGGTGCGAGAAACACCCAGAGCTCTCAGACTTTTCGCAACAACGTCTGCGAAACCATGCCGAGAACCTCCGGAAAAGAGGTTGTATAAGCGGAGTGCCTACTCAACCGCATCCAGAACAAGCCAACAACAGAGAAAGAGAGGCGACACTGAGACCAACCGCGAACAGGCATCCAATAGCGGAAGAACGATGCTTCAGGACCCGGAGAAACATCAACATTCAGGTTTCTCCCAAGCCCAAAGATCTGACTGAATTGGATGATGAACTTCGTGGAGATTTTTCCGAAGAATCCGACCTCTGGACTATCAGTTGTGGTGTGTACAATGCAGCGAGAACTTTGGCAGATGCAAGCCGTAAAACAAAACCAACGGTCGATCATAAGACCAAAAGAAGAATACATCAACTCAGCACAAAGATAGGCTGGGCTAGACAGTACGCGTCCCGCATTCAGTGTGTGATTGACTACATAACATCTGGCAGGAATTTCACTGCCAAGGTTCGACGGTTCGCGCGCGAACTGCGGATCCGTCATCACACAATCAACAAATCAAAGCTAATGACCATCAGACAGCATATTGTTGACAGAATACGAATACTATCTAACGCTAGGAGAAGTCTAGAGCGGAGAGAGAGGTGGGTCAGAGAAAATCAACAATTTTCATCTGATCCATCTAAACTCTTCCAAGACCCTCCAATTACTGTCGACCATCCGCCCAAACCAGAGGAGGTCGAAGCATTTTGGAGAGAAGTCTACGAGGTCCAGCATCCACTTCAAGAAGACTCAAAGAACATAAATAGCTTCAAGGAGCTGTGCAATGCCCTCATAACACCTGCGGAAGAATGCCCACCTATCACTACCGAGGAGGTGAAAAACGTATTAAGAGGCATGAAGAACTTTCCCGCTTCGGGACCAGATGGTATCAAGACCTTCTGGTGGAAGAAGTTTCCTTCTACCCACCAGCATCTGGCCCGAATTTTCACCTCATATCTCAAGTCGGAAGAGCCTATTCCGGAGTGGTTGGTGGAAGGGCGCACAGTGCTCCTGCCTAAGACGGGCAACTTAGCTGACCCTAAGAATTACAGGCCAATAACTTGTCTGAACACTCTGTATAAGATCTTCACAGCCATCCTAAATGATAGGATTCTTCGGACAATTGAACCTGTGTGGCGAGAGATGTATGAACAACGTGGCTCGAAGAAAGGCGTAGCAGGATGTCGGGAGAACCTGCTCATCGATAGATGTGTCTGTAAAGATGCAGCATCCTATCAACGATCTCTATCGATGGCCTGGATAGATTACCGAAAAGCTTTTGATTCAACCTCCCATAGACTTATCATCTGTCTGTTGGAAAGCTTGAAGGTTCATCCACACATCGTGAGATGCATAGAGAGATTAATGCCGCTTTGGAAAACCAGATTTACCATCTTATCTGGAAAATATCGTGTGATCACTAACAGTATCACCTTTCAGAGAGGTGTGCTTCAGGGCGATACCATGAGCCCTCTCCTCTTTTGCCTCACATTATTGCCACTATCTCTCGCACTTCGCCATTCCGAAGGGTACCTCTGCGGCAAACCTGGAAATCCAAAGCATAAGGTAACTCATGTATTTTACATGGATGATCTTAAGCTCTATGCTAGAAATCAAGAGAAACTACATCTAGCTCTAAAAATTGTCACAGAGTACACTCAAGAGATTGGAATGGAGTTCGGGTTAGAGAAATGCGCCAAGGTTAATTTGAAGAAAGGAAAACTTAACGGCATCCCCGAAGATCCTGAACTCGTTGACAGAAGCGCTATACGACACCTTTGCGCTGGAGAGACCTATACATACCTGGGCGTGCCACAAAGCCGCATTCAGGACGTAACATCTATAAAGGTTACTCTCCGATGCAGATACAAACGTCTCCTCCGACAGATATGGTCTTCCGAACTGTCAGCGAGGAACAAAGTATCTGCAACGAACAAGCTTGCCGTCCCAGTAGTACTCTATTCATTTGGAGTAGTTCCATGGACGAAGGACGAGCTCAGATCCCTCGATATCGGGTCCCGAAAGGTCATGCACATGAACAAAAGCATGCACCTTAAGTCTTCTGTTCCACGACTTTACATCTCACGCCGTCAAGGTGGTTGTGGAATACTGAATCTTGGATGTCTTCACAACAGGATTATTCTGGGTACAGCACATATTGTCGCAAATGGACAAGATCCTCTTCTTAAAATGGTCAGAAAACACGAAGAAGTAGGCAAAGGGGCGTTTCTTTACAAATCAGCAGAAGAGGCTGCTGAAACACTCTGCCTTGACTTCAATATCAGGGGTGAGCGAAATGCATCAAATCTTATCCATCTTGAATACTCACTCCTGAAGGCCCGGATTAAGAAAGCACAGGAGAAAAACTTCCGCGAAGAGCTCCTCGACAAGAAGATGCACGGCATCTTCCACAAAAATGTGGAAGATCAGTCGATGTCGTATGAGCTGACGTTTGCTTTCCTTAGATCACCCGGATTGAAGTCGGGCACAGAGGGCTTCATTTTGGCATGTCAAGATGGTGTCATTTCCACTCTAGCATACCGTCGCCACATTTTGAGCCAAGATATTCCCGATGATAGCTGCAGAGTGTGTCATGAACACCCCGAGCATCTAGGACACATACTATCTAGTTGTCCAGCTCATGCGGGAACAACCTACATCCAAAGGCACAATGCGGCACTGAGAGTGCTTTATTACCATCTCTGTCACTCTTACGGCATTAGCCCAAATACCTCTCCGCTGAACGCCCCTAGAGAAATAGAGTCAATTGTCGAGAATGAGAAGTGCCGCATATATTGGAACTTCATATTCTCGACAATTGTTTCTGTTGCGCACTCGAGGCCTGACATGGTTCTTCTTGACTTCGAGAAACGAACCATGTTCGTTATCGAATTTTCGGCACCAGCGGACAAAAACGTCACAGCGAAGGAGAAAGAAAAGAAAGAAAGGTATAAAGACCTTATGAGGGAGTTGCGACGGTTATACCCGGAATATTCTGTTAAGCTAATCGTTCTGATCTTTGGCGCTCTTGGAGGTGCCAAGGTTTCACTTGTTAATAGCCTGAAAAGCATCCCTGCGTGTCAACAAAATGCTGAGACACTTGCAGGGAGAATGCAGAAGGCGGTCGTCCTTGTGTCGCTCCGTGTCCTCAGGGTGCACGAGACTTTCGCCGGATCATCGTATTGAGTTCGCGCAGACTGTAACCACCCATCTCACGGTCGTGAGACGTGGTTACAGCTGAAATTTTACCGCGATTTCGCTGGGAGCGGGTGCAATTTTTTAGATTAGCACCCGCTCCCGGCGAAATCCTGCGGTTGTCCTTATGACAAACTTTTAACTATATATATAATTAAAAAAAAAGTTAAACAACCACCGCAGGGTACCACTAAGAGCAACTGCCATCTAAAAAGAAAATGTCAATAGCCCCCAGTAGAACCGCGGTAAAATACACCTATGGCCACGTCTCACATCCGTGAGATGGGTGGTCACAGGGCACGTCGAAATCACAACGACAGGCCGGCGAAACCCTCGTGTGTCTTGAGGACACGAAGCGACCCAAGGATGACAGCTTTCTGCATCCATCTCGCAAGTGCCTTGGCATATTTTTGGCACGCGGGTATGGCTTTAAGGTTACGAACCAGTGATAATTTAACACCTCCGAGAGCACCTATCACAAGGACAATTACTCGTAACGAATATTTTGGGTACAGTCGTTGCAGCTCTCTTTTAAGGTCTTGATACCTCTCCTCTTTTTCTTTCTCCTTTGCAGTGATGTTGTATTCGGACGGAGCCGAGAATTCGATCACGAATATCGTTCGTTTCTCGAAGTCTTGGAGAACAATGTCAGGCCTCGAGTGCGCAACGGAGACTGCTGCCCGAAAATCGTAGTTCCAGAAAATCTGGCACTTCTCGTTTCGGACAATTGACTCTATATCCCTTGGAGCGTTCGGCAGGGTGGGGTCGCGACCAACACCGTAAGAGCGACAAAGGTGGTATTAAAGTACTCTTAGGGCCGCATTATGTCTATAGATATACGTTGTTTCTGCGTGGGTCGGACACCCCGATAGTATGTGTTCTAGGTACTCAGCGTGTGCACGACACGCTCTGCACCTATCACTGGGAACTTCTTGACATAAAATGCGGGCGCGGTATGCTAAGGTGGAGATTACACCGTCCTGGCACGCGAAAATGAAGCCCTCTGTACCTGGATTGAGCCCTGATGATTTGAGGAAAGCAAAAGTTTGCTCCTTTGACAAGGACTGTTTTTCTACATTTCTGTGAAAATTTCCGTGCATATGCTTGTCGAGTAGCTCTTGGTGAAATTTTCTAACCTCTGCTTTCTTTACTTCGGCTTTTAGACGTGAAGCATCTAGATGGAGTAATGCACTTTCCTCACTTCTGATGTTGAAATTCAGGCCAAGGGCCTCGGCAGCTTGCTCCGCGGCTTTGTAAAGGAACGCTCCTTCGCCAATCATCTCGTGGTTTCTGACCATCTTGAGGAGAGGATCTCTGCCATTCGCAACTATGTAAGCTGTACTTAAAACAATTCGGTTATGAAGACATTGGAGATTCAGAAGTCCGCGTCCGCCTTGACGGCGTGAAATGTATAATCGTGGAACTGACGAATTGATATGCAAGCTTTTATGCATATGCATGATCTTACGCGTGGTGACATCAAGGGCCTTAAGCTCGTTCTTCGTCCATTGAACCACCCCAAACGAGTAGAGTAGAACCGGGACGGCAAGCATGTTAGTCGCAGATACCTTGTTCAAAGCCGACAGATTGGAAGACCAAATCTGTCTAAGAAGATGCTTGTATCTGCTTCGGAGAGACTCCTTCACTGATGTTACGTCCTGAATGCGGCTTTGAGGCACGCCCAGGTATGTATAGGTCTCTCCAGTGTTAAGATGTCTAATAACACTTATATCTACAAGCTCAGGGTCCTTGGGAACGCCAGTAATCTTTCCTTTCTTCAAATGAATTTTGGCACACTTGTCCGAACCAAAGTCCATCCCAATCTCTCCTGTGTAGTTCTTGACGATATTTATAGCAGTTTGAAGTTTGCTTTTACCAGCGGCATAGATCTTCAGGTCATCCATATAAAATACATGAGTTACCTTATGCTCATAGATAGAGGCAGAAGTGTGATGCAAAAAAGCAAAGGGCTCATACTATCCCCTTGGAAGACGCCCCTCTGGAAGGTGACCTTGTTCGTCGTCAGACGATGATTCCTAGATGAGATGGTAAATCTAGTTTTCCAAAGAGGCATCAGTCTCTCTATGCATCTCACTATGTGTGGATGTACCTTCAAGCTTTCCAACAGACAGATGATAAGTCTATGAAAGGTTGAATCGAAAGCTTTCCGGTAGTCAATCCAGGCCATTGACAGGACGCGCTGATGGGCGGCAGCGTCTTTACAGACACACCTGTCAATTAGCAGGTTCTCTCGACAGCCTGCTACACCTTTTTTCGAGCCTCGTTGTTCGTACATCTCTCGCCACACAGGCTCAATTCGTCGAACGATCCTGTTGTTTAGGACAGCTGTAAAGATCTTATACAGTGTATTTAAACAAGTTATTGGCCTGTAATTCTCTGGTCTGGACAAGTTGCCTTTTTTCGGTAGGAGTATAGTGCGTCCTAACACCAGCCATTGCGGAATGGGCGTCTCCGACTTTATATATGAGGTGAATATGCGGGCCAAATGTTGGTGTATAGAAGTGAACTTCTTCCACCAAAAGTTCTTGATACAATCTGGTCCAGCACCGGAAAAGTTCTTCGTGCCTCTAAGTGCTTTTTTCACCTCTTCGGCAGTGACTGATGGGCACTCCTCCTCAGATTTTATGAGGCTGTCGCAAAACTTCTTGAAGCGGATGATATTGTCAGTATCTTCTTTCAACTCTAGTGTTTTCGGGATCTCGTACATCTCTCTCCAAAAAGTCTCTACCTCCTTGGGCTTGGGTGGATTTTTTACAAAAACAGGGGGATCACTGAAGAGGCGTGATGGGTCAGCAAGAAACTGTTGATTCTCCCTGTTCCATCTCTTCCTCTTCTGTATCCTCCTCCTTGCGTCAGGTAACAGCCTTATTTTGTCAACAATATGCTGCTTGATTGTCAGCAGCTTTGACTTGTTCAGTGTGTGATTCAAGGTCCTTAGTTCTTGGGCGAACTTGCGAACCCTTTCCGTGAACGGTCTACCTGATGTTATGTAGTCAATCACATATTGAACACGGGACGCATTCTGTCTTGCCCATCCAATTTTCTTGTTCAGTTGATGTAAGCGTCTTCTGGTCTTCTGATCCATCGTCGGTTTCAGCCTTCGATTTGAATCAGCCAAAGCTCTCGCAGCACCATAAACTGAGCAATTGATGGTCCAGAGGTCGGACTCTTGCGAGATATCTCCACGAAGGGAGGCATCCATTTCAGCCAGATCTTGGGGCTTAAGAGGAACTTGCATGTTGATGTTCCACCTTGTACTGAAATTGTGATCATCTTCCAGAAGGTGCCTGCTTTCTGCGGTTGGTCTTAATGTCGTTTCATTTTCGTCTGCAGCTTGTTCAAGCAGCGGTTGAGGAAGCGTTCCGCGTACATATCCATTTTTCCGGAGGTATTCGGCTTGATTTCGCAAAGACTGATGCGAAACGTATTGAAGCTCTGGGTGTTTCTGGCACCAAAGAGTATGCATACGCGCCATAAAGCCTCCGCGAACAGGGATAATACTGGCATCGTAGCAGTCTAGCACGTCATTCTTAAGTTGATCCGTCCACTGAATGTGGGCGTTGCGCTGTTTCGTCGTCGTGTTTCCATCTAAATTATTTTCAGCACCCCGAACTCTAGGATGATCGGCATTGTTTGCCGATCCATTGTCGGGTGCTCTGCGCGTTCGATCGTGTAGAACCGCATCTACAACATTTTGTTGGTTTGTTGGTTTCATTGTTGTTCCCACGAGCAGCTAGGGAAAGGGTTTGTCAATCCTTGTAGAGCCCCGCGTGCAAGGATAAGGCTGATACTCTGAGACGTCGCCCGGTATCCCAGAGTCACCGTTAAAGACACCTCACCCAGGTGCCATGCAGCTTTCGGCACGGTTCTAACACTTTCGCTTAGGGGTTATTCCTTCGGGACCATCCCTGGACAATTGTCCGCGACTGCTTATTAATTATTGTACCCATATTCAGCAGAAACCCTTGGTACGGGGACCCTCTATCCGCCACCCGAGGACGCGTTCGGTGGCTTTGTCATAAGCCCTTCGGTTCTATTCCAGGGGAATCGAAACCGAA